>CAVLJG010000007.1:29516774-29878019 GCA_963669975.1 Acanthoscelides obtectus | reverse complement strand
TTCAACAAAACGTGCATAAAGCTTTGGAGCGCGTAGTGAGAATCATTGCTAGAACCCAGAATAGTCTTATCGAAGAAATGAAGAAATTAAATAAATGTAGTTAAGAACAGATAGAATGCTTATATCGTCAGTAAGATTTTGCTCATACATTGGATACAATTTTATGGATTAACTAGCTGTTCTCAGCTTAGTTTGCGCTAAATTGTTACTAACATATCGTATTGTTATAATTAATAAATTGACAGTCAACTTGCATACTTGGGAAAGTTGGTCATTTTATTAATGTAGCCACATATAAGAAAAAAGCTAATAAGTTAATAATATTACCAGTTTTTAAAAATTATCATTTTAAGTTAAACTAAATTTTACACTGTAAAAGCTACCTCTCTGTCAATGTCCTGTCCATACGCTACCTCACAAAATTGATGTTTGTAGGTCAATATAGATTTCGAGACTAATTTAGTATCTTTTCCCTTTTACATACTCGTACATGTCCTTAGCCCCCTTAATCTATCCCTGTTGCCAAATCCGTTTTCAGCTGACATTTCTTCTGCATGAACTACGTCTCTAACAAATGTCATGTTCACGATATAAGTGACATATAAATCCGAACACCCAGTTTAAATGGTTTTATTTTAATAAAATTTTGTATAAGTACTTAATGAAGCATAATAAGTAAATGATAAAAATTTCAAAATGATTGCACTGCTTTAAAGCCCTTTGACCTTTAATAATGTGTGGATGTACCCTGATGTGCTACGCATTCTCCAACGCGCCAAGGCATGCTTCTGATCAGGTGGTCAATGTCCTCCTGTGGTATCTCATTCCAGGCAACCGCCAACTCCTCTCGAAGTGCTTCTAGAGTCTGAGGAGGACGTTGCAAATTGAGCAATCTCCTACCCATCATATCCCACACGTGCTCAATTGGGGATAAGTCGGGAGATCTTGGTGGCCATGGTAAAAATGTGACATCATTATGTTGAAAGAAGTCTATTGTGACTCTTGCAACATGTGGTCGGGCATTATCTTGTTGGAAAGTTGGATCTGCCAGGGTGTCAAGATAGGGTAAAAGATGGGGTTCTAGAACTTCGTGGATATAACGCTGCGCGTTCATGTTACCTCTGATGAAGATTAAAGGTGACCTGGAACCATAAGCTATAGCACCCCAAACCATAACTCCAACAGTGTGATGAACATGTCTTTCAACAAAAAACTGTGGATTCCTCCTTTCACCACGTCGCCTTCTAACCCTGGCACGACCATCGTGCATGCCTAAACAAAATCGAGACTCGTCACTAAAGACAATACTGTTCCATTCCTGATCCCAGAGTGACCGTTGTCTGCACCACTCAAGGCGATTACGTCGGTGTTCTCGAGTTAAAGGGAGGACCCAGTGTGGCCGGTATGAAAACAAGCCACTTCTCATTCATCGGTAAACACTTCGCATGCCAATAGGTCTTCCGTGTTCTGCAAACCATTCATTTGTAATGGACCTGGTAGTGGAGAAACGGTCCCTTAAGACCAATAATCTTAGGCGGCGATCTTCATGGTCTGTTGTTCTACGGCGGCGTCCAGTGCCCCTTGCTCTTTGCGTACGGCCTTCTCGAAGCCATGCCTGACAACACCTAACCACAGTGTCTACACTTCTTTGCACTCTAACTGCAATTGCCCGAAAAGAAAGTCCAGCTTCCCAAAGTCCCACTATACGGCCCCTATCAAACTCGCTAAGTTGACGAAATCGTACAGGTCTCCGTACTCTAGGCATTGTAACCGATCGTAAAGGATGTCAAAAACCAAAATCCGCCAACGTTGATTCTTTACAGCGGCTGAAATATTCATTTTTAGAGCGTTAGTGAATTAAAAAAAACAGTATAAAAACCGGAATGTCCAACTGATAAGGCTGAAAATTTTTTCACTTGTTATTTACAGTAAGATAAATACATTCACCAACTTTTATTAAAATAAAACCATTTAAACTGGGTGTTCGGATTTATATGTCACTTAGTATATGTTTGCCCTTAGCTCCTTTAATCCGGCTCTGTTCGCATCATAAATCTCGTATTCAATCAACATGGATCTTCAATCTGACCACAACCAGTAACGAGCGTTTTTGGTACTTTGCCGCTTTAAAGCCATAACTGTTAATTGCGATATTTCTTTGGAAAACGTTAAGTTTGCGGGCGAGACGGAAAAGTGTGGGTGGGGAGAGAGAGAAAGAGAGAGAGAGTGGGGGAGACCGAGCGAGAGAGACAGAGACAGAGACACAGATACAAAGAGACAGAGAGACAAAGGGAGAGAGAGAAATAGATCTGACAGATCAGGCATGACAAGAGGTTCACAGCCGGCTCCGACAAACGTCGTATGCACTGGATACTGAATAAAGGCAGATAATTTCTCAACCTTTTTGGTGGAGGGTCATCATCGACCTTTCTAAACTGAATAGTCAGTTGTCTCAAAAAATATTCCACCTGTCCCGTGTACTGGAAGGAGGTCAAGACTGCGTTCCACTTTCTAGACTTTTGCTCTGTACACTGCAGCCTAAGAGATAAGATATATGGAGCCACGGAGTTTGATATTGAAGTTGCATACTCACTCGACTGGTTGCACATTCGTAGCTTCATCCGGAGGTCAGGAAGGTTAGATAGATTAGTGAATAAGCATATGAAGAAAAGAGATGGTACACTCGGGGCTCAGCAAAAGAGCTAAAGGTAACTTATTGCCAGGCTTAGCCTCCCCACCACCACTACTACCATTACTACATGTAACTGACTGGTTTGTATCTGGAATATTTGTGTAATGAAATAAAATACGTCATTTATTGAAACTTAGATATTATGTATGAAAAATAATATCAGAAAAGTGTGTGCCTCTATAAGCCGCGCAAACCTAAGCCCTCTTGATTACATTTTACATCACTTTATGGTAGGTTTCGGGAAGAATATTTTCAATTGCTTCCATAATATATTCATCTTCAGCTGCTCTACAGTATTTGGTTTGCTAGCATAAACCCTATTTTTTAAAAATCCCCATAAAAAAGTCATGATCGTTAAATCCGGTGACCTTGGTAGCCAGTTGCCATCACCAAATCGGGAAATTGAACGTTATTATTCGCAAAAGATTCATTGTTTCAATATCTGTGTGATAAGTTGCTCCGTGATGCTTATGAAATGACGTGCGACGAATATCCAGCTCTTGAGGACGATGTCTGGTAGACGTATCAGGGCGCTCCACTACACTTCCACGAACTCTCTCCATATTTTCCGGAGTACGAACAGTTCGAACACGGCCCGACCTTGGCATGTATTTAACTTCACCTGTTGGTTCAAATTCCATGATGAATGGTGTTGACACTGGGCACATTATTTCGACCAAAATCTTGTAGCTTCCGAATCAATTCATTATTCAAGTAAAACATTTTAACAATACGGCGGCTTTGTGGGATCGTGCTCCATGATGAATTGCTTTAAACAACTACTATGGCGCCACCTACTGAAATGAGTGTATCAAAAATGGCGCGCAATTTAAATCAATCAGTTATAAATTATATTGGCTACCCTGTAGCGGCGTGCTAGATTGCCAGCAATAACGTTGGGTTGTAGAAAAGGAATATTACACTATCGAAAACGCTTCATAAGAGGTCGCTGATGCACGTGTCCAGCTGAGGTCCATAAATTAACGAAGCGCAAGAAGCGCGATCACGTGGCGTTGGTTCGCCAACGCTGCCGGCAGTTCCAGAATAATTCACTGCGTGCGACGGTAGAGATAACGGACACCGCAGAGGTACGAGTATATTAAGATAACGAATGAACTTGCTTCCGAATCCGAGAACGACGCTATTATGGACCACGGAGATGTATGTCAAAGTCGTTAATGTCAGTTTTCACCGCTTCAATATTTCAAGCCTGTTATTATGATTTTGGTACTATTGATATGGAAAAGTAATCGGAGGCTTGACAGTATGAGATGGACGATCTAAATAATGTAAATCTATTTGTGGTATATTCTTCCACGTCAATGTTTACCACACTCACTTCTATACACAGTGCTTTTCAAAAAGCCCCTCCCTATACTTATTTTTAGAGAGATCCGAGTTAGTAAGCTGAAATTCCTAGTAATTTTAGCGTAAAAGTAGCAGGTGAAGTTTTCAAGATATCGGCTGAGCGCCATTTTGGATCATTTTTTAAATGGAATGGGGGTCGTGTGATACTTCAATTTGAAGCTTCTTATGAGTACTTTATAACTCAACAACCAGTGATCAAAACGTTTTATATCAATCGTATTCTTTTGTAACGGTCTATCTAAATGTGCAATAAAGTATGGGACATTGAGATTGAAAAAAGTGAGAGGATATGGCTTTTTTTAAATGAATGTATCATATTGTATTGCATGCATTATTGAATAGACCATATCAAGAGAGGGAGACTGCTATAAAATACTACACCGGTTTTATGATTGGTTGTTGAGTTATAGCCGACTCAATGTACAAAAGCACTCAACTTGTCGGTCCAACCCGGCGCCCATTAATTCTTCAACTGACAGCACTACGGTTGATGCTTCTATTTCCAGAGTTAATTATGTTGTCTTGCCATACCTCAAAGTCCAAAATTGATCAGGCTGTATAATTCCTCAAATTTTCATTTTGCTTATAAATCAGTTCTCACAGTCAACAGTGTGTTTTCCAAAATGAAGGACAGGGTTCAGTTGCTTGATTCAACCAACACTGTCTATTGCATTAATTGTAACAACTGTAATTTAGTTTACACAAGCCAAACATCGAGATCACTGAAAGGCAGGATAACCTCACACAAAAGTGACGCCAGATTACATCCAGAGAGATGTGCTTTGGCATCACATGTTAACACCACAGGTCATTCTATGAGTTATGGCAGTATTAAGGTTCTTGGCAAGGAACAACAACTCTCAAAACGTCTGATTTTAAAAATGTCCCACATTTTCATGACAGATCATTGCATGAATGAAAAGGCTGATGTGAAGCAGCTCAGTGTCATTTATTCTTACTTGAATTGCGAAAATTCAGAACGTTCTAGTTGATCTAACGTCCTTCCAAAATTAAAACACAATTCCAATTATTTATCCTGTTATTTTTAACATTGCCCTCACGGTAATAATACATTTTAATATATTTTCATACAACCCATCTTTTCAAGCCTGTATCACCATCTTACACTCGTACACTCATATGAATAACACTTCTTCCAGAACAAATTTAATCCAGCATTTTGGGAATTAGGATGACTTTTTACCGAGTGTCCCTCGTATAAGAAATGAAACTCAGTGTGGTTTCGGTTCGAAACTATAGCAGGAACTTTATTGGATGAAAACAGGATGACAACAACGCTAGTTACATTTCATATTCAGTTTATAAGAAGTAAAATATAGCAGAATGCAAAGTCAGGAATGTTCTCACAAAGATAACACCTAACGCTGTAACTAGAAACCGGATGGACGGAGCTAATCACAAGGGTATCGGGACGGTGTTAGCCGTACCGTTGAAATGGTAATCATCAGGATTCCATAACTTATACACTATACCTAAAGTTTGGCAATGATGTTTACATTTCCACATTCCTTCGCGACAATCACTCTTCCGGTTCGCTCATTTTCCCCACGTGAAACAGATGCAGGGGGTTAGAAGGGACTTTGCCGGTTTTTCGCCTAAAATTGCTTTTCGATAATTTTTAATGTGTTCGGATGTATTGATATATAGTGTTAACACCTAACGATGGTTTAACATGGATTAACAATTGATTGTATATATATAACTTTGAAGTTGAGTCATTAATTTTCAGATAATGATTGTAGAAGGGAGATAAACCAAAATATGTGCGTAAAAATAAAAAAAAATAAAAAAAAGGTTACCTTGTTTTATAAAGTATCCTCCCGAAAAGTATTTCAGTGCGGACCTGTATTTGATCGTGCGGTCTTAGAGCACCAGCATGCGCTCCCCTATGATGTCTTCAGTCACCTGATTCACGAGCCCTTTGTATTACATTAACAAAGGCACGAGGGGTTGGTTGCACTCGATTGGGAAACCGATTCGCACAAATCTGTGATGCCGCGGCAGCATTTTGTAAAGACTCCCCCCCCCCCCGTAAATAAGAATCATGTCCACAAGTTCAGCATTTTCGTAAACATGTGCCATTTTTTATTTCGTTTGAGCCACGCAACAAACACCACTATTCACTCACGCGTTACCGACTGACGAAAAACATCGTGATAAACGTTTCAAATTCTTTCGCTTTTTTGTTTCCGATGCGATGAACCGATAAGGCGAATTATATCCGTTGTTGCCAAGCACCCGCACATAACATTATTATTGAGACAGGGCGGTACTCAAACTTCTAAAGGGCTATAACTGTGTTACTTTAATTTTACCAGAAAAATGGTAAAGGAAAAAACATTTCTTTTGATCAGATCTACTCACTGTTAAAATAAATGACTCAACTTCGAAGTCAACCCTGTATATATATATATATATATATATATGTGCTAAAGCTTCCGCTTCATACTTTTTTAATCTCTCTAGCTTTCAATGGTCTATGCCATCATCATCAGTAGCTGCAATTACATTGAGAAAAGTAGCAACAATTGTGCAAAATGAATTTAAATTAACGTACAGTAGTAGGTGAGGATGTTGCTAATTGTTATTTACGTTAAGCCTGAGGGAAACACCCAGTAACATGGTGAAAGCTGGATACATGGTACAATAGTCAAAATTATACAAACTACACACAGCTGTATGACAAGAACAAATAAAAAACAGATTCAAAATATTTAAAACAAAGGTTAAGCATTACATCGTGAAACCACTTGATGATTGCACAAAATGGTGGGCATAGAATCATGAGTAAGATGAACCTTTTAACAGATGGCAAAAGCTTCACAGTGTCCGTGTAGATGGATGGAACGAAAATTCTTTTGTAAGGCGTGTGCTCTGTTGCCAAATCACTTCAGATGGTGTAATTTTCAAGATATGTTGGGTAAGAACTTGTCAAAACCGACCAGAGGCAGTTGAACTAACTATATTACCGCCCTTTAATCTTTCTGTAAAAGCAATGGTTTACAAAAAATTTCCAAGAGAGACCACAATTTTCGTAAAATTGAATGACTAAATCAAAAATGCAATAGTTGTATGAAAACAGTTAGTGACGTAGAAAGTATTATTCTTTTTACTTCTGTAGTTTGGTGTAGTGTGAGCCATAGTAATTTATATTGCACTAATGCTACGTTGTTAGTACTACACATACATACTTTCATTTTGATACCTTTATCCAATGTGTAGGTATATTTTTTCGAATTTGAAATTAAACCTCTACTTTCTGTATCTCAGTGAGGTGTATTTTAGGAACCATGTTTGTAGGAAATTTTCGTATTCAGCTTGAACCATAGGTTTATGGGTAAGCTTGAAATCTTACGGAATTTGAGCATGATACTGGGATCTTTGCAGATCTTTTAGAATAGATCTTGACTTAACGTTAAGCTTCTTTGGTGTATCAGTCTTTTGAAGTTTCCATCACATGAAATGATAGGTTCATCTTGAAGCAAAACTTATCTGCTGTTCGAATAACTTGTGTTATCAAGGTTAAAAGCGCTGAATAAGAAATAAAAATATATATAATGATCATCTTCTGTCGATTCATGGAACTGATGACTGACTGAGTGGCAGGCACGTGACCTCTGAGCAATATGACGTATGAGACGCTTAGTTTTTTTAGTGTGTTACTACTTAAACGTTTCCTTATTACACCTAACTGGTCTAGACGACAATGACCACGTCTCAAGTTATATATATATATATATATATATATATATATATATATATATACAGGGTGACTTTGAAGTTGAGTCATTAATTTTCAGATAATGATTGTAGAAGGAAGATAAACCAAAATATTTGTGTAAAAATAAAAATAAAAAAAATGTTACCTTGTTTTATAAAGTATCCTCCCGGCAAGTATTTCAGTGCGGACCTGTATTTGATCGTGCGGTCTTGGAGCACCGGCATGCCCTCCCCTGCGAGGTCTTAAGTCACCTGATTCACGAGCCCTTTGTACTACATTAACAAAGGCACGAGGGGTTGGTTGCACTCGATTGGGAAACCGATTCGCACAAATCTGTGATGCCGCGGCAGCATTTTGTAAAGACTCCCCCCCTCCGTAAATAAGAATCATGTCCACAAGTTCAGCATTTTCGTAAACATGTGCCATTTTTTATTTCGTTTGAGCCACGCAACAAACACCACTATTCACTCACGCGTTACCGACTGACGAAAGACATCGTGATAAACGTTTCAAATTCTTTCGCTTTTTTGTTTCCGATGCTATGAACCGATAAGGCGGATTATATCAGTTGTTGCCAAACACGAGCACATAATATTATTATTGAGACAGGGCGGTACTCAAACTTCTAAAGGGCTATAACTTTGTTACTTTAATTTTACCAGAAAAATGTTGAAGGAAAAAAACATTTCTTTTGATCAGATCTACTCACTGTTAAAATAAATGACTCAACTTCGAAGGCACCCTGTATATATATATATATTGAATAAATTGTAATACTTTATACGTGAATAAACTTATATTATTATTAACAATTGTCATTGCTAATAAAGTTAGGAGCCGCTCTACTTGACGCTATTCTTCATCGTCAGTAGTCCATTCTATCGCAATCGACCGTTTGGGCACCTTCCTTCTCGATGTTCTGTAACTTTGTACTTCGAACGCCGTAAACTTGGAATAATAATCCCGTGAACCTTCAATTTGGTGTAAAACGGGAAAACGTTAATAGTTGTCGTGCGGGCGTCGGTTCAGCTGCTTTACGATGATCGTTAAACTGTAAAAGAGGTGCCACTTACTAGCGCATTCGTCTTAGGCCGCTGCCACTTAGAACGGGCGTAAAACTATATGAAATGGTCTCTCCGGAACGGCGCGGCGCCCACAAAATATCATATACTAAACTGCTGTTTTATCGGCCATTTCGAAACAGCGGGAAACGTTCATATAGTCCGTGGGATACCGATATGTGATGCTCTTTGGAAAGTATGTAGCAGTCAGTAGGTGCATCATCGGAGTCTAATAAATAATGCGACACTAAGACTGTGTACAAAGTAAAAAGCTCACGAATTTATGTAGTGAACAGAAAAAAATATGACATGTTTCTACAAATAAATGTTGTAATAGTCCCCCCTGCGATGGCGTCATTAGGTCATAATCTTTTTTGTATAATTATCAATTAAATTAACTGTATAGGTATGTATATTCGCTTTGGCTTGAGATTTGATTGACGATATAAGTTATTCTAGAGTATACAGCTAATCTGCCCGATTCATGTGAACGTAAAGAATAGTGAAAAAGTGCTATCAAAGATGTCTTAAGCGTCCCCTTCAGATATAGCGGTCCTGCCTCCAGCGAAAGATTAGGTGAAAAGATACGACGCCAGGGTGTCCACGCACTCCTTTGTCTCATTTTCACTCATTCTTTTTTCCGATACTCATTTTTGATCATTTTGCTCGGCTAAAAATCGACAATGAGATATTTTGTTTTTTGGATGTCATATGACATGTACATCACGAACAAGCATGTCAGTCATTTCCGTCGGTCGTTACTACTATGTCAAGAACGAAAAAGCTTAGTAGTATCTGAAAATCGGTCCAGTGGCGGCGAAGAAAAATGTTATATATACGGAAAAAATAACTCGATCTTCGTTTTTTGTCGATTCATTTTTATCTTAGTATATTATTGCACTTCAAACCCCGGTAATTCTACGCAGCTATTGAACATTTGGCCTTAATAAATCGTCGCCAGTAACACGAAGTGGCTTATCTCAGAAAATACGGAAATTGAGTTAAGTCGATTTTATTACTTAAAAAAGGTTGCTCTTCAATATCACGAAATGGCATAAGTCAGTTTCTAATACCTTCAGAGTTAGAGAAAAATAATATTAAACTTTTCTCATTTTGAAAGGAAATTAAATTTCACGAGGGAACTTAACTCAAGTTACGCCAATTTTGTGAAATTATAAAAGATACATCATTTTACAGCGTATGGCTTATCTAAGTCACGCCAGTTCGTGAAATTGTAGTTTTAATTTTATCACTATACGCACTGTGACGTATCTGTCCTTTTGACTTTACATTCCGGCACGAATACAACTTTTTTGGATTAAAACGAAAAAAAAAACTCAATCCAAAAAATTATTTCCTCGAAAATCTGAATGCAGAGCCAACAAAAATTCTACAAAAAAGTATAGGGATTTGAGGTCGCTGTGTGAAGGAGACATACCGGTAGTTCGTTTACAAGAACACCAAAGATTCGATTTAAATCTTCCTCATGAGTAATAGGTGAAATACTAATTATTATTATGTTCATGTTATTATATCATTATTATTTGAGTGAGTCTTCTGTTTGTGCTTCCATATTTAACTTGTATAGTTTTAGATACTGTGTGTACTTATTTCGCCATAATATTCACTGTTCCCCTTTTTTTACCAATTTTGTCTTATAATAAAACTTTTTTTTCTGTAAATTCCAGGTGTTTTGATTTTTCATCACTTAATATAACACGGACGTAACTAAGTCTTTATTTTATAAATTACGACCCTGCAAGTTCACTAAATGACGTATCTACTTTTTTTAAATTTTGAACACATAAAATGAAAAACGGGTTAATCGTTGCTCATTTTCGAAAAGCTTGTAAACATGAGCAGATAAACCCACAAATTCAATTATGTAGCAATAATACATTTTTGTCAGCAACAACTCAAATCTCTGTAAAATTGGAAAAAATGAGACCCTTCGTGTTATGGACGCCGAAATGTCTTCGCATGACTGCTGCTCTGCCGCGTCTGACGCATAGTGCGATCAGGTATTTTGGCGACGCGACGTTGCCAGATGGCCGGTACTACCGGTAGGGTAGGGAAGTAATGTTATGGACTAATTGTATGGACCCGTTTGACGCACTTAGGGCCAACTTCACCAACAACAGTCCATTATTCTCCACCTATAGGGTAACAGACCGTCAGATACAGCGAATGAGCTTCAAGTTCCAATCAACAAATTTTAGCAACCAATAGCTATGAAATGTTGAAAACAAAATACTGTCAAAGTATGAAATGACAACTCAATCGAAACATCACCAGCTTATTGAATATTAAGAAATTACATATAATTCAGTCAAAATTTTAAGAAATGTTTGAATTTTGAATTAAATTCATGTTTTAATTACTATTGTTAATTTTTTATTCATGTTTATATTATTTTCTTCAATTGATATGTGATACTGGGTGTTTTTTCCTATAAACCTCTTGCAGATAGCCATTAAGCACCTACTTGATGACAGGCTCTACCAAAAGATATTGCTCGTTTCCACACATTCATTCATTTACTTGCCGTTCATCAGAACAAATTATGGCACCATTCAGGTTTTTTGATATCCATACATCCATAAAGTTGAATATTTTTCGTTCTTCAGGAACTGAACAAACATCCACACTATATTCACAGCGATTGAGAAATTCCCAAATATATGCCTTAAAGCTACCAGCAAACCTAAAACCTGCATAAAAAACTACAAATTTGCCATATTTTTCTTTTTTCACGAGTACACATTCTAGGTTATATTTATATTAGACATTATTTGAATACAGCTGATTATTGCATTTCAAGGAGTGACACATGTGTGGGATCTGTCAATTCCATGCTATTCAATGACAACACGGTGACTTGTGTTGTTATAAGCGGCCATTTTGTGAGGGTGCGACAGGGTTGCCAGATTGTGCATTAATATCCCGTTTCAACCTCCTGGTCCCAGTGGAGTAAGTTCCGCCAACTGTTGAAATATACTCTACTATGCTTTATAAGACTATTCGTGACATTTTTCCCAAAATCGTTGCACAAAACTTGAAAAAATGCAAATGAAAATTTAAAATTATTTCCATGACGCCGTCGGTACCTTGGGTTATACATCTTGACAGTAGGGATGTTCGATACGATCCTATATTTAGAAGTATCAATACATTTCACGAGTATCGGCATCTTTCGATCCGGACTGTGTAGAAAGAGTGACTGCCATTTGGCTGCGACATTACCCTGCCAAATCAGACATATCTTTCAACATTTTCAAAGAAATTGAACAAAATCTTCAAATTTGTGAAGTTAGCGAGTTTCACTTCATACGTTGTTACAGACATGCCCAAATCATCAGTTGCTGGCGTGATATTCATCCCTACCACTGCATCCCCACGGCTAGGCGACCTCTATGGTTAAATTTGTATTGATATGGCAGCGGGTTGTGCTATAAATCATATGTCACAGTGTTTGTGCACTGATTGCAACGGTTAGATGATACCAAAAATATTTTCATAAATAGGAGATCTTTCCCATTCCGGATCGAACAATCTACCAAAGATGCTTATAATCATGATACCTAGTAAATTTACATACATGAAAAATCCTCTGTATGTAGGTATATAAGAGCTTTCTTATATTTGTTCATCAATTTGATGATACAACATATCTGCTAAAAATGATCATAATCAGGATAATAAACTATGACGAAGGTCCGCTGTATGTAAGAATTTTCTGATACCTACTTCATGTGCAATTTGACAACAGACCATGACGGTGTTCACATTTTTCAAATATTCTTCAAGAAGTGTTATCAGTATAGCTCCAACTATCATAAGTACTACGTTTGTATTAATACTTCAAATTCAAAACCAGCAAATGTAAAATATTCATGTCGCACCCTTCACCACGGGACGTGATCGTCGTTAGACTTGGCAACCCTGCGAGTGACAGATAGATAACCCCACCAGTGAAAAAGGCAATCAAAGAATAAACATTAATAGTTTTTATGATTTTTGGACTTAAAAGACATTATTTGTGAGACATTTTTCATAATTTTTTGTCTATGTCCATAGTAATTGCATTATGCATCAGGGAGATGTAGGGATTGACACATCTTACACATATTATCTGTGTTTTAGGATGGAGAGGACAATGTTTTTATTGCTTTGAAGAAATTCATTAACCCGTAAACTAATAAATGATTACTCTTATGACGTCTTGCAAAATACAGACAAATCCACACTATTCAACAGGTATGTAATGATAACTTTCAGTATATTGAAGTTAGTAAATTCCAGAGTGTCATGCATTAAAAAACGTCCAAATCTGCAGCCAAATATAACAGCTAGAAAATCGACCTATTATTTGCCGCATTTCCATTCGCTGAGGGGGATAACGGATTGTTAAATGTAAACCTATAACATGCACCTTAGGAAAAACCATTGTTATACATGGGAAATCATTTCTTGGCAACAGCGCATCGGCTCGTCTACTTTCATCGCTATTCGTACATATTTCCTACCGTTAACGCGCGTGCCGTTGTCAAGTGCGATAAGGGATTCATGACTCACTCTGCGGTTGGGTTTTGTGTAGGAAAGGTGCGTCTTTATTTAATCCAAAATATCTTAAAAATGTACTCGCAAGAAGAAAAGTTTCAAATGATAGAATGGTACATCCAGAATAATTCAGCACGCGCGGTTGTTGAATTATTTGCGGTACGCTTCCCAGATCGGCCAATTCCGTCTCACGCAACGGTTATAAATACCTACGAAAAATTCAAGAGGGTGGGCTGCTTACATAAGTGCCATAGCTGCATACACCCTGAAGGTTGTAAACCAAAAATTAGCGAGAAAAGGGAGGAGATCGAAACTGCTGTTTGTGCCGCTGCAGAAGTATCTGAGCCATGCTCAAGCAGAAAAATTGCTGAAATGGTACCAATAGCCGATCTCACACCCAGAACAACAAGAAATATTTTGCATCGCAAAGGCTATCATAGCTTCAAGGTTGGAACGGTTCAAGAAATATTTCCTTTAGACAAATACCGTCGATGGAGTTTTGTGAAACGGTCATGGAGAAGGCGAACAGGGATAGAAGTTTTATTGGTAACATTTTGTTTACTGATGAATCCACATTCCCTCTCCACGGTCATCACAATCCTTCAGTCGTTCGGTATTGGTCTCGGTAAAATAAACACCTCAGTATTCCCGTCCGCACGCAGTATCCACAGAAACTGAATGTGTGGCCAGGAATTCTAGGTAATAACATTATCGGACCGTTCTTTATTGATGGAACTCTTACGGCTGCAAAATATTTGGCGTTACTACAGACGCAGATTGTTCCTGCAATTAGGCAGCTTGGCATTGATCTCGCTAATATTTGGTTCCAACCAGATGGATGCCCGGCGCATAATGCGGCGATCGTACACACTTACCTTGAAAGTGTGTTCGGCCACCGGATTATTGGCGGTAACGGAACAATAAAATGGCCTCCTAGATCACCCGATCTAGCGCCCAATGATTTTTTCTTGTGGGGTTATGTGAAAAGTACTGTTTACACTTTCAATGAGAGAGCAGACAATTTGCATAACCTACAGGTGAAAATCGTTGAAGCGCTCGGGCAAATACAGCCTTCTACCCTCTTGACAGTTCGTCAGGAGTTTTATAACCGCCTGACATACTGTTCATTGAATGAAGGAGACGTTTTTGAGCCCCAGCTGTGAAGGACCATTTGAAACATTTGTGTTCATTATTGCGTTTTATTTTTGAGAACTTATTTTTTTGTTAGAATATCTTTTTATTTTCGTTACACATTTTTAAGAGTGTACTATTTTTTGTTAGAGTGGGTATCTTCTTATTTTTGTTATGAGATGCAACCTTTATTGCAACAAAACCAATTAGTCATTCATAAAAATAAGTTGAGTGATTTAGGTGATTTCGTGAAATCTCGAAATCACCGAAATCGGTTCACAGGACGTCCAATCGAACTGGTGCGTAATGCGCGCATCTACTGTACTTCTTCTATCGACTCAACGCATACTGAAATTTGCAGCAGACCGCAGACCTGTATCACGAATGAGAATAATAGGCAGATACGCTGTGTTGCCGATTTGAGTAGAGCTTCCCGAATTGTGGGGAATTTAGAGTTAAGTGTTGATTCATTCAAGCTTTTAATCAGCATGGCCTAGACGTTAGAACTTCATAAAGATAACATTGAAGCTAAATGCTGCTGGAGTATAGTGTTTCGAATGTTCAAAGCGGAGCGGGACACTATCCTCGTTCAATGGTTCATCAAGCCACAGTCTTTTCAACAAAGAAATTATTTTACGAAAATGCGTTATATTTTTACGATTTTGTCGTCACCAAATCTCTGTTTCTCAAAATGTACGTCTATTGTAGAATTTTCAGCAAACTAAGCAAGAAACGTGATCTAGTATTTACTCAACATTACGGATTTCTCGAAATACATTAAAAAATGTGACCTAGATACCTAACTGCCCCAAGCTCTTTAAATATAACACCTTAAACCAGGGTTACCAGGTGCTCAGTCACGTTGATTGTTATGTTGTACTGCGCAAGTCAGCAAACAATCTGGCGTAATAAATGTTAGGAATCATCAGGTATTGCCAGATTCCCGAATACCGGGCACCATAGTACCCGTTATAGTTGTCCTTCAAAGTTGTCAAATCGCCCCTATGGCGCAAATTCGCCACACCAGGCAACTGTGCTATAAACAAACCCTGTTTATCACTACTATTTGATAGTCATATGGTAGTTGTAGCCCTATCTAGCGGTCCATGATTTCTTTCAATACTGTTGTATCTCTACTGGCAACAAGAATAGGGATTACAAAATCATTTATACAACAATATACAAACATGAAAAATATGATTTGAACCATGAAACATTAATACAATTTTAATAGTTTGAACTTTTTTCATTTTTGGAATACTCTTATGTGGAATCCGCAGCTATTTTTCCCGAAATTTGGGTAGACTTAGATTTCTTAGAAATGACATATTGGTATCGGCAACTCTGCGAATGGGAGAAACAAATCGCATTTGTTGAGCGCATCCGTCTAAGCAGCAGGCACCAGCGCCCGTTCTGCCATCTCGCTTTTATCACTCTTCTACTTTACCCCGTTGTCCGTCACACTCCGACGCTGCCAGATAGGATCCTACAATCGAGTGTCTTTCACGCACCTACATACTTTTGTATATTTCCATCTCTCTTCCTCATCATAATGTATAACAATGTTTTTCCCAAGGTGTATATCAAAATACATGAAAGTTGTCCTGTTTTTTCTGTACAAAAGCATCATGTTCATATCTTCAGTCGTCAGTACAATTGTAGTGCGCCTTTATGGCCTCCTTGATTGTCATAGTTTTCTACTTCTTCGTCTCAGAACTCTATTTTGAGGCTATGTCACAAACATCTATTTGCATCAAATTGTGCTTGCTTTTGAGTTATATCATGTTTTATCAGCCTGAAATTTAATACAATTTAAAAAGAAAACATATCTTCACAATAGGAGAGCGCTGACGCTGACACGGGACAAGTGTAATCTAGAAATTTTTTGGAGAGAAAGGAGTATGAGAATCAAGGAGGCCATAAACGCTCCTTACAATTGTAGGGACGACTGACGATACGGGCCTAAAGGAACAGCTTACAACAAATACAGAGATCATAAAATCACTTATTTTCGCTTAGCTGCTGAGAATGTAGCATAACCAACTCAATATAAAGCGCATTTTAAGTTGAATTTATTAACAAAAAATCAATATCCTCACGTTGCAAACTCATTACGGAGTTTGTTCTGCACCCACAAGATTAAATTTTGCAACATTTATAGCTGTTTAATATTAAATCTGGCTCATTTACATAATCCTGAGCAGTCAATAAGGATATCTTAAGGATGCGCATGAAATATGAAACATTGATAAAATATTCCTAAGAGCACATTATACGTTGACGACATAGTAACTTTTGAGCCTGCATCCAAACTTCCGCCCGAAAGTAAATATTGAAAATATATTCTAAAGAAGACATCTGCTGCCATCACTTAGTGTTTTTTAGAGCTGACCTGGATGCTAAGAATGCAGAGGCCTTACGCACGTACCGAGAGACAGCCATCAAGTGGCATACTATGCTATAAATTTTCAAAGAACGATTCAGGGATGGCGCTCCTAATGGGGAAATATTTTCAATGCATTATTCAGCTACAATAGAGCAGCCAGGAATATTTTTAGTATGGTCCACCAATATTGCTATGAATAACCGGTTTTTATTTTCTTATATTGCGGTCGGATTTCCGAATTCGGACTCCTACTTAGTGTAATATAAGTTTTATATGTCTACAGATTTCAGTCGGTCAAAGTACATTTATTTGAAAGCTAACATCCAAATAGTAATCTTTGAAGACGATAGATTGAGCAAATTAAAAATAATATATGAATAGTAATAGGAATCATGAAATTCAGCGGTCAAAAAATACTAAAGGACAAACAAGTTAATGAGTTTTAACAACATTTATTTACAGCTAGTTATCATACTACTGACGTCAGTTACGGCCTGAAGCCCTCGTAGAATTTCAGAGCTATTCTGGTCCAGTTCTGCTTAAGAACATCTTGTAGCTGTCGTTTCGCAGAAATTTTATTTTCTTGGGGCCTTTGGGTCCAGTAAGTACCGCAGATGTTATATGGGATTGATATTCATGGATTGGGGGATTGGGCAGAAACACTGTAAAGTTACCATTCCTTTGTTGTTGTGACGGTGTGCTTAAGATCAGTATCCCGTTGAAAGCTGAATGACTCCCTGATCCCCATTTTTTCTGCGTTGCTGTTCACGTTATGCCTCATAATGTCAACATAATTGTCTGCATTAGTAATCCAACACATCACCATTTCACGACATGCAGCCCTCGACTAAGGCCCGTATCGTCAGTCGTCCCTACAATTGTAAGGCGCGTTTATGGCCTCCTTGATTGTCATAGTTTTATACTTCTCCGTGTCAACGCTCCATTTTGAGGTTATGTCACAAACATCTATTTGCATCAAATTGTGCTTGCGTTTGAGTTATATCATGTTTTATCAGCCTGGAATTTCCTACAATTTAAAAGAAAACATATCTTAACAATAGGAGATCGCTGACGCTGACACGGGACGAGTGTAATGTAGAAATTTTTGAAGGAGAGAAAAGAGTATGACAATCAAGGAGGCTATAAACGCGCCCTACAATTGTAGGGACGACTGACGATACGGGCCTAAAACGCCCCCGTCATCATGTTTCACCGTTGGGCTCTCATATCTAATTTTTAAATTAAGTGTCAGGTTTTTTCTATACATACATATTTACGACCATCAGAGCCTAAGTCTTGATCTTACTTTAATCTTCTAGGTTTCGGCTCTGATGGTTACAGATATTTATAGAGAAAACTTAATATTTGATTTTGAGTCTGTACATAGTGGGCGATATACCCTGTCCCTTTTCTTCGACCTAAGTCGAGCCTTTGATTGTATTGATTATAACGTTCTCGTTGAAAAGCTCAGACATACGGGATTCAGGTCCCCAGTAGATGCATGGATAAAATCTTTTGTATCGATCAGAAAAATAAAAGTAAGAGTGAGTGATACCACTTCAGACACATTTGAAACAAACTTGAGGGGTCCCTCAGGGATGTATATTATCACCTCTTTTGTTTCTGTCATTTATAAATGATATGAGTGGGAGCTTGGTTGGTGAGGACGTCAGAGTAGTTGACACAAAAGCAGATGACACAACTATCACTATAAGCGGAAAGTCCCCGAACAACTCGAAGATAAGGCAAACATTATTTTAATAAAATTTTCAGGATGGATTGCGGAAAACAAGTTGATAGTAAATACATCCAAAACAGAGTATATAGTGTTCTGTAAAAGGCGAACTCTACCTGCTCTGACGCTCACGCTAAACAGTACTACCATAGAGAAGGTAGAAAGCCACAAATTTCTGGGTCTCTACACGGACGAAACACTTTCCTGGGATACACACATAGAGTATGTGGCTGGTAAACTTAACTCTGCATACTTTGCTTTAAGAAACCTACGGGGTCTAGTTAGTCGTAGGTATCTCCTTAATACTTAATTTGCAATGGCATACTGTCACATGAAGTACTTCGTTATATATTTGGGCATTTCTTGTGGCATACAGAGAATATTCATTCTGCAAAAGAGGCTGATTAGATTAGTATTTGGTCTCAACCCACTAGGCAGTTGTAGACCAGTATTTAAAGATTATGAAATTCTAACGTTACCGCCATTATTGATCTACGAGTCATGTTTATTTGTTAAATAACACACAGATTTATTCTCCCAGCGCAGTGAAATACACGCCTACATTACTACATATACGTAAATACCCATATTCATATTCAAAATTTTAACCTCAGTGCTGATAAAAAGAGTCCGATGTATTTATGTACTGCCACGTATAATAAATTGCCTTTAAATATTAAGCACATAACCAGCTAATCTTTGTTCAAAAGTAAACTTCGGAACCTCTTGCTAAATAAGGCATTTTATAATACAAATGAATTTTTGTGCGAGTAACACGTTATTTTCATATGTGTTTCTGTACCCCAATTCTTTCATGTCAGAAATTAGTTATCCACATCTTTTCTTTTTATTTTTTGACGTTTTGTATCCTATTTATAGGCTCATACAAATAAAGCATTATTCTATTCTAAATGAGACATGTCAGCAAAAAACATTGAACAGCAGCGCTAAAAACTGGGGACCGGGGAAGCAATCATCTTTCAATCCTTTACAATATTCCTGCGCAACTGAAAACTCCACCACAAGATCCGGATATCAATCCCATTAAATATTTGTGGTACTTCCTGGACCTGAAGGCAAGAAAAGGTAAAATATCTGCCAAACGACAGCTACAAGATCTTATGCAGGAATGTGACCAAAATGGAGCATAAATAACTCATGCCATGATGATTTCAGGCTATAATTGATGCAAATGACATGATAACGAAGTACTAGCTGCAAATAAATTTTGTTAACAATTGCTTGTTGTTATTACGTGCCAGTATTTTTTTGACCACTGAATTTCATAATTCCTATTTTTATTACATTATTTTTCATTTGCTCATTCTATTGCCATCAAAAATGATGTCATTGTTTGTCCTTTTGTCCTTATATATTTTTATGTTGTATTTCTGTTAATTTATTAATTTTAATTGCTGGAAAGCTAATCTATTTTATCTGCTGTTGTTTGCCTATGGTGTCCATTATTAGATATCAAATTTGAACTATTGTTTGTTGTTGCTTGTCATTTTACTGTTTTTTATGTATATACATACTGTAAATTGTTTGATGACGAACGCTTTACATGTTTTATACATGTCCAATGGGTAATACATATTATTATTATTACTATTCGTTTTCAAATAGACGTTGGTTAAAAAAAATCGTCTTTTCGTTGTTGAGGTTAAACAAAAATATATCGTGTCAATACTTTTTTGGCCCACTGTATAAACAACGGCCAACTATAGGCCAATCGCGCTATTAAGTATTTTCTCGAAAATCATTGAAAAAGTGGTTGCAATGAAAATTGAAAATTACTTTCTTAAACTTGCTATTATCACATATGCTCAACATGGTTTCAGGGCAGGCTACTCAACTGAAACAAGCATTATCGAGTATGTTCAGTATGTTTGTGATAAACTTGATTTAGGTAATTACGTAGTGAGTATCCAATTTGACTTGTCTCAGGCCTTTGATTGTGTAAGTTCGTCATTTGTGGCCGATAAACTTCATCATGTTGGCATTCGCGGATGTTTGAATCAATGGCTAGTTAGCTTTTTAGAGAATAGAAAATTTTATGTTACTGTCGCTGATAAAAAATACGATGATTTCAATATAGATTGGGGCACACCTCAAGGCAGCGTCCTTCGACCACTTGTTTTCTCGATTTTTATAAATGTTTTGCCTGCACACTTATCCTACGGAAAATTACTTTTGTATGCAAACGACACAAATATCATTCTAGCTGACTCATCGCAAGATCGTCTTCAAGAAAAAATTAATGATTCGGTTCATGAGTTCAGTCAATGGTGCTTCAAAAACAGACTAATAATAAATACAAAAAAGACCGTTTCAGTTGAATATTTTATGAAACCAAAAATTCCGGCAAATTTTAATTTCAGTCTTCAATGCAAGACAGTTGTAACTTCCAAAAAAACTGATTTTTTAGGTGTAAGCTTTGATTGCAATTTGAGATGGACAGAGCAAATTGATTCCGTATGTAAGAAACTTGGAAAAAGTCTGTATTTAATACTTACGCTAGGGAGGATGTTAAACACCTCAGCATTAATGGATGTCTACTATGCATGTGTACACTCTGTCATTTCATATGGCATTACTGCGTGGGGCCAGGCTAGTGAAATCTCTAGAGTGTTTGTCTTACAAAAAAGAATCATTCGCATTATATCTAAAATACGGTCCAGATCTTCCTGTCGTGAGGTATTTGTTAAACACGAAATACTTACAGTAGCATGTATATATCTTTATAATCTTTTAACATATATTTTTCAGCACAGAAATGATTAGAAAAAACTTTAGCACAAGTACATCATTAGTTAATATCTTGGATGATATCAGACATCATCAAGAACAAAAAAATAGTACGTGCATGGTTCTTCTCGACTTTAGTAAAGCGTTCGACACTCTGAATCATGAAATGTTACTAGCTAAGTTACATTACCAGGGGTTTTCGCAGAACTCCGTAAATCTAATAAAAACATACTTAAGTAACCGTTCAAACTGTGTTATGTTAGCAAATGATTCTGCTATTTACAAAACCGATTTTAAACCTATAAAAAGAGGAGTTCCTCAAGGTTCAATTTTATCTCCTTTGCTATTTTCAATCTACATATCTGACATGGTCAAATCGGTAAAATTCGCAAAGATAAAACAATATGCAGATGACTCACAAATATATCTCCCTGTCAATAAAACCACAATCCATATTGCACAACAACAACTAAATTCAGATCTCCAAAGAATTGACACATTTGCAAAGCATCACAATCTTAAACTAAACCCCTTAAAATCGCAAGTAATGGTTATGAATAAAAACAGTATTGAAAGAGAACATTGTGAACAAAATTTAGTAATTTCTATTAACAATGACAGAATCCCTATAGTTCAGGAGACAAAAAATCTGGGCATTATATTTGATAGCTCGCTTGGCTTCGGCAGTCATATAAAAAACAGAACAAATTTAGCTTACATGCGACTAAAAAATATAAACAAATTAAAAAAACATTTATCAGCCAAACAAAAATATTATTTGTGTAATACCTTAATTTTATCACTTTTTGACTATGGAGATGTCGTCTATGGTGATTCGCTATCGTCGCGAACCAAAAAATGCATACAAAAAGTTCAAAATAGTTGCATGAGATTTGCATTTGGAATTCCATATCGAAACCATATCACTCCTTATCTGAATAACTACAACATATTAAACATGACGAATCGCAGAAAATATCACATGTATTCTTTTATCTATAGGGTTATAAAAACAGGTCAACCGCCCTATTTAAGAGAAAGATTTGTGCCTTTGCCTAGTGCCCAGAGAAGTAGAAATAATCTCAATTTTATCGTACCTAGACATAGAACGCGTTCCTTCCGACAATCGTTTGCCTATGTGGCGGTTCACTTATGGAATAATTTACCAACTTCAGTTAAAAGCTCATCGTCAAAAACATTCTCAAAACTGACAAAAACGTTGTTACAGAATCACCAGCTACTTTAGCAGCGTTTGTGTGAGCAAAAATAACGTTTTTACATTCCTACTCGCTGACAAGTTGTATAGATTTGTTTTTCGCGTCCGTTGCCAGCTCCCGGGGGTTCTCTCTTCGTTTTTACCTTTGTTGTGTTTCACCGCCTCTTCATTTGCCTCTTTATTGTATTTGTTATTTTTTTAAGAACTTTTAGGGTATTCAGGGCTTTCTCGCATGGACTCTTTGTATTAAAGGGTCCAATGTATCGGTTTTATAATCGAGGGACTGTCCTTTTTCGTCATTACTCTATATGTAGAATTTCTTTTGTTTATGATGTTTATTCATGACGAAATAAATATTTTGAATTTGAATTTGAATTTGAATTATCTTAAGCATACTGACATCCATGACTACAGCACTCGTAATAAAAATAATATAGTTAGGCATGTGTCATATCATACGTTTCATTCAAAATCTCCCATAACAGCAGGAATATACTTGTTTAATTTATTACCTCCGGAGATCAAAGACGTAAACTCCGTAGGGCTTTTCAAAAGACGTTTGCGGAACAAGCTATCGGACTGCGGTTTTTATGACCTAGGTGAATTTGTCACATTCCACAGTAGATCTTAACAAATAATTTATTGCCATGTGTGTATCATATGGTTTTTTATGTTCTTATTGTTATTTGTATTTTACTTCCTTTTATCTATATTTTAATCTGTATACACCGACTTATCCAATGTCTACAATGTAGATCTAACTGGATCAATGAATGAATCTGAATCTGAATCTATAGCAGAGATATACAGTAAGCATATATGCTGCAATATGGTCATCATGGCTGGGCTGTCGTTGCCATAGTTCTAAATAAATTGCTACAAAAATATTGCTCGTTTGGATGCCCCGAAAATATCAGTTTTGTACCATCATTACATAGAGCAAGTCAGTGGTCAAGCGAAAGTGATGCGAAAACGTACCGCCTAAAAGATTTGCAAAACATTTTCTAAAATTTAGGGGTCTGTAGATCTCAGTAATGAAATAACAATTTGTTTCAGAACAAAATTACACGAACACAAGTAAAAAGCGGACGACATTTTCGAGGTTCCTGAGAGGCCTAAAGACAGCACATAGGAAAGAAAAGCACGGTAGTAGTTCGCCTAGACACGGTAGAGCTGCGACTTCAAGGGGTGTGCCTCAAAGGGTAAGTTCTATTACCTTTACTCTAATGTGGTTACGAAACAGAAGATGGTCATAAACACATCGTACAACACTGTTAACGCGACGAGTCTTTTGGATACGGTGACTTGAGGTAGCGTACAATCTGTTATGCTACATTTATTTACCCATTCAATGTTGTTATTGTTCTTATAAAAGGGAGTAAATAAATGTCTACTACTCTTAGGTCAGGAGTAACTTTTTCCTACAATTTTGGCGACAGGAAATTTTTTTCTTGGTACCGTTAGATAATTTTTGCTTCCTAGTGATAAGTTGAAAGTGGCGTCATGATATATCTGAAGCATTTGGAAACCATCGATTCTAGATAGAAATGCAACAAAAACGATTTTATATAAAATTAAATTCATTGTCATTTTGCGTCTATCAAATTTGTCATATAGTCAACATGGCTAAACTAACAATCTAAGCGTAGACTACTATCCTCTTTAGAAGAGAACAAAACTTTCCACAAAAAAGGTACTTTACGTTTGACTCATTGATGATTCTTCAAGAACGTTGTCGACGTGTCAGTATGTATACAACGTGTTTTCACGTAAGTCATTATTTATGATCAAGAATACCATTATCTGTGACTTCATTTCCTTTTTATTCGCGCGAGTGAGTATAGAAAAAGTAATGAAAATGCACTTGCACACACACACACTTGCATCGTTCTGTCTATTGGCGATTTTGCCAAGGCGTAGCCTCAGCCATCGCTGCAAAGATTTTAATGGAAATGAGAGATACGCCATAAACCAGCATTATCTACTAGATCTCATCTTCCATTAAAAACGGTTACTGAAATTACTCGGTGACAAAATCCCCAAAAGACAGATTGTTGATAGTGACTGACTTCATAAGGAAAACATCACAAATTATTAAAAAATATAACATCTTCCATACTTTCATGTGGTAGTAAAAACGTATTCACTTTAAAATAGATAATGATTATGAAGTGTAAAATAATGTTGTATGGGGACAACGTGAAAAAGGTGCGTAGCATGTGAATATGAATTCTTAACTTTTTCCTTCTTATACTCCAAAAACCATCAAGGTGTCGAAAAAATCTAATTTAATTCCCTACAAATATAGAACTATGTTTACTCTTAGATTATAGGCGGAAATATTATATGTATCTTTACCCTTTAATTTCTCGTAATCTATACGACAGGCAAAACGCTGAATTTAATTCTCTAAAAAATTATTTCTATCACTTTTTTACACAGGATCGATGGTTTTTGAGATTTTCCATCAAACTCGTTTACCAAAATGGAGCGAAATGCTCCAACCCTACCATCAATCCAATTTGAACTTACCATTAGGAAGCCAGAAACTAACGATACCAGCAAAACAATTTACTGCCACCAAAATTTTAGGAGTTCCTTATACAAAACCTCCCTAGCCTATTATGCTAACCGAATATAATATATATTTTTCCCTACTATTCCGCGAAAATGGCCATTATTGACCACCATGGCCCTATTGGGAAGTAACACTTCTCTTCCTATGTAACTAACAACAACAAAGGACACCTAAGAAATAAAAAAAATTATCCAGTTTGACAAAAATTCAATTGTATAAAGTTTAATATTTGGAAATATTTCATAATGATTGAGAAATAAGGAAATAAGTGTAGCTCCTCGTGTAGTTTTCCTCCTTGAACAGCAGCAGTCAACATAATTTTTGGAAATGGCTTTCATCGTGAACATGTGTACCTTACTCATCTTGAATGAAGCAGTCAAAACCAAATCGGTGGTCTGTTGCATTTGTCAGTTTGACACTTGGTAACTAGGTATTTTGAGGTATACGTCAAAAGAGAAAACGTCAGCCAAAACATTTTGTAATATACATTATACAGGGTGTCCCAAAAAAAGTGCGCAATATTCTACCAGCGATTTCTAGAGCTTAAAATAGGAAGAAAAGTTTCTATAAACATAGGTCGGCAAACGTCCCCTAAGGGCGCTACGGTCTTTTAAAGGGGCTCCCCTGAAGATGGTTGTTCCTTAATATTTCCGAAACGTGTTGAGATAAAGACATACAATTTGGTATTATAACCTAGTTTCTAATGCTGGATTTAAAAATATTAACAATTTTAGACAGTTTTGTTTGGAAGCGTATGTAACAGGGACGGACCCAGGTTATTTTAGCCCCAAAATTTTTGTGTGATTCTATTTTTGAAATTCAATTTTAAAATTTGAAAATTTAGGGTTTTCTACATAAAGAAGATACTGTTATTAAATATCGATAAATTGTGCCATTTTTGAATAAAATCAAACTAAAAAATGTGTCACATGATAGGAAATGTACTGCGAATTTAAATGAATTGTTGATTATACATAGTTAGCCATGACTGCAAACAAAAGTTGTTTTGATTTGTTATGACTTATTTTGACGTTAAGCTGACATTGTTAGCAGTTTAGAATTACTAGATTAAAATCAAAATTTTGATTAAATCGATTTAAAGGTTTACAGACAGAGAACTGACTGACATGCATTTTGTGTACGGGTTTTGCAATGCAGTTCATTGGCAGCCGTAAGAGAATATCAAAGAAGATTTCCCAATCGTATAGTACCTGGACGTCGAATGTTTACTGATATTCACCGGAATTTGTCAAATCATGGAAGTTTTCAGCGCATGCAGGGCTCAGGAAGGCCATTGGGAAATCATCGTATGGATATTACTTTAAATACGTTTGAAAATAATCCGCAAATAAGCATACGAAATGTTTCAGAAAATATTGATATACCTGGATCAATAATAAGAAAAATTTATGAATACCTATTTGATAGTTATCCTAAAAATAATAATTTTAGATAGGAAGAATGACAAGAGTGCAAGGATTACATCCTTATAATTTTAAACGGGTGCAGCATTTAACGGAGGCAGATTTTTTACCCCGGATCGAGTTTTGCCAGTGGATATTAGCAAATAAAAACACTATTCCTAGAATATTACGGTCGGATGAGTCAATATTTACTAGGAATGGTGCTTTTAATTTCCATAACATGCATCACTGGTCAGATGAAAATCCAAAAGTTGTTTGCCGTATAAATTTCCAACATAGATTTTCATTGAACTTATGGGCAGGAGTAATTGGGGATCAAGTAATTGGGCCTATTGTACTTCCCAATCGTCTTGATTCAGAGGTGTATCTGAACTTTCTTCAGAATGAGCTCATGGATATAATACCATTGGATGTGGGCCAGCAGTTTCAAGAAAATATGTTTTTTCAACATGATGTTCGAAACTGGTTGAATGTCAATTTTCCAGACAGGTGGTTAGGCCGAGGAGGTCCTATAGCATGGCCGCCACGTTCACCTGACCTAAGTCCATTGGATTTCTATTTTTGGGGTCAATAAAAGACCTAGTTTACTCGATTGAAGTAAATACTCAAGAAGATTTACTTCAAAGAATCCATCAGGCTGCAAATGAAATCAGAAGAAAAAGGTTTTCCACTTTTCGGGCTACGCAATCCTTAGTTCGTCGAGCGAGACTCTGTATCCAACAAAATGGGAATTTATTTGAACACTTATTGTAAAGCTAGTTTTAAGTATATCCAACTGTATGCCTTCTTTTTTAAACAAATTTCAATTTCGTTCGTAGAAAAAATTTATTTCTTTTGTTTTTGCCTAAATGTTAGCTATGTTGCAATAGAAATATGTATTTATGTAATATTTACCAATTATTAAATTAGTTTTTTCGTTGCCATGGCTAATTATTCAACAATTCATTTAAATTTGCAGTACATTTCCTATCATGTGACAAATTTTTTAGTTTGATTTTATTCAAAAATGGCACAATTTATCGATATGCAATGAGAGTACCTTCTTTATGGAGAAAACCCTAAATTTTCAAATTCTAAAATTGAATTTCAAAAATAGAATCACACAAAAATTTTGGGGCTAAAATAACCTCCCTGTTACATACGCTTCCAAAGAAAACTGTCTAAAATTGTTAATATTTTTAAATCCAGCATAAACTAGTCTAGAGTACCACATTTTATGTCTTTATCTCATCACGTTTCGGAAATATTAAGGAAAAACCATCTTTAGGGGAGCCCCGTAGGGGACGTTTGTCGACCTATGTTTATATAAACTATTGTTCCTATTTTAAGCTCTAGAAACCGCTGGTAGAATATTGCACACTTTATTCGGGACACCCTGTATAGTGTTAGTAGTTGAAAAAAATATCTCGTTTGAAAAAATCACTGCTGATCTAGCACAAAATAATCGCCCAATAATGGCCCACTTTTCAAACCAGGTAAGTAATGTACCATTCCAATGGTGCATACCCTCATGTGAATTGTTTCCGAATTCATACCTGGCATCTGGCCGCCGTATTGGAAACCGTAAGTTACTCCGTATTTCAGAAGCGACTGGTACTAGCAGAGATGTTAAACCCAAATTCGTAGATACCACGAATTTGGGTATATTCTTGGAGATTTTTAAATCTATTTTTCCACGATTTGATCTAAACATTTTACATTTCACAGGTGTCATTTAGTGACTTAGCAATTTGAGTATGGATCTCCTCAGGATTGAAAATTGTGCAAACGCACTACGAAAAATCTCTTTTTGATGAAAATGGTGATAGTGAAACGGTTGATGTTAACGACGGGCATTACCGACTTTTTCTTGATCCTCAGTTGTACGAAAAACTTAATGAAGAGTTTAGGCAAATAATAGGAAACAGCTAGGAGGGACATTCATAAATAAAATATGTCACTTAGTTATATTCGTACAATTGTTGGTTGTATTCAAAAACAAAATCCCAAAATACCTATTGACACACTTCCACTCTTTAACATTTTTGTGCAGGATATTTAGTTATAAAAGTTATATGGATTTTAACTGTTGCTTCCTTGGAATATTTCGTGCTTAATCTATATCAAGATAACATAATGTGAGGTTTAAAATGGACGTTTATAAAGCATTTCACTTACAATGTTTTCTCACGTAATTCTACTGAAGTATATCAGTATATAGTAATCCATAGCTTAACGCCCCTCAAATTAGCCATCTGCACCCTTCCATGGTTTTTGCCACCCCCTTATTCCCTAATGGCACGTGAAAGACATCACAGCAGTAGCAGCCGTTGGAGCTCTTAGAGGGTATCAAGAGAAATTTTGACGTGCGATTAGTCGTAGCATAGGTCAAGCAAGCTGCCCTTTCTCCCACTCCCCACCTTTTCGTTCTTTTTTGCTGCCGACAAGGGTACAGAGACGGTCAGCCCTTCGACAAGGGGTGGTTCGTTTGTAGGAGAAAGTGAACGCCTGGTGTACGCTAAATTGAGACGAAGCGAAGGGAGGGCTTTTTTGTGTAGTGAGTATGTATCTGGGTTTGTCGGCATACTTTGGGATATGAATTTGCATGTTTGTTCAATATGAAAAAAGCTTCAGCTTAAAGATCTAAATATTCCAAAGATCATGATAAGTACATGTTCTTTCAAGTCTACTTAAACTGTGAATATACCTTAAGCAACAGTTCTGCACCTCTTGTATTCGTTGGGCTTCCGTTTGAGCCAAAGAAGGACCATACCCAGAGTCAGCATATCCACCATTACTCAGTATTAGGGAGTTAGTTCAATTTTGGTATCATTTGACAACACATTTCTGAAATTATGAAGCTTTTAATTTCGCAAATGATGCTTGAACAGGAGATTGCAATAGCATTTCGTACGAAGAAGTTCCTGCTCACTTGGAAATAGATTCACTGCGTCCTCTTAGGTGATTTTAATATACCAAGTTATGTTGACTATATGGACAACAACCTTGTCAACAACAATAAAAATTTGGCTGTGCAAAAGTTTGCAAACCTTTTGAATCTGAACCAATACTCTCATACCCGAAATGAACATAATCGTGTCTTAGATTTGGTATTCAGTAGAACCGATATAGAGGTGAATAAAGCACTTGACATCTTGTTGCCCATTGACAGTCACCATCCGCCTTTGGAACTAATTCTCTCATTTCATACCTCTTCCTGTAGATTTGAGGTTAATAATATCCCTTCCTATAATTTTAAAAAATGTAATATTCTTGCTTTGTACAATGATATCTTTAATGCAGATTTTTCGTCCCTTTATGGACTAAAAGAGGTTTATCTTGCTTGTGACAGTTTTTACCAAATTCTGCACTTTCTGTTTGATATTCATGTACCAGTAAAAACGCCAAGAGATATCAATTATCCTCCCTGGTTCTCCCGCTCAATAATTGCCAAGATTGAAAGAAAACGGAGATTATGGAAGAGTTGTAAACGAACATGCAATCCACATGATATTGATGCATTCAAACAGCTTCGAAGGAGTATCAAGATTGAGCTGGATCGTCCATTTCATAGATATACCTCCAATGCTGAACAGAATATTTCTAACAATCCAAATAGTTTCTGGTCATATGTTAACAGAGCCAGAAATGTCACCGGTGTACCTAGTCATATGGTTTTGGATGACGTTGCTCTGAGTTCACCACCTGATATTGTCAATGCTTTCGCTAAATTCTTTCAGTCTAATTTCATAACCTCTGGCAGGGGTGACACTCTCTGGTGTGTCTTGTAATGGTCAGTTATGCGACTTACCTAAAATCACAGTAGATCAGGTCAACCATGCTTTATCTAAACTTAGATCCAAATGCTCTACTGGTCCGGATTCAATACCTTCTTTTTTACTTGAAGATTGTTGTCATGTGCTATCTGAGCCTCTCACTTTTCTATTTAATTTATCTTTGGAACAGAGATCTTATCCTAAGGTTTGGAAAAAATCTCGCATTACTCCTGTTTTCAAAAAAGGTGACCGAAATAATATTGAAAACTATAGAGCTATTGTGATCCTAAGTAATATTGCTAAAGTATTTGAATCTGTTGTTCACGAAATCATATTCACTCATGTGAAACACATCATCACTCCACATCAGCATGGCTTTTTTCCTGGTAGATCGGCTACATCTAAACTTGCATGTTTCAAACAGCATGCTGCTGAAATTTTCGATACTTGCGGACAGATTGACGTCATCTGTACGGATTTCTCAAAAGCATTTGACAGACTTGACCATGCAGTACTAATACAGAAGCTTTTAAGATATGATCATTTGGATTCGCAAATTTCCTCAGATCTTATCTGTTGGACAGCATACTTTTCGTTGAGTACCGTGGTTTTAGGTCTGTCAGTGTTTCTGCGACATCTGGGGTACCCCAGGGCTCCGTCCTGGGTCCGCTATTATTCGCTATATTTGTGAATGATCTCAGTGGCCAACTAAATTGTTGCAACTTATTGTACGCAGACGACTTGAAATTATTTTCTAGAATTGACACAATTGTCGATTGTGTGAAGCTTCAGGATGAACTAGTACGTCTGTATGAGTAGTGTTGCCTGAATCAGCTGTATCTGAATATTACAAAATGCCAGACTATGTCTTTCACACATAAGCAGAATATAATTGGTTATGTTTATCACATAAATGGTCAAGTCTTGGATGGTTGTTCCATTGTGAGGGATCTAGGTGTTTCTTTCGACCCACAGTTAACTTTTGTGCAACATATTACTGAAATTGTAACCGGTGCGCACAAGACGATGGGTTTCATACTTCGGTGCGGCAAGAGCTTCAATAATGCTAAAAGTCTTTTATTGTTATTCAATGCGTTTGTTAGATGTAAGCTCGAATACTGTAGTATAATTTGGTACCCTGCATATGATGTACATTCGGACAGCATTGAAAAGATCTAGCGACGTTTTGCTAAATATTTATGGTTTAAGGAAGATGGGATTTATCCTGAGGCTGGATTTCGCAATGACTTATTGCTCAGTAGATTTAATATGATAAACTTATCTAAGCGCAGAAATTACCTGTGGTTTTCTTATATAAAATTTTGAACAACACAGTTGATTGCCAGTTTCTTTTAGAAAAGCTGTCATTACACGTACCGTACCATAAGGTTTAACAATACCAATTTCTATTTACCTGTGCCTCGTACCAATGTGTTACTTTTTTCGCCATTATATGTAATGTGTAACAACTATGAAAAAGTAAAGAATTTAGTAGTTATTTTTCATTGCACTATATCACTTTTAAAAAGGTCGTTTTTGACTGTAGGTTAAGAACTTATTTAGATGTAATGTGTGTAATGTACTTGATACGTTGTTTATTGATTTTTTTTTTGTATTTTGTATATTTCCTGTTCGTTAAATGGAATCATCTGTTCGAGCAGTGTACTAACCGCAAATAAATAAAAAAAATAAATAAATAAATCACTTTGCTTTGACGAGAAAGTTTTAATTGCCGATTTATTTGGATTCAGCGACAGTCCATGATGATGAAACCAGATAGCAATGCTGTTGAGATCATGATTTACTATGCTAGATAAGTCTGGCAAATATAAACAAAATAAAATCTTGTAATACTCCTTTTACACATAATTTGCGAAGAGCAGCACAAACCTAATGAAAGTAGATCGGTAATTATTATTTATACGTTGTTACAAGGCTGTCACTTTGGTAGACAAATGAGTGAAAAGTATGCACTAGAAATACGCAATTTTGTCGAAAAACAATGCAATCTATTCGAATTCGTTAGGCATAACAGACTTTGATAAGTCGAAGTTAACCTGTAACCACATACATAGTTCTGGTTCTCGGCGATCTGGACTCCAACCATCCGAAATGAACGACTCTTTGGTAGGATTGCAGGGCTGGTCCATTCAGAGTTTCTCGAAACTTGATATCTCGGTTATCTTTGGTCTTTGGTGTATTACTATCAGGTAACCAAATAAGTTGGTGCGGCTGCTGTATATCGGATATTGCCACGGATGTTGTTGATCGATAGCGATTGTTTGTTAGCTGTTGTCACTTTAGTATGAATCCTTTGTTTCTCACACACATAAAAAGTTGCTGAAAATTGTTACATACCTAGTTTTAATAACTGAAAATGGCGACGAATAAAACAGTTATTCGAAGTTGTTTACTTGGTACAAAAGCGGCAGCGGCGGCGCGAAAAATATGTACCGCATTCGGAGATGATGCCGTTAGTGATCGAACAGCACAGAAGTGGTTAAAAAAATGTTCTTCGGGAGATCTCAGTTTGAGCGATGAATCGCGCTCATGGAGACCAAAAATCATGAACAACGAGGATCTACGACGGGTTGTGGACGCAAATTTGAGGACAACGTGCCAGGAACTTCGATGTTCAGAGAGAATCCTGAAACTATTCGTTTGCATCTTCGTCAGTTAGGAAAGACGTGAAAGTTAAGAAAATGGGTCCCACATGAACTGACAAATGATAACAAATTAAGTCGTCTTACCATTTGTTCAGCAAACAGTTCACGCAACGCTATTGAACCATTTCTTAATTGGTTATTAACCTGCGACGAATAATGGATCTTGTATTCGAATTCTAAGCGTTCGTATCATTGGTTGTCGCCTACTGATTCGGTACCACACACGCCCAAGGCTTCCGTGCACCCAAACAAGGTTTTATTGTGTGTTTGGTGGACAGCAACTGGAATTGTCCATTATGAATTTTTGGAAAGGGGTCAAATCATCACTGCTAACTTGTATTGTGAGCAGCTTCAACCAGTACAAGCAGCACTCATCGAGAAACAGCCTTCTTTGATCAATCGGAAGAAAGTGATATTCTTGCAGGATAACGCCAAGCCTCATACCGCAAAAGTGATCCGAGAAAAAATGTCTGAACTCGGCTGGGAAACGTTACCGCACCCGCCATATTCTCCCGACATTTCGCCCAGTGATAATCACCTTTTTTTGTCTCTTGACAACTGTATGAGGCACCGACAGTTCACAACTCGAGATGGTGTAATAAATGCAGTCCGCCAATTTTTGGACTCCAAATCCAGGGAGTTCTACAATACCGGTATACAACAATTGGTTCCACGTTGGCAAAAGGTCACTGAATGTGACGGTAATTACTTCGGCGAATAAATAGTGTCTTATTGTTTCTCAATAAAAATTTAAGTTTTTCTACTAAAAACAGCACGAACTTATTTGGTTACCTCATACTAGGAACGTTTGTTTATTGTTGTATGGCCTATATACCCTGTAAGTCCTAACTTTTAGGACATGCTGTATACTGCTTCAAAAACACCATTTTGCGTCTATAAAACATACGTGAACCCAGGTGCTTCTCAATTATGAAACGAGTTTAGAGGTGATAATGGTGCTTATTTATCCATATAAATGTGTGGGTTGTTGTTTCTGAGCATTTTGGTCGTGAACGACCCTGTACAGCCCATTTTGTTGAAGTACCCCTTTTATATAAGTCCGACACCCTTAACTTTCCTTAGGAGGTTTTTCGGAGAAAGCAACGCACCAGAAAGGCTGTTGTTACCTTATGCAAATAGACCGCGTTAACACCAAAGACCTCAAAATACATAGACAAAAACACCAGATGACATTCTGAAAGCTAAATAGGAAACAATCATGAAATGATAGGGTAAGGTATACTGTCCGTGATTTGGGTTCAAAAGTATTGAAGCCATTGTTAAACATTCAGCTCCACACAGGATATTCTTATATACATGACATATTCAGTAAATGACACTGTCTAACTTTACTTTCCACATTAGAAATGCGGTCGGGAAAATTTCAGTATTTGATTGTTGATTATTTGATTTCATTCTACGCCACTGGCGATGAAGTATTGTAATCGTAAATAATTTTGAAAATGAGAAATATTTTCTGGATGTCATATGACATCTACATCACGATGTCCATGTCACTCATTTCCTTCCGTCTGTCCGTGTGTCGGTCTGTGTGTCGCCAATACTTCGTCCGTTTATAACTTTTCAAGTACAAGACGGATCTTGATGAAATTGGCGAAAAAGCTCTGTAGGTAAGAAGAAAAAATAAAAATTGTTCAAACTCCGTTTTTTGACCTTTTAGAGGTATTTTTAGAAAAAAATTTGGACAGGTTTACAGTCGGCGACATTATATTCATACGCTTTCAAACGTAGTCATATAATAAATTACATAACTCAGAAAGCGTGAATATGATCATCATTCAAACCAAACTGTTTGAAGTTGGGGATGAAGATATGTCAGACATCAAGTTCGGTATCTCGTGTGGATTTTGAAACAGCCCACTGTTATATAGTTTGCTTAGCCTCCAATACGAAAGAGATAAAGAGGGTTTTTGGGGTGCGTGTAACCTAGAGATTGTCAGTTCTGTGGTTACAGCGGCTTCCGAATAATTCAGTCTTGCCAACTTAACGGACCGCCACCATTATTCAGTCTGGAAACTTTCTCCTAAACGAAATTAACGCTAATGCTTCGCCATATCCTAACGATAGGATAGAATACGGTACATATGTGGCTGGATACAGGAAGGCTTAACATTGTAAGGATTGCACTTCCTACTAATCTACTCCAATCTCCACATATTACAGACCACTGCAAATGGAAATCCGTGTGAAATAAGAAGTATAAATTTAATAGAAAAACGCTTTATAGTCGTTTTTTATGTCCTCAAAACGACTGCAATTAAATCATTATTAAATTAAATGCAATTTCGAGTCGGAGAGGTTCTAAAAGTGGAAATTTCCATGATTCGTTTACTTATTTCGTATGACTTGTGAGCTATCCACCAGAAACCGTCACTGATTTGTTGATTTTTTTTGAGCTATATATCAAAATACCAATTTTAAATTCGCTGCGACAAAAATAAGGTTATTATGAATACAGTATCAACTTTGACTTATCGGTTTTGCCCGAGATTACTTATTTAAGAGTCTTATTGTTTTCTATCAAAACTATTAATGCTTTCCTTTTATATGAGCGAAAAGTCTTAAATATATGCCATATATTTCAAAAAGCTGTTAGTGTAGATGGTATAAAAATGGAATTACCCGCACAACTGTCTTGCAAAATATTTTTTTTAGTCAAAGAAGCGCGAGCATTATTAAAACAAGATTGAACGAATAGATCGATGTATTTTTTCACGATTGTCGATTTATGGTTTGGATCTCTAACGTGAAATTCGATTTTCCCGGGGTGTTCGCTTTGTCCGGGTTTCCCATATGTACCTTATACACGGTGGGCCATTTAAAGTGGAAGCATTTGTTTAAAAAAAAATACATTAAAAAATATGTTTCGTTGTTCATTTAAAAAATCTTTTATTTTGATCCAAGGAGATATGTTGTAATTACTTTTCAAAAATGATATCGCGCAAATGGCCACCTCTGGCCTTGATAACCAAATGTGCCATTTTTTCGGCGTTTTCCTTTACATTGGCCAATGTTTCCGCGGATATGGCCGCAATTTCTTGACGAATATTGTTCTTGAGGGCAGCTAGAATCCTTGGCTTGTTAGCGTATACCTTGGATTTCAAATAGCCGCACAAATAAAAGACTGGTGGCGTCAAATCAGGTGATCTCGGTGGCCAGTCAAAATCGCTATATTTCGATATCAGTCGTCCAGGGAACAATGGTCGCAATAAATTGATTGTTGCTCGAGCTGTGTGGCATGTGGCGCCATCCTGCTGGAACCAGTAACCGTCCATGTCATTCTCACAAACAATCAGCCTCAAAAAATTCGTTATCATGGCTCGATAACGCTTACAATTGACGGTTACCGCAGCTCCATCATCGTCTTCAAAAAAATACGGCCCGATGACCATATTGGCGCACATACCGCACCAAACAGTAACTTTTTGGTCACAAAGAAGCTGCTGTTCGATTAATTGTGCCTCGTCGGACATGATGAGTTTTCGCCAAAAGTCATCTTCATTTTCGGCCATTTTAATGCTCCATTTAGCAAAATCAAAGCGACACGTATAGTCAGCTGAGTTCAATTGATGAGCCATTTGAATTTTGTATAGAAACATTTTCAAATCCTTACGAATTATGCGGCGGAGGGTGGTTCGAGCGATGCATAACTCTTGAGAACGATGACCACCGGATGTTGATGGAGTCTCTCCAGCACCGGCTCGTACGGCTTCGATATTTTCATCGGAACGTCTTGCTTGTTGTCTGGATAGGTGACTGGCATTACTAAGACTACCGGTGTTAACAAATTTTGCGTATAAACGTCTGATAGTGTTATCAGCTGCAGCACTCTTAACTTTATTTTTTTACGCAACGCACGTCATGTTTCCACGATTGAGAAGTTATTTTGAATGTACAACTGAATAATTTCAGGGCGTTGTTTTGGTGTGTACTTTTCCATGGTTACAATTGTATTGAAATGATGCTTCCAACGCGGTATGACATTAGTCGATCTGACAACTAATGTCAAAGATATATGGTTGCTTGATGCTTCCACTTTAAATGGCCCACCTTGTAAATATTAGAACATGCAATAGTAAAACATAATGACATTTCAAATCAATATTTGTGTAATTTTCAACAATAAGCTATAAAAAAAAGATTTTCTTATTTAAGTTATATCCGAATAACCCTACTTCTTGCTACAGCAATATCCAAATTCAGAAGTTATTCTTCTATTGCTTAAACTGGCTTATTCGACATAAACTCAAACACTGTATTAAGCCCTAAAAGTTCTTAAAAAGTGATTACCACCAATGGCACAGTTTTATTTGCTTCTGAAAAGTTCAAATTGTACGTCTTATGAGGTTTTCGAAATGATCGAATCAATATTTCTATGGCTTTTTATATGTATTCCGACTGGATATATTTGCCTCTGTGATTTGAAATGTATATCCTGTATGCTGAAGCTCAGTGGATGGTAATGGACCCTTCTGGTCCCTTGGGCATACCGAATATGGTATCCAAATAAACCTCTTATCAATTGTAATTAACACAGAAAGACCCCGTAGTCTCACCCATTGCGTGTCTGTCGGTTATTTGTTTCCACTTTCTCGAATGACACTCGCCTTATTTTTCGTACGAGGATAACGTGAAAAGTTCTCGTCCTGAGAACATTTCTGGTTTTCTGGGAGAGTACCGGATTCTTAAGATATTTGGAAGAGACGCGAAAGAACAAGAGCAAGCTCAGCTGCACATCGCTTTTGTCAACAGCAGGAACCAAGTCTGGATCAGTAGCTTTGATGATGTCAATCCACAAGAGCACCAATCTTATGGTCTTACTGAAGGTAAGGTAAGGTAAGGTACGAGTGTCCTGAGAATATTTCCAGTTTTTTCTGTAAGTACCGGATTCTTTAGATATCTGGAAGAGGCGCCAAAGAACTGGAGCAAGCTCAGCTGCACATCGCTTCTGTACAACAGCAGGAACCAAGTCTGGACCAGAAGCTTTGATGAACAGCACCAATCTTACGGTCTTACTGGAGGTAAGGTAAGGTACGAGTGTCCTGAGAATATTTCCAGTTTTTTCTGAAAGTACAGGATTCGTTAGATATCTGGAAGAGGCGCCAAAGAACTGGAGCAAGCTCAGCTGCACATCTCTTCAGTTCAACGGCAGGGGAGGAGTGGGGTTCATCACCAGCTAGGTCAATCCTTGGATAATGGCAAACATTTCAACAGCCCGAGCTGCTCATTATGGGCATTGAAATCAGCGAGGAGAATTACCTCTGAAATAGGGTGACTGGTGCTAGAGAAATCGATCTTTACTGCAAGGTATTCAAGTAGGTCACCCCAGTTATGGTCCGAGGGAGAGCGATAAAGGCAGCAAACAAATTTGGACGATGGTCTGGAGGTGAGTCGAAGTCCGTCTAACCTGTTTCCAAAGAAATATCTCTGGAGCAGAAAGGACTGCTGCGGATAAAAGCCACATCTCCCCCGTTCTTTTTAAAATTGGCGTAGCTCGGGAAGCTAACATGGTTAGTCAGGGCAGAATGGGTGATGTTGGTATTCATCAAGAAAAGCACAGCATCAGTGCCTGCTGATGTTCATGAAGCAGATTTTATCATTGGTGTTATTCCCTCGAGTCCACGACTTTCCGATGGAGTGAGTTTACGTCCGGGATTTTTAGTACTCGATGGATCCACCGTGACTTCTTTTGGAGAAGGGTAAGGGAAAAACGACCAAAACCGACTGCATAGCGTAGGCGTGGAAACATGCGGACACCCTTAAAATGCCAGTGGGTGGTACTGCCTCGGTCGACTGATCCTTATCTACAACCCTCTTTAATAAATAAACTTGTACTTTGTCCTACTGTCAAAATCTTCGTGTTGGATGGGTCAACTCCCAAATTTATCAAAAGTAAAGGGGGCTCTGCTTCTTCGATTGCAACTGTTAAAAAGGTAACAGCTTAACTGAAACGTTGGCGCATGTCCCTTGAAGATGATCCAAATTAGGGCCATAAAATTCAACCACACTTGAAACCATCGAAACGGTCTACGATATCGTGTTGGACAATAGGCATGTAAAGGTGAGTAAGATAGCTGTGAACGTGGAGAAATCGGAAGAAAGGGTACGAATCATATTAAAGAGCTGGGCTCTGCCCAGGGTGTCGCATTTCAATGGATATCCGACCGATTTTATGCAGCGGAGAAGAGATGGCTGTATCACTTAACACCAGAAGTAAAACAGCGATCGAAGCACTGGGTGAAAGCCGATGGTTCAGCGTCAAGTAAGAAAAGTCGATTGCTGAAGCCGTGAAGGACACGACCAGTATTTTTTGGGATGCGAAAGGGATTGTGTTAATTGCTAACCTTGAACAGAGTAGATCAATTATAAGCGAAATAGTATTCAAGTGAATGCCAAAATTCGTGATGAGCCTGACAAGTTTTTTCATCAGGTCATCGTACCTGCTCAAAAAGGTGTGTTGTTAACAATGAAAAAACTGCAGGATTTGGGGTGTGACATACCCAACCGTCGTACCTTTTCTTTTGATTTGTCACACTCAGACTTCCAGGAAATTTATTTATGGAAAACTCTTTGGGTCCTATGAAGAAGTTGGGAAGATGGATACTTTAATAGCCTTCCAGCACTTCCGAGAAGGGATTATGTAATAAAATGAAATCATTTTTTAACCGAAAATCGCAGTGTTTCATTGTCAGGCCGAGAACTTTCCACCCTACCCGCGTAAAATGCCTACTATCTAATCAGTCTGTCCGTGCCGACACTGTGAAAATCGAGTAAATCTGTCAAACTTAACATCTTTATCGATGCTCGTAAACTGGGCGAATTTTAATCGAGAACAGGAATTTCGCATGTCGCTGACTGCTTTTCGTTATACATTTAATTATTTTTGAGGTCGTAATAACGTTGGAGAAGTGAACTAGTATTGATTGAAATAACTGCAATAAAGTTGGTTTGCAAGTATCTTTATCGGTCGCTGTAAATTGTTCGGATGAAGGAAATTAGCACGGGTAGCGGACAACTGTCCTTTAAGGGGTACCTGTCTTTAAAAGAAGGCATCAAATTGGTTTATAAAGGGATATGTTCGGCATAGGCTAGCTCTTCTAAGAAAAAAATTTAAATGGATCAATTTCTCAGCCATTTGACAACGTAGCGATCTAGATATTTCTGCCCTGCCCTACAATGTGCTATGATTAACCTCACCACTCGTTCGTGGCGTTGTTGCAACGCGTTTGTTGACAATATTTCTCTATCAATCTACATAAGTTTTAAGTGTAAATGTACATATAAATATACTAAACCAAAAAATTGAGATATATATATATATATATATATATATATATCCTCTCCCACAACCCACAGTAATTAACCTCTAGATTTTTTTTGAAATGATCTTTGAAACATTAAACAGTGTCAGCAATTCTGAATTTTGACGTTTTTTACGTGTAGTTCCACCACCGCTGGATTCTTTTTTTGTATTGAATTTTCATCAAAATACTAGCGGAAATGTTCAAGTTATATACGACGTTTAGCAACTTGGAAGGCTCCTGATAAACTATTTTCAGGAGAAAGCTCCTAGGGGTTAAAATTGATGTTGCAGGGAGGTGTATATCAGTTTTTGACAAAAAAGAAAGAAAGGAGAAAATACTAACTTCTAACCCCGGGAATTATTTGCACCTGTTAGACATATTTCATACATCATGGATTTCCCAATAAAACTTAGAACGACAGAGAAATATTTTCAACACACGCGTCGCAGTAACGCCACGAATATGGATATACCTGCGTCAAAGTGTGAGGCGATGCCTGACCGGCGGCTGGAAGCAAGATATGAGGTTAGTCAAAGCAACGTTGTCAGAAAGTCGGTACTGTCGGTACGGCATGGGAGAAATGTCTATACCGCCACATCCCCAAATGGGTGAGGACTTATTTTATGGGCCTTTTTCACAGACTTGATACATAATTTTTTTGTTATTTATGTTCGTTACTTTTTTCTCAGGGTGGCTAACTGGTGCCGAAAACATGATCCTTCATGAACTAATGGCAGTGGAAGGTGCAGAGTCAATCTATATGAGGACGTTTTTAAATATTGTGGTCAAGTCTGGTGAAAATAGTATGGCCGGAATGAAGTGTTATTGATTCGCATTGCTAGGTTCCCAGGAAATCATTCAAGTCTTGCTCTACGCCTGTTACTGATGGCAAACCGATTTTGTGGTATTTATACGACCGTCTAGAAAAATTGCAAAATATACATAAATACTATCGCTGGGTCGCAGACTGTTTTACTGGGATATAATACTGATGCTATTTCGCCTTAAACATCGAAATGAGCCTATCTCATATCGTAAATCTAGGTTATAACTCGTAATGCTTCATTGTTAAGTTTCTCCTGCTCACGCTTCATACTCTAATCTTATTGAGGTCGTCGCAGACGTCGTCGGCGTATATGGAACGTTAATAAATTATGAGATAACTCGGCTAATTGCCGCAGAACATCTTACGGCCCGGACTCTCAAAGGGAATATGCCACCAAGACGGTTTCCTCCAAACTTGGAACTTCCTCGGGTCCAGCTTCAGTTCCAAGTGCAGCGCCAATTCCAAATCCCTATGCCGTATTGTTACTGCATATGAAATGATATTTCGCACTGCACATTGTAGAATATGCACATTAAATCTTTTTTGCTTCTCCCATACATTACTAGGTCGTCTGCAAAGGAACTCTCAGATATTCTTACAATTTCCATATTTCTATGACCCGTTTAGCATTTTTAACTCTCCTTTCATTTCCTTCATTGTGTCGCATAGTATGATGTTAAAAATTTCTGGGCTTGCCTTGGACCTGTTTTCGGCTGGAACTGTTCCTTGTTTCTTCGTAAAATGCTTTTGATGCTGCCACGGAGTCTGCTAACTATTTGTCTCTGTTTCAAACTGTACCAAGCTGCTTCTCTAGGTATACTATCGAATGATAAAGGCCAAAAATATGTTGTCATTGTGGTCCTTCTTTATTAGTTGTTTTATAGTAAATATGAGGTCTTCAGACAATCTTGATTCGTCTAAATGTATTTCCACCCTTGAGTAATTTCCTGATAACCATGGACCTCTTTCTTCGTTTAACTTCTTTGCCTCCTTGATTTGCTGAATTCTCCTTGGTCTTGTTTCAATAAGTTCTCGAGTATTCTTTCCATCTTGACGTTATACTTTCGACTTTTATTAGTAATTCTCCATTTTGGACTTTATTTATACTAAATAACATAGAAAATGCAACACCGACTATAGTAAAATACCAAAACTGATAACAGTAGCGAATCTCATTGTACGCCACTGCTATTACGCGGATGCCATCGAAAATGCGGTGTTTCTTTGTGAAATGTCGGTAATCAAAAGGTACAGCGTCAAAGCAGTGGCGCACGATTACTTGCTGCTGTGATCAATTCTGGTATTTGACTATAGGAGTGCTGTAATTTTGAGTATACTTTTACCACTTTTAGGTTCACTGATAAATATCCCACCCGCGCTAGCCAGTGGCGTGCAATATGGTGCGCTGCTCTTCCTTTTCGGTATCCGAGTATAGACACTATAACTTATATATGAATATTTTTTCTAAACGTTATACAAAGAAGTTAGAGAGAGGTCAATTTACATATAACGAGACATCCTGCTTTCAACCATCTGGAGGAAGTTATGGCAATGATGGATATTACTTTCCAATGTTTTACAAAGTATCCGTAAAAGTTCGCCATCAGAGTTTGAGTTAAGTTGATTGGTCGTATTTTCACTTACCTCTCTCACCTGGTACAACTTAGCAGGTATGCCCACATTCAAAATACATATCAGCGCTACTCAATGCCCTACGTCTTGTCTTTCAGAAAATAAAATGTCTGAATGCTCTGGGATCTTACTCTCGCCTCTTGACACAAGGAAAAGAGTCAGGAGGAGCTTCCAAACTAGGTAGCATATTCTGACGGCTAATGAATTTTGAAATTTCAAAACCCTGTATGCTTTGGGATTAAAACATATCGAGATACCCTGTATAAAATCCCACCCCCACTCAAACTAGCACCCGAAGAGATGAAGCTTAGCACCGTCTAGAGTAGGGAAGTAACTGATTGTCAGTTGTCTGCTGAGTGCATCTCGCATTTGCACACGTCAAATGAAATTGCTTTCGTTTCCTTCGACTGGTAGCGGTCTGCATACCAATCAGGAGACGTTCTCTCTCTCTCTCTTCTCTCCCTCTCTCTCTCTTTCTATCTCTTAAAACCCCTCGAGTCGAGGGTCGCTTCTCGGAATACTATAACTACGCCCCTAGCCGTGCAATGAAATATGTAAATTTTGTTTAGCGATTTTCTATGAGAAAGTGTGAAAGTTCTGAATACCAATAATGACTTGATACAGAGAAGGCATGCAAGATTTTACTCACCAAATATGTTGAATTGGCTTTCCGGACTAGGCACAAAATCTGAAAAGAAGAATGATGTAAGCTGTAGAAAAACACATTTGTTTGCAGTCTACGGTAAGCCTCGAACTATTGAAACAGTGGTTTCGAGGCTAGCTTATTCACAAAACAATAAGTAGAAAGGATTTAGCTAGAAGCGTCAGGAAGCCGCCCAAGTTTCAATGGTGTCATACCGTACTAATATGCAGGGTGTTCACTTGAAAACTTCCCACCACGGATTTATCGAAAAAAATATTTTCTATAAAGGGGGGTTCTTTAAACAAATTAATGCGGGCACTTATTCCCAATGCGGGAATTTATTGGTCAGACACGAATAAACATAAAATAAACTATAAATAAAATAACATAAGCAATAGGTCAATATTTTTAGTGAGAAGGATGAACCTGATGCTTTAATAATAAATTATCAACATTTGGCGTCAATTTTGTAAGGGTTAATCTTAAATCTCGTCGGCTAATGATGTCCAGTCTGTTTCTTTTTTTCGTTAGGAGATTGGTAACAGCGCTGAACCCCCTTTCCACTAGGTATGACGATGGAAAGGAAATTAAAAATTTCCTCGCTATATTCCATAATACGGGATAAGTAACGGGTATGTTGTTTTGCAGCCAGAATTGCTGATATCCGTTTTTAAACTGAACCTTAAGTTCTTCATTTGTACTTAGTTCAGTCAGTTCCTCTTGTATTATGACATTCGTTTCTTCTATGTAACCATATGGATTAATTATCCAAGGTGGTTTTACTATAGCCAAAATATCCTCAAACCTAGATTCAAAATCTGAATAGAGGGCATTTAAATATTGAACGTAAGTTGAAACGTCGTCTTCCTGGCAGCTTGTCTGTGACAAATTGGGGAACTGAGAAAATTCGCCCCGTTCAATATTTTGCTTCATTAGTTTAACTCTGGCAAGAAACGCTGATAAGATAGACTTTGTTTTAATCAAATTTAAACTGTCGCCTTGTAATTGCAAATTAACCATATTAAATTTTGTAAACAAATCTGTTAAATAGGCGATGTCTGTTTTCCTCTTCATTAAATTTTCTTTTAAAATTTTATCTTTAGCATCCAGAAATTCTAAAATAGTCTCAAAAAGTGCAAAAAATCTTGTCAAACATAAGCCTTTCGACAGCCAGCGTACTTCAGTGTGAAGGAGTAATTGATGAAAGTGTTAGTCATTTTCTTCACACAACTGCGCATATAACCGCGTATTCAACGCGTTGCTTCGGATTCGGTCTACTGCATCAATGACTAAATGAAGTGATTCATGCAATCTAACACTCAAAGTTTTAGCAACTAAATGTTGTCGATGGATGACGCAATGTATTGCTAACACCCCTGACACATTTTGTTTTAAATAGCTTATAAATCCACGATAACGTCCAACCATGGCAGGTGCTCCATCTGTAGCTACTGATATTATATTTGATAAAGGAATTGCTTTTTCAATGAAGTAGTCCTTCAAAACATGAAATATTGATTCACCTTTAGTGTCGGTTATCAAGGTTTTTGCGAAGAGCAGTTCTTCGTAGATTTCTTGATTCATTATCAGGTAAAGTTGACTCGTCCAGTTTTAATAGAGAAATGGGTCGTTTGCAAATAATTACATAAGAAGCTTTCAATATCAGAACTCATTTGATCAATACGTCTTTCAACAGTATTGTTGCTTAAGGAAATTCTTTTAATGACAGTTTTTAAAACCTCTTCAACGGCTGGCAAAATTAACTTCTCTCCGATAGTATGCGGTTTTCCGGATTTTGCTATAAGTAACGAGATATTGTAAGAGGCCCGCAAACCATCATCATTTATTTGTGACGTCGAAGCGAACATTCTGTCCAGTGTAGGTCTCTTCTGAAATTTATCTTTAAGTGTTTGAAAGTATTTCAAATCTTTCTCTGTTTTATCAGGGTGGCATCTTCTCAGATGATCTTGCAGTTTAGATGGTTTCATAGCGTCATTGCCCAAAACTTTGTTGCATAAAAGGCACATAGGCGATTGTTTGTCCAGCAATGATGGAATTAAGCCAAATTTCAAATAATCAACACTGTACTTTCTACATTTCTTTTTAGATTCGGACATGGCATCAGTCATCTGTGGGCAAAATTAAATTACTTAAATAAGACAGAAAATCCAGCAGCTGTATATTAAACATATTTTTTGATTTTTCCGAAAACATTCCATAATTCGAACATCTTCTTACAACAATTAGCTCGAATTACGGAGATTGCACTGTAATTATATTACCGATTGCTAAAACTTTCAAAAAGAAACTATTGAGGAGTACTCGTGTAATTTTGCATCACTGAATATTTAACTACTAATAACTAAAGTCATGATTGGCGTAATTTATCTATCTTTGCTAACTAGGAGTACAAAACTAAAATTTAATAAAAAATAATGTACTTACTTTTCTCCAGCACTCTCAAACAAAATAACACTGACTCACTATAATTTGTGTGATATACTATCTGTTTATATTTTTTAAAATATTTTCTCAGCACTTTCCTTTTCAAGATTCAGGAAACGAATAAACGTATTTGTCCCACATTCGTATTTATAGAGTGACGAATTGAGCAAGTCAGTGCAAGGTAGTGAAGCTCTGAGACTGCGAGTCTCAGGTTTTTACAAGTTTAAAATGTATTGCGACCACAAAGCGAATACCAACATCCTACAACTTACACAATTTTATAAACATATATAATAAATTTTTTACTTCATAGGTACTTTTATAAATAATGTATATGTTTTGATATTATAAGATAGTATGATGTAAGTAAATAGGTACTATCAGTGTATGCGTTGAGATCCACTATCGTGGACCCCCATATTCATTTCATGGACCCCCAAATTTTTTTTCGCTGACGTAGACCCCTTGCAGGTTGTCATAGACCCCTAGGGGTCGATATGGACCACTTTGGGAATCAATGCCTTAAAAGTTTTAAATGACAAGGGGTATCGAGTAATAGCTTGTTTGAAAGACCTTTCGAATGCCTTTATTTTCATGTTTGATAGAAAACAAAAACACACGAAAGTATCAATTTTCATTTCAATAAGTGCTCAAAATGTTGCCCGTTATTGGCCAAACAATAATATAGGCATGTTCAAATTCCTGACGGACATTTTCAAAAACATGTTGTGGGATATTATTTCGATGATGCGTTGACGAAGTTTATCCAAACTTTCAGGTTGGGTGTAAACACAATAGACAAATGGCCCCATAAAAAAGTCTAATGCCGTCAAAATCTAGCAGGCCATTCTGTCGGCCCTTTTGCGCTCATTTGGCATTAGATGCCCACAAATACTAGCTTACCATGCTAAAATGTTACTGCAATTTCCAAACATAGCCGAAGACTATCGACAACGAAAATAGAAATCTATTATAGATAACGACATTGAATTCTGTAGTACACGGACTCCCAGTGCTGGTATCGAGCTTACAAACGCAAATTAATGAATGCAACAGACAGCCGATTTGGTTTGGACTTTTCCATCCAATGGGAATAAGCTGTCAAACTGAAACAATGTAATTAACATGGTACAATTTCAATTGACAGTATTATTTACCTAGGTGTTTTCTGTTTTCATCATTTACTGCTACTTCTCATTAAGGCATTGCGGTGAATCATAGTGACTTGCGCGTGAGAAGGGAAAAAATACATACAGGGTGTTCATTTGAAAACTTCCCATCAAAAACCACTGATTAAAAGGAAAAACGCCGAGTTACGTCATAATATTTGTCAACTTTCCAACCAAAAACTTCTTCACCCCTGCTCCCCAGGGTCTTCCCCTTAAAAATTTTAAATGACCTTGTTTGAAAGATCTTTTGAAGTCCATTATTTTGACGTTTGGATTCGATCGATTCGTTTTCAAGAAAATTAGAAAATTATTTATCTTAATTTGTTTAGATATAAAACGAAAATACACGAAAACATCACTTATTATTTCAATACGTGTTCAAAATGATGCCCGTTATTGACCAAACAATGATATAGGCGATGTTCAAATTTCTGACAGACACTTCAAAAACATGTGGGATATCATGGCAGCTTGTTGTTCCACCAGCCTGACTGCCTGTAATAGCTCGGTGTTATGCTCTGACCGACAACCGAATTGAACGTCAGGAATTACATGGTGATTTGACCAAAATTTCTCAATCACCGTTTCGGTGAGCTTTTCAGGAGCTGTCAGCAGACTAAGGGGATGGTAATACTGAGGAAATATCGAACCCACCGTCTTTGAAATCATGATATCGGCTGTATCCTACCCCGCAGAGAAGTACTGGATTCTGAGCATCGCATTGATTATTGTCGCCAAATATGTAGGAGTTTTCGGCGAGAGCAGCTTCAACGCCTTGTTGGTTATTTAATCCTCCCCAGGTGCTTTATGCACCTTGAGGTCTTTAATATGACGTAGGAGCTTCGATAGTATACAATGAGGAACCTCGGAGGGTTCCGCTAATGTGCTATTTGGAACCTCAGACGAATCTTCTAAAGAGGACTCAGTGCCTCCGCTAACACCGTTGGTCCTAAAATATCTCCTAACGGATCTTACGATTCCTCGTCGAGGGCTTTATCAAGATCATAGTTGTCAGATTGCTGTTTTTCCATTTCGTCAGCGAAAACCTCGACCTTATCCACCGTTCTGAAGACTATGCCTTCAGGACCTTGGATGTGACTGTCGATTACCTAAATTTTGACATAGACGGAAAACAATTGGGCTCATGTTTTCGGACTCCAGGCGTCGTTTGCTGAAAACCAAAATGTTGGCAATCGAAACGCGTTGAATGGAGTCACTGTCCTTTGATACTTAAACAAGAGCCCTTCTACTATAAATTCACCATCGTGGCTAGTGATAGAGATCAATTTGCAAAATGCAATTTCTGCTGCTTTGCGATGGAAGATTTTTCAAAGTACATCCACATCAGATCACAATTGTCCGCTTCAGTTTAGGAAATTCCATTTATGAGTCATTTGCAACCTATTTTTTCCATGGGCGTTGACTCCCCCATTTACTGACAAATTAAAAACCTCACAATTTGAATCATGTGCAAAAGCTGCAAGTAAGGACAAATCTCACTCAGCTGAAGCTGGTCCGTTAGTAATGCAGCTAGGCAAATGAGGGAGAAAGAAATATCACATGATTCAAACTGAGTTTTTGTAAAAAGAATGTGCAATAAATTGAGCAATCTAACGTGAGGAATCTGAGATTGTGTGTAAAACTGACGCAACTTTTATTGTGCAATACAAGTCCAACTATCTGAAAAAGTTTTAAAGTGTTATATAAATCCAAAAAAACGCTATGCAATTTACGTTGAGTGAAGTCTGATGTTTTTTAAATCGGCAAAACATGTCCCTGTCAAAGGTTCCATTGCTCGATAAGAAAAATGAGCGACATTGATACAAAGTAGAAAGAGAGAAAAATGAACTACCGGAACGTCTGAAAGAACTCCGTCAAGCTTCAAAATTTTCGAGTCAAATACGCGAACCACTTACGTGCGTTGATTAAAATACAAGAAAAAATAAAAAAAAATCTGGCGCTGGAGTCGGATAAAAAGCCCGGGCGACGTTCGTAGCCTTTAATCTTCGAAATTTTGTTCCGGTAGCGTCGCGATGGTGAAATCATGGACGTGCTGGAGTACGGGTGACTAAGCTTCGATGCCAATAAGTGAGAGATAGGAACTCGTCTGAATTGATACCAAATTGCGTATTTGTATAGCTAAAGCTTTGTCCCAACAAACAATGAAATGACTTCTGAACCGAACAGAGCATGCGCTGATCGAAATTACGGTTCTAGCAGAGAATAGAACTCATTTCGTAACTGGAAGTTCTTGAGAGAGATAGGACTAAAATTTCGGACTTGACAATACGTGCGCGTTTACAGAATCAATCGCCTCGGTTTTTAATTTTTCAATATTTCCATATCTCAAATCTAAATCTTAACCGACTATTATTTACACGTACTTAGAAAATGAGTGACGATGAAAGTTATTTTATATTAAAATGTTGAAAACAAAATACTGTCAAAGTATGATATGACAGCTTGTCACTGAAACATCACCAGCTTATTGAATATTAAGAAATTACATATAATTTAGTCAAAATTTAAAAAAGTTTCGATTTTTGAATAAAATTCCTGTTTTTATTTAATATTGCCCATTGTTTATTCATGTTTATATTATTTTCTTCAATTGATATGCGATTTTACTGATTCCTGACACCTACCGTGTTTTGTTTTCCTATAAACCTCTTGCAGATAGACATTAAGCACCTACTTGATTAATTTGCCGTTCATCAGTACCATTATAGCACCGTCGATTGATATTCCCATAAAACCATTCAGGATTTTTGATATCCACACATCCATAGTCAAATATTTTTTGGTTGTTCAGGAACTGAACAAGCATCCTCACTATATTTATAGCGATTAAGAAATACTGAAATATATGTAGTAAAGCTACCGGCAAGCCTGCAAAAAAATCTGAAATGATAAAAATTTTAAATTCTATGAAAGTTATCCTAATTCTAAAGCACAAAGACATAATATTATATCTATAATGTACCCTTATTTATAAGGCAACCGTTTTTTTCACGACTTTATTCAACATTTCAATAGAAATCACCGATATTCAGAGAGCTTTGACAGCTTCCGTCAAATTGCATTTCGATAAGGTTTTTTCCTATTGGTCCAACTGACCGTCAAATATTAATGTTTTTGAAATTGGCACTTAGTCTTATATATTCCTTTCATTTAAAGTCAATTACTAACTTGTTGGTGTTGTTAGCATTCCGCATAATTTCCTTTTCTGATATTGTAGGAGAGCATTTTTCCTCTAAAAGAGAAAAGGATATATTCTTCCATCTGTAAACGAAACAACTAAAAAATATGTATAATCCAAATAATAAAGTTCGAATAGATCTTTAACTTTGAACTCATGGAATACTCCAGATTCCATAGCAGGGAGGAATGAGGGCCGTATAAAAAAATAGAATAGACTAGACCTGAAAACAAAAGTTTTAACTCCAAAGCACCCCAAATCCCTAGTACAATTTTTTAGCACGCCTATTATTACCGTCGCGGAGTCCTTTGTGAGGGCGTTTAGTCTCAAGTCTGCAGCTGCAGGAGCAGCAGCTTCAATTAGTGAGTTCGGCCTAGGTGAAGCATGCATTAGTCTACGGGGATACGCTGCTCCTGCATAATACAGCTACGGCGGTAGGTGGGTACGTATCTCTAATGAATTAGAAACTCCCTACGCCGAGAGTATATATCCACCATAATTAGGAATTCGACGTCTTGAGAAATGTGGTATTATACTCTCTGTACTGCCTACACAGGGCGCTCCGTACTAAACTCGACATAGTGAGTTGGTGGGCAGTATATGCTGATACCTTTTCAAATCTGAAAATAAAAAAGTTCTTAATTCAGTTTTTACGGACTTACCTTTAATATCGCATATTTTGTTGAAATCCTTCACGATAACAAAGTTACCTAGGAGTACCAAAGTTACCAATAGGTAACGTAACATAAAACTAATGGAAGGTTTAAAAATGCAAGCCCTGACTCGATATTTTCACTTTTTTGTTTTTTATCTAAATTAACACATTTTAAACTGAATATTGAATTGTTTGATTATGTAAGTACAAAAAAGCCAATAAATGTTGCTAATTAATTAGAAAAGTAGATTCGTTGTGTTTTTTGTTTGTTTTTTAGTTAAATATTTATATTTATTCAGATATATCATTTTTAGCAACTTTTGTGACAAAATATTCAAAATTGAGGATATCAACTTCGGTTCATCAAAGCTTTATAAAATTGTGCTTAATATCTAACTATGTGGTTTCTGTTAGGATTCAGTTATTTTGATACTGTAGATGCTGGCATCCCATATTTTACTGTTTTTGTTTTATTTTTATTTATGTATATGCGAGGTAGGTTAGTGTACTAGATCCCCGGTGATATGTTTGTTGCAACACTCATTTGGCAAGGTTGTTCTTCTCCATTTTAATATACACCTATATATACTAAGTGACATATAAATCCGAAAACCCAGTTTAAATGGTTTTATTTTAATAAAAGTTGGTGAATGTATTTATCTTACTGTAAATAACAAGTGAAAAAATTTTCAGCCTTATCAGTTGGACATTCCGGTTTTTATACTGCTTTTTTTTAATTCACTAACGCTCTAAAAATGAATATTTCCGCCGCAGTAAAGAATCAACGTTGGCGGATTTTGGTTCTTGACATCCTTTACGATCGGTTACGATGCCTAGAGTACGGAGACCTGTACGATTTCGTCAACTTAGTGAGTTTGATAGGGGCCGTATAGTGGGACTTCGGGAAGCTGGACTTTCTTTTCGGGCAATTGCAGTTAGAGTGCAAAGAAGTGTAGACACTGTGGTTAGGTGTTGTCAGGCATGGCTTCGAGAAGGCCGTACGCAAAGAGCAAGGGGCACTGGACGCCGCCGTAGAACAACAGACCGTGAAGATCGCCGCCTAAGATTATTGGCCTTAAGGGACCGTTTCTCCACTACCAGTTCCCTTGCAAATGAATGGTTTGCAGAACACGGAAGACCTATTGGCATGCTAAGTGTTTACCGACGAATGAGAAGTTTTGGCTTGTTTTCATACCGGCCACACTAGGTCCTCCCTTTAACTCGAGAACACCGACGTAATCGCCTTGAGTGGTGCAGACAACGGTCACTCTGGGATCAGGAATGGAACAGTATCGTCTTTAGTGACGAGTCTCGATTTTATTTAGGCATGTACGATGGTCGTGCCAGGGTTAGAAGGCGACGTGGTGAAAGGAGGAATCCACAGTTTTTTGTTGAAAGACATGTTCATCACACTGTTGGAGTTATGGTTTGGGGTGCTATAGCTTATGGTTCCAGGTCACCTTTAATCTTCATCAGAGGTAACATGAACGCGCAGCGTTATATCCACGAAGTTCTAGAACCCCATCTTTTACCCTATCTTGACACCCTGGAAGATCCAACTTTCCAACAAGATAATGCCCGACCACATGTTGCAAGAGTCACAATAGACTTCTTTCAACATAATGATGTCACATTGTTACCATGGCCACCAAGATCTCCCGACTTATCCCCAATTGAGCACGTGTGGGATATGATGGGTAGGAGATTGCTCAATTTGCAACGTCCTCTTCAGACTCTAGAAGCACTTCGAGAGGAGTTGGTGGTTGCCTGGAATGAGATACCACAGGAGGACATTGACCACCTGATCAGAAGCATGCCTAGGCGCGTTGGAGAATGCGTAGCAGCAGGGCTTTAAAGCAGTGCAATCATTTTGAAATTTTTATTATTTACTTATTATGCTTCATTAAGTACTTATACAAAATTTTATTAAAATAAAACCATTTAAACTGGGTGTTCGGATTTATATGTCACTTAGTATATATTCATTGTTTTTAACCAGTTCTATTTTGATCTGCCTTGTTATACATATAATTATTTGGTATTTTTGCATTTTGTCGAAATTTATTTTTCGCATTTTAAACACATTAAAAAATGACTAAAGTACATCATCGAACTCATTGAGCATTTTGTCCCAAAATCGGGTTCTTGAAGACGTAGAAAAATACATTTGTTCAATGTTGTTTTAACATTCATCAATTTACCCTAACGAATACCCAGTTCTGATCGAAATACAAATTTTCCCAAAATTTATTGTTAAAAATGTTATGTTTTATCATAGGTGGAAAAGATAATGGTACAGAATCAACGCGGCAACGCCGAAGATGGCCCAACATCGCTACGATGAATTATCAGAGATGAAATCAGATATCGTAGCACGTCATCTGCGAAAGCCTATCACAGATATTATTAGAGTCTCATAGATGGCGATGTATCCAACTATACGAGCTACAACGCCATCTGTGAGACAAATTCCCATTAAATCTCATTTCATAGCGAATAATTTTTTTTATGTTATCTTTCAAAAAATCATCTCAAACCCTGATTTTCCTTAACCTCTTAGACAAGAAATAATATTTTCTTTCTGACGTCACAGGTAAAAAATGTTACCATCTACCTTCAAAAACGATATTTTTCTTTATAAAAAATGCAGGAAGCACCTCCCCAATCAGCTTCTTATCGTCCCTTCCTATGTGAAATAAGGCCAATTAAGCCCAGTTCATGCAAATGAGGTTCAATTAATCACCGAATTTTTAAGGGAGTTTATTAATCCCTCCTTGGAGCAAGCAAAAGGAAGGCACCCCTAATGATATAGGAACAAGATTGTGGAGAGACGTTCTGAATAACACGCATTTTAGAAATTCATATAATATATTTATAATATTATAATCCACTGGATTGACTTCACTTATTAAAGGGAATTTATCTTCAAGTAGTCAAATTTTGGAACGTAGTAGATCGGTTTTCATTGACCGGGGCCCTATTACCCAGTCAACGTACAGAGGGTTGATACATTCCTTTTCATTAACAAGTACGCTCGTCATTTTGGCTACGACGTGTACGTATACTGAGCTCTTGCGCGATGTACAGAAAGCTATGCGGCGCAGAATGGAAACATCTAGGAAAACGATCTGAATACACTAGCATCAGCATCATTTTTCCAAATCGATTTATAAGTGAACAGCTACAAATACAGAGGTATTCGATTTTCTCGTCGTCCCTGGCCGTTTACACGAGATGTTCAAGGCAGCTGTATCTCCACTTCGAACATTCAAATTGCAGGTATTTGTGGTAATATATGACACATTGCATGTGAATTAAATTCAGAGATGTGACTTATTTAAGATAGAAGTATCTGAAATGCAAATACAAAATACGTATTTTCATGTATATAAAATACTTTTCAAAAATGTACCTTGTATTTGATACCATTTGGGAGTATGATACTGAGGTCTCATCGAAGTAAAATGAGTGACAAAATGGTTGAAGAACTAGTTTTATTGTCTCAATTAAAACTTTGAAGGTATAATATTTTATCAGTTCTATTCATAAATGATTCAGGTAATAAAATACAAAATACAATTCGATAAAGTACTTTTGTATCTGGTATCTGGAACGCTTATTTTAAATGTATCCTGTATTTTGTATTCAAGATACTTTATATAGGGTATGTTGTACATCGAGGACTTGTCGTTGCGCTACAAAATTGTACTTAATAAAAGGCGAATGTCCCAAGAAAACGCAAATACCACCCAGAAGTATTGTCACAATAACCCGGTTGGCGGTTATGAAACCTTTGCGGTTCAACTTGGCCAAAGAGTTCTAAATATCTCCCAACTAGAAGACCACCCAGCATATATGAATTTCAAATGTGCGAGTTTACCTTCATTGTACAGAACTATCTGTTAGCGAGGGCGTTCTTGCTAACAATTTGCGAAAAGTGAACTGTAACACGAACTTGGATTGTAACATAATATAAAATAAAGACACCCTTGAAAGCTAGAACTTTGGGGTACCGATGACACGCCCTCGCGACATCGACGCTTAGGCGACCAGAATTACGCGACCGTGTATAAAGCGGGTTCGCTATCGCGAGTGTTCGCGACGCCATCGTGAACATTCGATACGATTCAAGAGGAATCGGTCTCCATCTACCAGCTTCCAAGCATCGAGCTCGATCTAGACATGCGGAGCGTTCTTCTGAAATTCATCGATTAGAGATAAATACCCAAGAAGTATCGGAAGCAGTACAGTCAACGATAGCGACCAATTAGTCAACATGCTATTGTCCAGTCGACATGATTATAAATTTGTTATAAATTAGTTAGTTAACACGTGCAGCCCCCTGGGCGAGGGTGACACCAACCCTAAAATCATAAAGGAAAGGGGGGGTCGAGTGATGATGTAAAATACATAAGCTTCAGTTCAGAAGATTTATTGATTTAAAGCTTAAGGTAGACTTTAATAGGTACATCAGGTTAGTTTGCACTACTTTCAGAAGAAATTTGACTAAAAGAATTTACCTAATAAGTAAATGCTTTTTTTGACTACGCCCATGGTTTGTTTATCATTTTGTTGTTGAAAATAGCTATTTGAGCGTTTTTTTGTGGCAAAAAAGTTATTTCTTGAAGAAAGATAAGGAAATATCTCGTACTTATTTTAAATAGGAATTTAGTACATAGTTTGCGATTGATTTGACCAAACCTTGTTGCTAAAATAACTTGTAACGCTTTATTACATAAATTAACGATGGTATCCACAGCAGAAGGAGTTGAAATTATCGAAATATTTTCGGAAATAATCAGTGCGGTAATAATAGAAGAGCAGAAATATTTAATGAGCGACATGAGAACAGTAACGTGCATCGAAAATATGTTCTAGAACTTGTAGCTAAATTTTGGGAAACTGGGTCAGTCGCCAATAAAGAACGCAATATTGAAAATCCCATAAGGAACGAAGCAATAGAAGTGGGGTTTTAGGGCAAGTTTATGTAGATCCTACGTTAAGTACCCGCAAATTGGAGACTGTGTGTGGTGTTAGTAGACGTACTGTGAAACGGATTCTAAAGGCCCATAGTTTTCATCCGTATAAAATTCACCTGGTACAAGAACCTAGTGAAGACGATTTTGATCGGCGATTACAATTTTGTGAAGATATGAGTAAACGAATTATAAACGATGAACATTTTCTATTCAACACTTGCTTTTCCGACGAATGCCGATATTGGTTCGATTCTAATCCCAGAATTTATCATGAGGTTCATACACAGCAGCCACAAAAATTAAATGTTTGGGCTGGAATTTTTGACGATCATTTAGTTGGTCTTTTTTTCTTACCTGGAAATTTGACCGGTGAAATGTATTTGGAATTACTGGAAGACGCCATAGATCCTGCATTAACAGCCCTAATTGAAAATCAGAATGATCGGCGGTACACTGCGAATAGGTTGATGTTGGTGTGCCCCACCACATTACGCATTACGTGTTCGACAATATTTAGATCAGACGTTTTCAGATCTATAGATTGGTAGAAGAGGTGGCATTGAATGGCCACCAAGATTTATCACCTTTGGATTTCTTTATGTGGGGTCATTTAAAAAGCAAAATCTATGCCACTCAGCCAACATCATTAGATGACCTGCGACAAAGAATTGTGAATGAGTGCCTTCAAATTACTCCTTAAATATTGCAAAATGTGCGGCAACGTTTTGAGCAAAATCTTTATTATTGCATGGAGAGTCATGGTGGCCATTTTCAACATTTACTTGCCTAACGGGTCAGTTCATTCTTTATTTTTAAATTACTTTGCTGCCAAATGTATTGATCTCCACTAATGATGATGTATTAGTTTTATTTAAGCTTTAAATCAATAAATCTTCAAAACTACTGAACTGAAGTACATTAATTTTATATCATTATAAAGAGAATTGAAAGACCTTTAAAATAAGGTATCACTAGATCCCCCTTTCCATTTAAGATTTTGGGGGTGGTGTCACCCCCGCTTAGGGGACTGTACGTGCTAACGTGATTTTATGCCAAACTTGTGTCCCCCTCGAAAACAAAATCGACGGGTATGAGCGTTTTTAAAAAAAAAACTGAACTGCTAGTGAATGCGTCTGTTTCGTTTTCGATGCGCCACCCTGTATATTGCTTCGTAACGATAAGGCTATTGTCTGCGAGCTAACTTGAAACTTGGGTATGCCCAAATACGTATACGTGCACTGGTAAAATTCCAAACCAAAATAGACATAAAAAAATTAAAAGCAGATCCTCTTGTAGCCAATGTGGCGCCTCGACTTTCGCATGTACTCTGAAACCAAATACGAGTACTTTGGACAAACTGAAATCTCTTATACGATGCAAGCATAAAAACAATATCTGCCAAAAATCATATAATGGCTAGTTATAAAACCATTCCGCGTAAATTGCGGCGCTATTAATCAACCTAATTTGCGCGGAAGCTCAAGAAAAAAAAGGCTAAAGTTTTTAATCTCGTGATAAGAAAAGAATTACGTCTGAAGACGCGCGTGAAAGAACTTCCAAAGATTGAGAATCGATCGTAATTAATTCCTTTCTTCTGCCTTTGGGATTTCTCTTGAATATAAAATGGCAGAGGATACGCTACACTATGCAATATTGTTTTACGATTGGAATTAATTTGGTACAGTTATGAATCATTTTCAAGCTGCAGTATTCAATAGGTCCTTCAGACGTAAGCAAAAAGATGAATATTCTTATCTTCTGAATATCAATGCTGAAGTACCTCAGGGGAGACTTCTATGTTCAGTACCTTGTCTCCTGTAGAAATTAGATATTGATGCTATTATCGATATAAAAATTGCCGTATCTGCAGATGATACAGCATGTAGAAGCTGACAAACATCTAGTATGTTAGTGAACCCAGAAATGGAAAATCAAAATGAAAGAATTGAAACCGATTCAAGATTATTTAACGAACCGAAGATTGACATGTCCTCCTTAAATAAGCGTTGATGGCACTACCATATCATATTTACGTATGACAATGAACACCAAGCTCCAGCGGAAGCACCATATCAACGAAGATAAAAGAATTGAAGCTCCGGTACAAGCAATATTATTAGTTATTGTGAAGATCCTCAAAGCTGTCGCTCCATAACACAATCATGATCGATAATCAGAACATGAAACCCGTGTTTGTCAACTATGGGCCTCATCCAAGAATTCGAACAACGAAATTATTCAGAGATTCCAAAATAAAGTTCTGAGGAACATGGTGAATACCCGTTGGTATGATCATAGTAGGAACATTGCAGTACGAATTTTTGTAGAGTTTTGTATCTTAAACAGAACATAGGCGCTAATGATAGCATTAATGATACGTCAAGGTTATCTAAAGGCCCACAGTGGTAGTGGTTCATCCAATTGATCAGTACACGAATATCCTGAAGCAAAGCTTCCTATTAACGGGCACACGAAAGTTTAAGAAGCGTTGCTTAAGGTTCCAAAACAATCTGCGATATTTAATCGGGCCCTGTCTGCGAATGATTAGGTGAAAAAATGCGAAGTGTTCCTGGATGTTTCCATCTCGTGCATCATAGGTTTGTTTAACGCTCAAGTTCCTGATTGTAGGAACGCAAAAGTAGACACACAAGAACACCTGGTCACATTCATAAATAGACGTTCGTTCCTTGAGGATTGATTGCCGTTTGAGGAATGATCTCACCTTGGGTTTTAATCAAACAGTAACGCTTCCTTGCGGAACGTTCATTGTTTAATCTTTACATTTTACAGAAGGCTGTTACAATTATCACACGTTTTCGAAATTTGGAATGTTTTCGAAAATTTCGAAATTTGTAGTTGCTGCGACCTTTTCAAAACCTGCTCAAAGATACAGGTTGTCCTCAAAGTTGGGACTTTCCTTTATAGGGCGTCTAGGAAAGTCCAAACTTTCAGGACGCCCTGTATTGATAATTTTGAAAACTGAGAATATCTAGTATAATAGTCTTTACTAATTTAAATCGATTCAAAGTTTTGAAAATATGGAAATTTTTTAAAATGTAAAAAATCTGAACATTGTTATGGTATCATAGTCTGATCATATTAGACGAAAATGCCACTGGTTTGCGAAATAATTATGAAGTATGGTTTTATTGATGCAAGTTGTTCAATAATGGACGCATAAAATGGGTACACCAATTTTTGTGGAACAACTTTTTATTCAACAACAAATAATGAGAAAACGTGTTTTTTTGGGATTCAATCGAAAGTGTTGGCAGGAAGAAAAAACTCTTCCAATAAGATTTTTAGGTATTTATGAGGCCCACAGGATGAGATCGCACGTAAAAAGATCCGACTAGTAGTAAAAAAGTTATGTTTGAAAATCGAGGCAAGATGGACGTTTTCGCACTTGTTAGTAATGCGACGATAATTTCACGCAGATACTTGAAATTCTTCAAATTCGTGGGCTTCATACTTCTAAATAATGACAACAAAATTGAAGTCGATTGGTCAAGTAGTTTTTGAGAACGTATACAACCTAATCGGGAAACTTATATCATGACAAATGCAGAGTCAGGCTACTTGAATGCGTTTTTCATGATATGAACCAACTATAGCAGCATTGTTCCAAATGGTGCCCTTTTGTAGACGAAAAACACTCGAAGGTCTCAAAGGGTGCTCCTTTGAGCCTCAGATGTACTTAATAAAACTTTTTAATCAGTTTGACATTCCGGGGCAGCGCATTTCGGCCCGCGTGATGTCAAGCAACCTCCAGATTAATGTGTTCCGCAGATTACGGCAGGCCAACTTTTTGAAGTATTCTTAATGAGAGCTCCTTTGTTGCTTCTAATTCAGGAAAGGGGATCGCGATGAAATCCTGTTTTTTGGGAGACGAAAAGACCTGCTACTTTTATTTTGCCTCTCTTGTTCCTATCCTTTGTGAGAGGTGATCGAACCCAGATAGCTTTTTGGTAATTGCAAAAAATCAGGCTTGCACATTTTTGGAATTGTAATACCTATTTGGTATGTGTATACGGAACATACGCCGAATTTGTGATAAAGGCATTGGACGCATTAAAAAAATATAGTAAAAAGCTGAAACACGTTAAAAGTTAATAGAGGGTGTTTCCAGAACATGATGCAGAATGCAAGGGGCGAGTTTTTGGACTCTACAAGATGCGAGCACTAGCCATTAGTATTCAAACTAAATAAGTATGTTGCTAAAAATATGCGCAATTGGTAAACGAATGTAGTGGAACAATGTTGCTTCAGTATTGAAAATAGCATCACATCTAACGTTATTTTGTCCTTCAGCAATTTTGGAAAAACCGCTTCAATTCAATGATGATAAGCGAAAGAAGTTTTTGAAAAACAACAGTTTCTATTAGCATAAATTAAATGTGAAAGTTTTAGTCGTACAAAAAAAAATTAAAATGTGTATCTACAGATAGATTGCAAGGCTTCCATATTTTATTCATAGATCATTAGACACTTTCTTATTATTTCTCATAAATTGTGAACATTTTATGAAGATTTGTTCACTAGGCTTCAAATGTGATTGTTACTGTTAGTGAGTTTAATTTATGTTATTTGTATTTCCGGAAACTTTAGTATTTTTAAAACAAAGACGCTCAAAATGTGATTATTTTTCATATAACGCTATGACGAGGTAGGATAAGTCTACACTACATAAAATTGTCAACCTCAAACGATAGTTTTTTATACCGATTTTATCTCAAGTATAGAAAAAAATTATTCTCCAAAAGAAGACTTTGAAATAAGATTCTCAAGGAATGCTATTTATGTAAAACACAAATAATACAAATGGAGCAGGGTGTTATAGGTTTAAAATATTAACAATAAATATTTTGATAATATATAGTAGAAAACACCAACTTTATCACTCCTTAATCAAATTTGCAGCATAAAAATAACAAATGTTGCAATTACAGCATATCAACCTATTTTCATTTCAATGCAAAATAAGTCTGTAACGCACAGGTGGCTGTGAAAAATAAAAGCCGTAATAATTGTTTTTATTAATCACACCTGTCAGAATACGTTCAAAATAGTTTTGGGTAGTTAAGGTTTTCAAAATGGGTAGAGGAAAGGTTATTAGTGAGAAAATTCGGTTACTGATAATTACATTTTATAATTCTGGGAAATCAAACTCAGAAATTGCAACTTTGTTAGACTTATCACGGTACAGTGTGAGAAGTATTGTTAGAAGATATGACGTTACTGGTTCAGTTAATATTAAGCCACGTTATGTGAAAAACAGTAATATCACAAATGCCGACCGAAGAGCATTAAGAAGAATAATCGTGAAAAACAGGCGTGGCAATTATTTACAATTAAGTGCTCTGTGGAGTGACGCTGTTGGAAGGAGAAGTTCGAGGTCCACAACTCATAGAGAGGCCCACAAACTGGGATTTAGCACTTGAAGGTAAGTTTTCTTATAAAAAAAAGTGAAGTAAAAACCCTAAAGTTGCACAACTTGTTTATAGGCCAAAGAAAAGCCACTATTAACTCCACTGCAAAAGAAAAATCGGCTTAGATGGGCTAAGGAACATAGACAATGGACACCTCAACAATGGTGTGCAATTCAATGGAGTGATGAGGCCCGATTCGAAGTTTGTGCTGGTGACAGTCGCAGTAGTTATTCGCAAAAAAATGAAGCATTCCATATTGACTGCCTGTAGAGAAAAGTGAAATTTCCAGCATCCATTATGGTCTGGGGCAGTATGTCATCAGGAGTAGGAAAACTTCATTTTATTGACGGAAATCTCGATACAACCAAATATTTGGCAATTTTAGAAGAATCGCTTTTACCAGTGATGGAAGAATGCTTGACATCCGGCCAAGATTTTGTGTTTCAGCAAGATGGTGCAGCGTGTCATACCTCAAAAAAGGCTATACAACGGATGGAAGAAAATAATGTACCACTTTTGAAATGGGTTTCTAGCAGTCCAGATCTGTCACCTATTGAAACTTTGTGGCACGAGATGAAAAAGGTTCTACGACAACATCCTGTTCGTACAATCACCAAACTGAGACACAAGCTTCAAGAAATATAGGATTGTTTTACACCAAATGTTTGCCAAAACTTGGTTAACACTATGCCCCAAAGATTTTCAGCCGTAATAAGAAATAAAGGTGATGTTAACCAATGATAATCTTTCAATTGTTGCTTTGTTAACTTCGCGCATTTATTCGTACATTGTTTATTTGTTCTATTAGTTATAGGTCTAAGTGATTTCAAATTTGTATTTTTTACACTTAAATGTTTTTGAGAAAATAAATTGTTTTAGAAGTAAACAGTTTCGTCATGTTTAGTTTATAAAGGCATATTTTGGTACAAATCTTGAAGTGGGCCAACTGAAGTGGGAAGGGGCTCTTAGATGTACCAAAAAAGTCAATGGAGCGGAATTTTTTTTTTCTTTTTTCTTCTGTAGGGGTCAAAATTTTCCAGATTCTACGCCATAGGAATAGTCCAAGGAATATTTTTGAATGTATTGATGTTAATCTACATGTACAAATGTTTAGTGAATACATAATTTTCTAATCCACCCCGAAGATATAGTTTTTCAGAATTAGTGAGAAAATAATTTTAACACCCTGTATAGGGAGCATTTTAATACCAGGTTTGTATGAAACTTCTAAGTTATTTTGTTTTTCTACGTCAAGCCCTAAAAATATTACTTTCATATTTGTTCATCTTTCCACAATTTAATTTTAAATTTGTGTTCGGAGGGAAAAAATACATGGGAAAACATAGCACCCACCACGTTTTTATTTTGGGGGCCTGTGTAATCCTTTGAGACTAGTCATCTGAATGTATCATTTAGATTTTGTGAACTTTTTGCATCATGGAAAGACGAAAATGCCCAGCTAGCTTTCAAGAATATGTTCAAAGGTGACAGAATTGGCAAAAACATGTATTATTTGGACATGGCACAAGGATCGGTACCTTTCAATACCGGTAGTACCGTTACTTTCATTACATGTACGTGATAGTTTCTACCCGGTGCTTTTGTCTAATATCCACAGACAAAAATATGATACAAGCTAAGTCGCGATGTTAATATGCTGCCGAGTGTAATGATCATGTCATGTATATTCAAATTCAAATTCAAATTCAAAATACATTTATTTGCCAAAAAACAAAAACAAAAAAAAACATTATATTTACTGTATTATAGAAAATACACACAATATTTTTGGCAAAAAGGACAAATCCTCGATCAAATGACCGTTAACACCCAGCCTTACATAAGTAGGGTGGGTGTGAAAATGCCCCTATACGTAATGTACCATATACACTACCGTTCAAAAGTATCTGAACACCCAGAAGACAAGGAAGTTATTAAAGAAAACATCAAAATAATCATATTTTTGACTCGTCAATATATCCTCCTTTTCATTTAATTAAAACCTGGCAAATGATGGGCAAACGCGCAACTAAATTTTCTTAAGCAGATGGGGTTATTTTTCGCCATTCGTCTTGTAATATTCTCCATAAGCGTTAATGAGATGTAGGACAATGTTTCCGTACTTGTCTGTCCAGTTCATCCTAGCTTTCAAAAATTGTTTCCAGACCTTGGATGTGTTTTTGGGGTCATTATTGTGTTTACTTTCCACTATTATGCTTAAGTCTTCAGTGAAAGTTATAACGTTGGAACTCCCTGAACGACGGCTGTTGGATTTTGAGCCTTGAACTTTAAATTTCTTAATAAGCTGTTCAGCTGACAGTGGTACCTTCTGAAGTTTAGAAATATCTCAAATGCTTTTGCCCGGTCATGAAGACCAATAATAAATCATTTTATCTCCTCGGAATAGTCTTTAGTTTTACCCATTTTGTTCAGAAAAAATAAACGAAAAATCACTTTTTGAACAATCTTGAACTATAAGGTATTGAAGCATGGTTACAAGATAACTGATGTAAAACTGTGTACTGTGTGGATTACGTATAACACAAATTAAAAAAAAAATAATCGAAAAACAAATCCTGAGAAATAATTCGTTTACAAAAACATAACAATATTGTAAAGCCAGAGAAATTCCTATTATGGCAAATGATGAGATCCCAATAATAGTGTGACCAAAATTTTGATTTCAATGACCTTTCAGTGATGCTTAATTTCCATAATGATGGTTTTCAATAAATAAAGAAAAATAAATATGAAGTGAATAGTTTTTTTTTGTTCGATATGATTTTAAATGGAAAACTGCTGCTGTGCAAATACTTTTAAAAGGTAGTGTATGTTGGTTCTAGGTGCTGAACGGAAGTCAACAGTATTAAATCCTTAGTGCCGCGAAATTTGTACCCGATATTTACAGTATTAACATCAACAGCTTCCACAACCCCGGAGAACTCTTCGGTTGAACTACTGGACTTTTCGAATATTTCAGCGTTATCCTAACAAAACCGTTCCTCAACAGGTCTTTTCACTGATATCGCTGCCTTCTCCCAGCATCATCCCTCATAACGATAATATTCTTCGTTAATCATTTCCGACCGGAATCGAATTAAAGCGGCGGCCTTATTATGAGCAAAGAGCCACCTTTGATGTAAATTGGTTCCAGAGCTGTGCTGCGTTAATATCGAGAGAGCTGCCCTACCCGCCTTTTACTGTAAAAATGTTAGGGCGTAACGGCACGGCGGCGAGACAGCCAGATTTAATTCTATTATGTTTTACGGAGATTCTTCTTGACCCAATTAAATTTTGTTTGACGCTGCTGTGTTGTAGCGCTGTTTCTTCGTTCACTGACTGCTGTGTCTTTTATGAGCTGTTAGGCGGAACAAAAGCGCCAAATTTGACGTCTTAACTATGGAAAATCTCACTTTGAAAAATAAAGCTATCATTTTTTCTTAACAGGTCCTCATCATCAAAGACTCAAATTTGGTTTTAAGCCTTGGTCGGCACATCTTAATAATAGAGCCAAGTCCCGTCACCTGGCACGATGCTGTTCACATGCCGGATTGCCCATTATCAAACGTTTTCAGCATCTTTCGGAACCTAGTCGTACGACGAGTCTTTCGTGAGACGATGCCGTAACCAAAGATAAAGTTCCCTTACGTGTAAGTCGTCATGCAAAATTGAATGAATTGCTGGCTGGTGCATGAAGGTGTATGGTCTCTGTTAGGGATATTTGGTTGACTTTATTCAAAGGCAAGTCTGAGCTGTCGCTTGCCTGCCCCGCGCGTGCGCTGCTGGGACAGTCACAGGAAGAGAGATGCTAGCTCAGTGATAGCACGCAGATACGCCGCAACCCGCATACCGTGAGAACACATATACCCGCAACCGCATACAGTGAGACCACGTGTCTACGCAGTCAACTAATATAGGCAGAAACCGCATATACGCAGCAAACGCATCGAGTCAGAACCGCTCCCGCACCCGCAATCTTCACGCTCCTGCATCACCGCTACGCCAGGAATACGAAACAGAATTAGACAGAATACCGGATCAAAGGTAGGCGACAACCACATTTCATTCTTGAACCAGCCGCTATACAGTCCACTCGAATACTCTAACAGTCTCCTCTATCTGTTGCTATGTCACCCTCCAGTCTTCGTCAAGCATTCTCCTCACAGAAGTAATCTCCCCTGTTACTGGCGTTCCCGGCCTTACTTTTCCTCACAGCGTCCACCGGAGTGAAATTACCACTTTGGAATTCTCTGAACCACCTGAATATAGTCGTTCGATGAGGACAATCATTCTTTAATGCGAGCGTCATTTCTTCTAAGCACTGGCCTATGCTTAAACCACGCGTAAAGTTATACCATTTAACTGCGCTTATCTCACTACGTGACCACGATGCCATGGTCCGCAATTTACACTATCAATACGAATGAACAGCTAAATCAACAGACGTGCTACTGGCGGCTACTATGCACTCGTGGACATGTCTCAACATGCAGTAACATGCGCCTCATGCGTCCGTTTGTTAAGTCATATTGGAAATTTTTTATAGTAGTGTTGCTAAAAAACAGGAAACATCGTTATATGCAGTTGGTCGCGGTTACAGAGCCGGAAAGCAGATCCCGTTTAGCTTGTGTCTATTTTACCTTGAAAATATCTCGAATTCTAGTTGATTCACGATTTTTCGGTATTTCTACGGAAATAAGACATACCGAAAACATCCTCGTTTTCTACGATTTTTTGGAATAATCCAGATGTTTCCACAATTTTTTACCGAGAAAGAGCTGGAACCGAGAATAAAACAAGAAAATGAATTCTATGCAGCTTATGTAGTTTTATACGCTGTACCAGTCATAAGTATGGATAGACTTAGACAGTCAGACTCGCAAGGGAGGTAGGTTTGGATGGCTTATAATCCGTTTTCACTGGTTTGTGCGAACAACAGATACAGACATTACCGCATCACCGAACAAGCATTAAGAAAACCAAAGCTCCTCTGTTCTTAATTCATTGATATATTCATTTAAAATGGCAGGTAATGAAGCTTCGAGTCCAGAGGTAATACAGAAAAATATTCACAATGTTATAAACAAGAATGACAGAAGGTGTTTGCAAGATTGTTGCTAAGTAGTTTGAAGTGCAACCAGCATGCTCATTGGGCAAGACGTAATAAGAAGTTAATATTTTTTCAGAAAAAGACGCCCTCAAAAAAGCTGTGTTGCGTGTGTGTGTGCGCGCCCAATAAATACCAAAATATCCTTTTTTCATAGACGGAGCTGCATGATGCAAATGCCCGTGATCCACCGCTGATTGTACGACGGCAATGATGTTTTTCTTCCTACAGATTTTTCCGCGAATTTACCAAAGTTCGACGACACTATCTACCGATTTCGTCTTTTTCGGTTCGGCAACACTGTTGACGGGTGATCCTTTTGATGATGGTTGGCTCAATGCAACTGAAGCGACATACAAGGTCTCTAAATTAAGTGATGAGACTGGCAACGTAGTGTTCGATCTGGCAACATTGTAGGCGGCGGGGTTGCAGAAGAGACAGGGGAACATACGATCCGCCTTCAGTATAAGTTTGTACTCGTTCGAGTTATTTGGTTGTCTAAAGACTTTTTTCTCGAGTTTTTTCTATTGTGTTCTAAAAATGAGTGACACCAATTTCGAGCAACGGTATGCTATCAGGTTTTCCTCCAGACTTGGGCATAGTGCCACGGAAACTCTTGCGAAACTTCAGTAGGCCTACGGAGATAGTGTTTTGTCAAGAGCCCATGTTTTTCTGTGGTTTAAGGCAGAGAGATGAACTACAAAGCGGAAGGCTCTTCAAGAACCGATGAAAATATCGACAAAAGCAGGGATCTTGTTAACAGCCAGAATGATCGGGGGAAGAGTTAAATTTCACTCACTCCGCCGTCCAGTAAACGAGTGTTTGGCCAGTAAAAACATTCGTGTGGCTCCGCAGCCTTTCATATCTCCATCACTCTCATGCATTCACAATTTATCTACGATTGAAGGTGGACGTCAGCTTGTGAAAGCTCACAGGCTTACATTTTTGGTTTTGTCTCACTGCGTTAAAAGCTTTGTCGTAACGTATATTCGCGTTCCAGCTCCTGTTGGTCTTCGTTATAATATATACGAGGGTCACTATTTATATTTTGAGCCTAATAGTGAAAAAAAACCTAATTTGTCATTGAAGGTAACTTTATTGTTTTTCAAAATATTCTCCATTATGATCTATACACTTTTCATGCATTCGAACCATTTTTCATAACACATTTTCCACTCCGCTTGAGATATCTCCTTAACATACGGGAACAGAAAGAAGTCATTGGGTGCCAAGTCGGGACTGTGTGGAGGATGACCCATTAAATCAATATTCTGAGTGCTCAAATCGTCCACTGTTTGAGGAGAGACGTGAGAGCTCACATTGTCTTGATGAAGAATTATCCGAATCCGAATTCAAAGTATTAACAGAAAATTAATGGTCACAACGGCTTTTATTACCCACTTCATATATGCAAGAACAAGTAGCAGTTGTGTGTGTGAAGATCGGTTTACGCCAAGCGTATTTTCACTTAGTCACTGATAACGTAAACGCAAAAAAGGTTGAAAAGAGCTAAAGTTTTTTATTCACTGACGTTTTAGTATAAATTCAATTATCCACACACTTGTCGTAAACTGCAAGCTCCAAGACTCTAAAAATGTTTGGTTAGATTTGAGGAAGCATCGACGAGCTTACAAGTGCAGCAGAGTGCTTTGGGAAGGCAGTCATGACTAACGTCAATCATAATCTTTGTTTCAGCCTTTCTTTCTGATAAAAATAACAAAGAAAAATGTAGAATAAACTGCAACTGTGGTCAGCTGGTGCCAGTACAAAAAAAGCTGAGATCTAGATGCCCATTCACTCTCTTACAAGGAAGCTGCTACGTCAAGCCATTTAAATCGACAAGTCATAGTCAAGATGTCCGTTCTTGATTCACAGCCAAACACTCCATAGTTTAGTCGAACTAGAGAATTTTGAAATGATATTGCCGCTGCCCTCTGCTGAATCCTCATCGTCATCATCAGAGTAAAATATACTAAGTGACATATAAATCCGAACACCCAGTTTAAATGGTTTTATTTTAATAAAAGTTGGTGAATGTATTTATCTTACTGTAAATAACAAGTGAAAAGATGTTCAGCCTTAGCAGTTGGACATTCCGGTTTTTATACTGCTTTTTTTTAATTCACTAACCGTCTAAAAATGAATATTTCAGCCGCAGTAAAGAATCAACGTTGACGGATTTTGGTTCTTGACATCCTTTACGATCGGTTACGATGCCTAGAGTACGGAGACCTGTACGATTTCGTCAACTTAGTGAGTTTGATAGGGGCCGTATAGTGGGACTTCGGGAAACTGGACTTTCTTTTCGGGCAATTGCAGTTAGAGTGCAAAGAAGTGTAGACACTGTGGTTAGGTGTTGTCAGGCATGGCTTCGAGAAGGCCGTACGCAAAGAGCAAGGGGCACTGGACGCCGCCGTAGAACAACAGACCGTGAAGACCGCCGCCTAAGATTATTGGCCTTAAGGGACCGTTTCTCCACTACCAGGCCCATTGCAAATGAATGGTTTGCAGAACACGGAAGACCTATTGGCATGCGAAGTGTTTACCGACGAATGAGAAGTTTTGGCTTGTTTTCATACCGGCCACACTGGGTCCTCCCTTTAACTCGAGAACACAGACGTAATCGCCTTGAGTGGTGCAGATAACGGTCACTCTGGGATCAGGAATGGAACAGTATCGTCTTTGGTGACGAGTCTCGATTTTGTTTAGGCATGAACGATGGTCGTGCCAGGGTTAGAAGGCGACGTGCTGACAGGAGGAATCCACAGTTTTTTGTTGAAAGACATGTTCATCACACTGTTGGAGTTATGGTTTGGGGTGCTATAGCTTATGGTTCCAGGTCACCTTTAATCTTCATCAGAGGTAACATGAACGCGCAGCGTTATATCCACGAAGTTCTAGAACCCCATCTTTTACCCTATCTTGACACCCTGGCAGATCCAACTTTCCAACAAGATAATGCACGACCACATGTTGCAAGAGTCACAATAGACTTCTTTCAACATAATGATGTCACATTGTTACCATGGCCACCAAGATCTCCCGACTTATCCCCAATTGAGCACGTGTGGGATATGATGGGTAGGAGATTGCGCAATTGGCAACGTCCTCCTCACACGCTAGAAGCACTTCGAGAGGAGTTGGTGGTTGCCTGGAATGAGATACCACAGGAGGACATTGACCACCTGATCAGAAGCATGCCTAGGCGCGTTGGAGAATGCGTAGCACATCAGGGTGCATCCACACATTATTAAAGGTCAAAGGGCTTTAAAGCAGTGCAATCATTTTGAAATTTTTATTATTTACTTATTATGCTTCATTAAGTACTTATACAAAATTTTATTAAAATAAAACCATTTAAACTGGGTGTTCGGATTTATATGTCGCTTAGTATACATCCAACTTTTGGCGATTATTGTTCTTACTGTATTATATATTATATCTGCAAAGAAAAAAATTCCCCCATATTTTGAGCCTGCTTCGTTTTGTAGACGAAAAAAGTTAAGCAATTGTTCGCCAACTAAGCTGCCTTGCGCCGCAGGCTAATAATGCATCAGGCAGCAAACCTTTTTATCTTAACTGTCTCGATCCTTGGAGTGGAGCTTAACAAATAGCGGACTGACGGAATGACTCAGGAGGAGTCTAGAGAGGAGAAAGAAAAAGCTCCTTTTTCTATTCTCTTATCTCCCACTGCAATTCCATTAGATTTACTGTACGCTGTCCCGCGAATTATGTAGATTTCCTGAGAGAAATTACTCCGTTTGATAAGGGTGCAGCTCTCTCGCTCTTGTCGGCGACGAGAAGGACGAGAGACGAAAGTTAATATTTCATCAAAGTTTACATTTAATTTGGCCGACCGGTCGCTGCTGCAGGCAAAAATGCATTATCATCGCTCATCGCAACGAATTAGCGGATGGAATTTGAATAGATTGCTACCGCTCCCGGAAAGAAACGGCAACAGAAGTACGGTAGACTAATGAAGTGGGAGATACTAATAACTGCGATCTTATACTAGATTATAAATCCAAATGCCTATACTAACAACTAAAACACTGTATTGATTTTCAGCTAGATACAGAATGAGCTATATTCCTTAATGATTTAGCTTTTTTATCAGTAAAAGGTTCTATTGATAGCAACAAATCGGACATATTTATGTATATGATCAAAAAAAAGTACGAGTGATACTAGCAAAGAGATCTACTTAGCCATGGAAAAAACAATGGAAACGCACAGGCATAACATGAATGGTGCCTACATACCAAGAGAAACTACGTCAATGCTGCTTGTGCTGTAAAAACGATCCTAAAACTTGACGCATGGAGTACCAGCGGTGCTTTGACAGGGTTGCCATGTTATGGGATTTTCCCCGAAATTTGCCGAATTTTTACTTGAAGAATCTTTTTGGGATATAATGTTCTGGGGAAATCACACGTTTCGCTCTTTGAATCAGACCTATCCCTTTTCATCAATTAACAGTGCACTGCCTACCAATATCCTGGGTCCGCTCCACAAGATACAGGAGATGCGTGTTCGAATCTCGCCTGCGCCTATCTCTCAAGTTGTCGTTTACTAAACAAACTCGCTATTACGGAGGCGTTTATCCGAAAATTCGTACACAAACAGTTTAAATTGTCTCATTTTTTATATCGACCCGTCTTTGTAGAAAATCCCTTTATTATCAACTAGTTCGTTTCTTCGGTGCATCGTAACCTTTGTCTTACGACTTGAACCTATCAGCACAAGCAACATTGCTCTACAGTCAAATTGCACTTGATGCTCGCTTTTACCCTCTAACTACCTAGATACACTTTTTCCAAGACTGACGCTTCGATCGAAGTTAGTAAAACTTGGAGCTCGTTCACGGTAGAAGGAGGATATATAAGATGAAGCTTGTGGTGAATTGCGGGTAGGAGGTGAAGTGAGTGGAGGGGGATGTAGACATGTCACTCTATCCCGGCGGCTGTCGTAACAGCCACACCACCGGCACCGTACTCGCTCAAGGTTTGATTTCCCTTTGAAGTTTCATGGCGGATCCTTGCAGGCAATTAGCTAGGCCGCATACGAGACGATTTAGCGTATTAGATGTCGACAGAGACGAACTAAGGGTATTCATATTTAACGATAATATTATAGGTAGGTACGCCGTCAATTACAATTCTACAAATAGTTATTTTATCTATTATTTTGGATGAAGTAATGAAGCGACGGACGCGTTTTGAAAATGAAGGTATATCGAAAAAGATATCATTTTTCTTGTAGTTAAACTTGATTGAATTTAGCCATTGATGTATTTGAGACAGTTTCGTCATCAGTGTGTGGCCTCCTCTTGAACATTCGAGTCGTCATTGAGGTTAACTTCCGTTAGCGTCAGAATATGAACACATGTTTAAATTTTTCTACTTCAAAAAATAATTCTCTGACGCACCTATAAGCAACTGCTTTCCATCGGTCTGTCTATTATATCCGGTAATCACATCTTTTACTTGATGACAGTGATGAACGCATTGTATAATAAAACTTCATGTAAGAGGCATCAATATATACGCGTATATAATATAAACAAGTTAGGCAATGTATACAATAGCAAATATACTTCAATTCGCGTATATTCAACGCCGGGAAAATTGATTTTTGAATAATTATAAAAGGCATAACTATAGATAATTATTATACAAATTTGTAGTAGTAGTTGTAGATTAAAAGAACAGGACTTTCAGGCAGCAGCGGTGGCCGCAGTAGTAGACTCTTCGGTCTCCTGATCAGTCGCCATGCGCTGTGCGGGTTCGAGTCCCGTCCCAGGAGAAACTTTTCTCTTGGCTATGGATGTTGTGATTGTCCGTAGGTGGTAGATGGTCTCTGGCTGTCGAACGCGGAGGTACCACCCGGCGGATCTCGTAGTCCGTGTGGCGTTCCCCCTTTCCCATGTATCCCCCTAAAGCCCCACGGTACCCAATGAGTGCTTACGCCTTCGTGGTAGTTGGACTGCAAATATACTAAAAAGATCATAAGCACCTTTTAATATACTGTCTAATTTGATTTGTGCTACTATTAGACAAGTCGAAATTGGAAAATAAGGCTTTGATAGCCGCAGATTACGATCCGATAACTCTAACTTATCTGTACTATTTCAAGGGACATACAGCTCAGTTACACAACTTTTTTACAGCACTCGGCGGAATATTTTCTTTCCTATTTGATCAAAACCCTAGTTCATCAATTACCTTATTTTTAGCGCTTCATCATACTATTTTTACAGTTGCCGGCTCACTAATGGTATGACGTTTGCGAGTAAATCTAACCTCACTTATGCTATTCTATACATTATTTACACCAGTGTGTACATTGTACATATATTGTTTATATCACCGCTCAGGAGCAAATTAATGCCCTTGTTAAAGAGATCTGCAGTACGCAGAGTGACAGCGACCTTAGGTTTTTCACAAAAGTACAAAAGCATCATTTTTTACTAATATGAAGAATAAATCGAAACGTCTTCCACAATTTATTGGAGGGTATCACTGCTTGGAGACGCAACAATCTTGTACAGTTTGATGCTTCCAAAACACAGTACTGTGACGAACAAAAACTGTCCCAATGCTCATGCACCGAAGACTTGATCTGGCACGAACACATCTCGTAAATAGTGGCAGCTGTTGGGCAAAAGCTAGGCTATTTGTTTAGAGCTAAGAGGTACTTTTCTCCACATGCCCTCTTCACTATATACAAGGCCCAGATAGGACCTAGCCTAGAGAGTATTGCTCACTTGTTTGGGGTACTGCCGCCCCGAGTACATTATCCATGCTCGATGCTGTTCAGTGGAGGGCTGTTCAACTGATCGATGACTCTTCTCCAGCAGACAGTCTCGGGATCTAGCCCTCCTCTACCGATACACCAAGCTCTTCTCCATGATGCTGCCGCGCGATGTACCTGCCAGGCAGATCCGCCTGACTTAGGCCTCCCATCCTAACCGTATCGAACTTCGTACACCCAAAACTGGCCGATACGACCGCTCCTATGTCTCTAGGGTGTCAAGATTGTGGAACAATCTACAAGAGGAGACTTTTCCCAACCCAACTAACATTAGGTAGTTAAAAAACCGGATTAACAAAGTTTCGTTGGGATCATCATTCGATGTAAAAAAAAGCCGCACCTCTTCAACATTTTTTTCCTATATTTCCGTACACAAAGACAGCAGACATGCTCCAGTGGTAACGAATCTCACACACACACACGAGTAAAGAACTCTTTCCTTTATCTCTTAAATGCTCTGCCCGGTAGCCGACTGGCGCTTTGTCACTATTAATAGGTGCTCCGTTGCAGCAGGCTGTGATGTCGACGTCTTCGTCGTCTAGACAGCCGACGATCGATTAAAAATATCACCACGCTTCCACACAGCCTCTTTGACACCTTCCTCGAGTGCAAGTGCACACAGGGAAGTCTGAGGTTAAATTACTGGTGTACCCAGATTTTTTTATGGAGTATTTATCAAGAAAATATTTTGCAAGATGTATTTAAATATACGTTAGCGTTTTCCCGCTTGAGGTGAGAGATTCGGAAAAAAGCATAATAATATAGGACTTTAGGTGTTAACCGATGGGGTGAAGTTTAACCACAGGGCTACTCTTCACATACGAAAGCATACTCACTGCCTTTAATGCCTTTAATGGTCTAGAGCACAAGAATTTAACAATAAAAAGTGAGAATATTTTTGAGTATTTGAAATATTTTAGGGGTTTCATTTGATAAGAGAACCTACTATAACCACTGATATTCTCGGAGTTTCTACAACATATCTCGACGCAATTTTTCAAACGACTAGCCCAAGGACCACTGCCACTTGTTTGGAATAAAAGATCCGTTCAGGTTTCTTTGGAAATCCTTCGATCTCCTCAGCATTTTTTTTTATTTACTCGGATAGAATTATCATCCCTCGGTTATTACGAAGGCAGAAACATACCGCCTGCACATGCGCGGATACACAAATTACCATAGATCGCCTTCGATTACCTCGGACCTTTTTGGACTATCTCAAACCTTCTCCATGGCCACCTTCTCCAGCTGGCCAACATTTGGCCTGCCTGCCGCAAAATATAATCAATTTCCCTGTTCAACATTTTCTACCAAGCAGATTATAAAGATGCTTAGTGATCCGCTAGAAAATTTGTTGTCCTCTTTCTGTCCTTCAGAACAACTACTAGTCAGTTACTGAAAATGATGGTTATAGTTGCGCTCCAATGATTATCAATTTGGCCATTTGGTCCACACCAGAAATATGGTTTAGATATAGGTGAGCCTCAAGATATTTCAAATAGTTTTGCTCACTATTTTCGAAAAACTTTCATGGTCAGCTGAAGTCGTAATACTCACTGTACTCAGACAATTGGTTTTTGATGTTGACTGAATTCAATATGGATGAGGTTTATAAGATCTTGAGAGGACTAAAGGCCAAGTTAGCTTTCGGTCCAGATGCAGTTTCTGCACTTATATTGAAAGGCTGCCCACCTGTGTTTGCGAAGCAAATAAAGGTAACAAATTCTGCATTGAGCACTATATATCTGAAAATATTGGCTCTCGTGTTCATATTGATATCATTTATACTAGCTTCTCGAAGTCATTTGACCGAGTGGATCGCGGCATTCTTCTTGACCAACTAGCCAACTTGTGGACTTGTGAGACTGGCCATCTCATTTCGCTAATAAAATCGTATATATCTAGTGGAGTCGCATACGTAATGCTCTACGGCTTCACATGTAACAATTATACAATTACGACTGGTGGCCCTCAAGGGCCTGTTCTGGGGCCCTTGTTTTTCAGTAAGTTTTGCTTCAATGGTTATATGAATACAATTATTGCAGAGAGTTGAAAAGGATGGGCTTTATTATACGCTATACCTATATTTCAAGAAAAATGCAAGTTACCATCCAATAGGCTACCCTCAAAAAAAATGTAAATGCCTTTGATCTAGAAAGTCTACGGAAAATGCGTGATAAGTGCTCAATTAACTTCGTGTGTGTTATATTGCACAATCTTATTGATTGTTGCAATGTGTTGAATACATTTAATTTTATTGTCCCGCATTTTAATTCTAGACAATGTCATACAAACATCGTGAAGTTTTCTCCACTATTTTACTCTAATGATATTGCTGAACAATTGAATATATTTCTTTGAGGTCTTGTCTATTTATTGCTTTCTTATCAACACTAGGATATTTGCTAATATTTATAAATAGCATCCTTGTGTCAAAACTATCTTCTCTTGTTCGTAATATGAAGTAATTGTTTATTTATGAAGGGCGGATTGTGACCTATTCTGTAAATTGCTGTTGCTGTGGAGTAGTGTATAAATAAAAATAAATAAAATAATAATGAGCGGATAGGGGCAGGTTGAACTAATAAGAATTTCTTAAAAACTAAGGACCTCTGCAGACGCACTAACTCGATGCGTTCTACTCACTGACTATCATATCCAAGAAAATGTCCAACCATATGGTTTGGACATTCACTTGAATTTTCAGCATCAGCGTTACAGCAGTACTATTCGTCATTATTCGTCAGAGCGGTCCGGTGGACCTTTGCTCTTAGTTAAAAGCCTCGTCGGTCTGTTAGTCTGTCAGGTCTGGCTACCCAGATACCACACATGTTTAAGGGGAAAAGGGAAATAAGGAAAGAAAGGAAGGAAGAAATAGAGCAAAGAAAAGAAGCAAAGCGTTACAGCAATTTGTGTGGTGCAATTTGACATGGTTTGACATTGTTGAACATTGTTGAGCAATGTCGCGCGACAAAACCGCGTCAGCGACAATTCACTTCCGGTTGCTTGCACTGGTTCGGGTTAAGGTGAGGGTTAAAGGAAACCGCCGTAATTACCTCTGAGCTAACGTCTAACTCTGTGGTGAATTTACCCCAGACTTCAACTAAGTGTCAAAGTCGGTGTTATTTATTGATGGAACACTAGTTTTGCTTTGGTTGTTTTATGATTTTTTGGTAACTGACATATACGTTCTTTTGTTTTAGTCTGTGATTTAGGTTATGCAGAGATAAGATAAGATTAAATACTATAACATTCAACATGCTTTGTGGATTTGTGGTTCAACGCTTTGCTGTTGCAATTTTTACTCTCATGAAAGAGATATCGTCAAAGAAACTTCATTAACGAAGATAAAATGCTCTTGCTGAGTATTATTCAGATATATAAATGCATTATTGATAACAAGGAGACAGGTTCAGGGTACCGTAAACATGATGTCCCACCGAATATGGTGATATTTGCATTTTTCCATCATGTTTACGTGCACCGGTGAAGCTATTCATTGCCTGGAAATACTCTTGTCGGTCGTAAATTCGTCTGGGTATATAAAACTTCAGCAGTTCCAGATAAATCATGTCATCCTCGTCGAATTCTTCGTTCATGGTTAGGTCCATCATTTAAAAATAGCTGCCAAATTACCAGGGTGGTTTGTAGATCTTTGTAGGCAATTCTCTCGGATGTATGGTAAAACTTGCCAATAAATACAGTGAATATATTTTAAAAATCTAATATTTCAAACACAATTCCGAATATAACATAATAGAAAAGAATAACGGAGCAGAAAACACAAGTACTAAATGTTAAAATTCAAGTCGTTCTCAAATCATAACAAACTTTTAACACAGAACTAGATTTTCTCGCAATATTGCCAACAAATGTATTCATTTTTAGAAATATCCCTATATTTCAAAGCGTGAACGTGACAAAAAATCTAGGTTTGTGAACCCAGAGTTGAACCTTGACGGTGCTACTATAATTCAACCCTAGGGTTACCCGTAACTTCGAGTTAAGTAAGTCTCACTTCCCTCATAATATGTAAATAGTTTATTAAGCTAAAAGTAGATGGCGCTAGTTAGGTTCGCGGTCATGTCTAAGGTTATAACCAAAGACGTCAATTACTTATCAGCTGGTAACGTCAGTAGACGCCAAATCCTGGTGAAGCATCGTGAAAAATAGGTTACAGATATTCAAGAAAAAATGTTTGCAACTTTCGCAGCAATATGATGTTCGGGTAGAACAATTCAGCTTTCCTCATCGTCCAACTCTATGACAGCTGATTGATTTATTGCTATTTTATGTACTTGGAGAGAATGAAAAATAGCGAAAGCAAGCTCGTTCCAACCGCTTTAGCTGTCTGCACACGACCGGCTATTTTTCAACGCGACGGAAGGCTAAAGCGAGAATGATACACAAAGGCAAAATTGCAAAATGGCCTGCTTTGCGAAAGTTGAGTAGGAGTTGAGAACTGCGAAAACAAAGTTGAAACGCACTTCACGTAATAATTTAACAGAATTCAAAAAAATGGTTCTTTGGATGATTTTATTTCACGAGTAACCATACTGATTTTCATCGGTTTGTCATCAGTAGCTCAATTACCCCGATTACCTTACACAGTGCACTATCGCATCTTTTTTGCACATTTCAACAGAGACTTTAATGAATTTTTTCTCGATGAACATGAATCTGCAGTCAGAATTAGCCCTACAAATAAGAAAGCCGATAACGATATGACTTTCTTTTTAAATTTCATACTGCAGCGCTACGTCGCAATGTAAGATAGATTTGCAACGACGCTTAGATATAGCTTAAGAGAGCAATAAAAAAAGTATAGTCTCATAAAAAGGGGTAAGCACTTGTTGGAAAATTATATTGTCTAGAAGAAGAACGTTCAATTTCAGTTGTGTTACTTAATGAACAGTGAAATTAAATACTGGAGTTTCTAAAAGCCTATATCGACGTCATCTAATGGCAATTATTACTTAATTACACCCTCAGCATTGATTCACATATTGTTATGAGGGTATCTTCTAAGGCTACTGAAGAAACAAGTTCTAAAACTAAAATTTACTCTTTAAGAGATTATATTATCAGAAAAATGTAAACAGAAAAACAAAAAAAACAAAGACATACGTTTTTACCCAAGAAGTGTTTATTACGTCTAACAAATGTTACTGGAGAACTTGGTTATACTCTTAGTAAAAGAGCTGCTAAAATTAAATAAGTAAATTACCTATGAATTTGTCTTTATTTTTTCTATGGTTAATTTATTATATTTGTTTAGAGTTTATAGCTCTTGCTCAACCCTTCTTCTGGGTATAATAATAATGATAATAAAGAATTTATAAACGGACCAACTTGAAAATAAGTCGCAAATCCCGTCGGGACATGGTCACTCTTGAAGCAAAATTGTGTAAATAAAAAAACGTGGTGTGCAGAGTTGGTCTACTCGACAGAAACTCACTAGCTTATTACCCCTTTACGTCTGAGAGGCAAAAAAGAGTAATTAAGCGAGAGATCATAATTCCTGCTTTCCAAGTCCACTTAGAATATTGGATCCATAAGCACTATGATTGTTTATATTATTTAGGGGTTGCGCTTAATGTGAGTAAACTTAAATTTGATTTTAGATCTTGGTTTAGTTGGTGTGGCCATGTCTTACTCTGAAATTCGTATTTAGTTGAAAGAAGCCCTTTATTCTTGAGGTTCGACTGGTTACAAAATGATTTTGTTATTATGGTGAATGTGCATTTCTTATTTCAATGCGCATCCGCCAATATATGAAAGACAGAGTCGAAGTCTTATGTGCTGTGCCAATTTTGACTTCATATTCGTGTTTAAAAATATATATGCAAAAAATAGAGTGGGATCCTAGACACACACCACTTTTTTGTGGGCGTGTGCTATGTTACTGTTTGAAGATGATTGCATATTCAACAAGTAAATAGAAAAAAAAATACAAACAGCCCAACTGCAAGATTTAGTACCGCTATCAAGAGAAATCTAGAGAGACCTCATATGTCCAAAATCAACCAAACTGTTTCAAGCTGTAGGCCGTAAAGTAAGAAATTCAATGTTGATTTTTTTCATCAAAATTCGACATTTTGTTTTTATAAAATGTTCAACATAGAGAAAGAAGACTTTTGGTCTGTAGCGCGTGAAATAGAATTTTCGGATATATAGATACACAAGCTCGCTCGAAAAACTACCCTCCGAGCCGTCAGGTAAAAATGGTGAATGATCACATGATTGTAATGAGGTTCAAAAATGGTGGATGATCGGTTCAAATCATATGTGAATTAGCCGAAAGTACAAGGTATCCAATATAAATCCATCCTTATCTCAGAAACCACCAAGTATACAAACAATGGTAGATGCAGAAGTTTCTTCATTTCTGCTTCGCTGTTTTCTTTGTATTCGGTATGCATGCCTTTGCGACTGCTTCAGCGTAAAACAGAAATGATGAATGCGCATTGTGGGTCAGAGGTGCACCTCCACCAAAACATAATCCTGTCCAAGATCGTGTAAAAGTTACTTTCAATTTGTCTGCGAAACCCCCAATTCTGACTCCAAATTCTTGTTGAGCGAGAAAAAGTATATGGGAAACATATAGTGGGACCCCCAGCACACACCACTTGTCGACCTGTGTTATCGGAGCGTCTGATCTGGCAACCAAACAGCCAAACAATGTTTGGGAAAGAAGGACAAAAATAAAAACGGAAAAATATATTTTGACCAGGTTTTTCAAAAAAATAATATGAAAAACTAGTTATTTCCAAAATTCTTCATTGTATGCCACTATATTATCCATGCCTACATCAAAACATATCATTGCTGTGAACTGGATAAGTGTTAAGACTTCTTCAAATATTTATCTTACAAAAAACTATGTTCAACAAGAAACATTTACAGTTGTACAGAAAATTCATTGCTCGTCATAATATAATCCACCCCAACAGAATTATTCAGATACATTCACTATGCCTCAACACAAGACTTCTATATTCACAAGATCTTTCACATTTTATGCAATCTCCTTATACCATATAATTATTTATCTACCGAACGACCAGAAAAATATGACTGAAGAAGTATAAACTAAATTTGAAGTTGCATCTGCTGCATAAGTAATTGTAATGGTTTTAGTATTGAAATTTTTCGTTGCTTTATTTTAACATTTTTGGTGAAACTGCTTCATCAGTTAATAACGATTATGTTCGATATATTTCTAAATCCAACGATAAATAAATTGAGACTTGAAACGTCCGATAAAAGTAATTTCTATAACTTTTCTTGATCTTTTTTATGTAACGGCGGGTAATATTTTGTATGGTAATAGCTGTTGAACCAAAGCAGAACAAAGCATGCATTTAACGTACATGATGCATAAAAAGTGCGAGTATACCTACTAGGTATCTTTACAAGATACTATATAGCATGAAATTCGTAAAATTCTATAGTTCAAACTTGTGAAACAAGCCAATATTTGTTTATTTATCCCGTATTATGTTCTGACATAACACTTTTTTTTAAAAAAAGCCCCCTCCCGACTTATTTGGGCCGAGTTAACTTGAAGAAAGTGAAGGTGATGAAAATGACGCATAAATACTATACAGGGTAAAAAGTTCGTAGTGGATTAACGGAAGTCCGGTGATAAATGGCCTCAAAACTTATCGAATGAGCCCCTATATTATTATTATTAAACAACAAATTTGAGTTGAGTACAAGTAGTATAAACTCAAACACATAATAGATAATAGTGTACAGACAAAAGAAATATAGCAATTTGACAATCTTAGCACTTCTGAAATAGGCATATATAGAATGGGAACAATATGTTAAGCACTGCGGTGTCTATCATAATTGTTTTTGAAACTGTTGACGGATGCCGAGTTCACTACATAAGATGGAAGACTGTTCCATGCATCGAAGATACGGTTTGAGATAAAGCGCTGACGAGTAGAGGTTCTAAAAGCTTCCTTCTGCAATTTGAGGTTATGGCCTCGTTGCCAGACGAAACAGATGCGACATGTCCACACCAAACAAATTATGCAGTGCTCTGAAAGTGATGATGAGATCTCCTCGCATTCTTCTATCAGCTAAAGCAGGCAGGTTATATAACTCGAGGCGGTCTTCATAACTCGGCCTACATGTGCCTTAAGGCATACGTGTAGCACGACGCTGAACGGGCTCTAATAAGCTGCTGTCCCGAACAAGGTTTGAATCCCATACCGGAGCAGCAAACTCCAGTAGGGGTCGTACGAAAGTTGTGTACAAGAAGGAGGAGGTACTACATATATAGCAACCGCTTTGCCTTAGAGGTTATGTTCTGAATGTGCTCCGACCGGGTGAGCCGGTCATTAACTGCCAGACCTAGATCTGTGTGAAGAAAAACAGTATACAAGGTATGTTTGCCAATCTTATATGTTAAGTTAGGATTATTCTTTCCCAGGTGGAGAACGTAGCACTTCGAGAGATTTAAACGCAGGAGCCAAAGTTCTGACCACTTTCTGATCAGCTTCAGGTCTTCTTGGAGCACAGATGAGTTCAGGGCAGTGTTATAAACTTTAGTATCATCTGCATAGATGGAAGACATAGAAGAAAGTCTGGTGGGAAGGTCGTCTGTATAATGAAGAAAAAGTATTGGCCCTAGCACAGATCCTTGTTGAACTCCACTAGTAACACGATGTCTAGAAGAATAGGCGTCTCCAACAAGGACGGAGAAAGATCTATCTAACAAAAAAGCTTTAATCCATAACAACAATTTTCCCCTGATTCCGGGATGTTCAAGCTTGTTGCAGGAGCCTTTTATGCGGAACTCGATCGAAAGCTCTGGAAAAATCCAGAAAAACCACGTCGACCGGTTCATTTGCGTCTAAAGATCTGGTCCAATTGTCGATGCAGTGTAACATGTTGGTGATAATTGATCTACCAGGAATAAAACCATGTTGGTTGCTAGGCAGCAGGTTGTTCTTGAACGCATATGTGTGGTCCGAAATTTTATAGTTCAGGAGATATTTGCAATTTTGTGAAATTTCGAAAAAAACGGGATAATGAATTTCAATCGCAATTACAACTGAACCATTAGGTTTAGGGTTGTGTTTTTTTAAGATGAGCTAAATGGTTAGTTTTACCAATGGTTATGTCACTTTTTAACAGAGCTAAATAGAAATCAACGAGCTACAGTCCTAACGACTTGATGGATTTTGACATATGAGGTACTGTTAGATTCGTCCTAGCAGTGAAAGTGATACTGTGTGTATTAACATTTTGTAAAATCAAAATGGCGTATTTTTTATTACTAAGTCAGGCAATGATACAGCGCGGAATTTGTATCTAAAGTTTGGCATCTGAGTAGAATCATGTCATATTCTCCGCGAGATTATGCAGAAATGCATTACTATTATGGTGCTGGCCTAGGAAATGTTCGAGCAGCTGCTCGCATGTATCGGGAATATGTGATTAGAAGAGGAGGTAACCGACTACCGTGTTTTTCTACCCGTCCATAATCCATATATGGAGTGCCGCATACTAGGCACTCATCGTCAGCTAGGAACGTCAAGGATACGCCCAGAAGAAATAGAAGATATAATAGAAGCAGCCGAGAGAGATCCCTCTATAAGCAATAGAGCCATTGCCCTAAGCAGAAACATATCCCATACTAAAAGAATTGCTTGCACAATGGGTTGAATTTTGTGAGAATATTTTGAGAACGTGCGAAGAGGATGAAACTTTTTTCGATAGCATCTTATGGACAGATGAATCTTGATGCGCAATTTCCATTCATGGAGCCTGGAAAATCCACACGCTATTCGCCGACACAGCTTTCAACGTCAGTTCGGCGTTAGTTTTTCACAAAAAAATGACATAACCATGGCTAAAACTAACCATTTAGCTCATCTCAAAAAAAATGACAGTCCCAAACCTAATGGTTTAGTTGAAATTGCGATTGAAAGTCCATTATTCCGTTTTTTTTTTTCGAAATTTCACAAAATGGCAAATATCTCCTGAACTATAAAATTTCGGACCACACATATAGGGGTTCATTAAAATGGTTTGGAGGAATTTTAGTTTGCTAAATTAACCCGTCCAAAAAATAAGAAGGGAGGAAAACCTTCTTGGAAATCTTAACAGTAAAAAAGTCGGATAAATTTACAAAAATAGGCAATCTAATGAATATCACTCAAACACACTTGGCAAGAAGTTGATTTTAAACGAGGACCTAACAGCTGCAAGCGCATGCTGACACAGACACTCGAAACTAAAGAGGGTTGTAGCAGCGTATTACGGTATGTGTAACCAGAAACCCTTGTCGAAATAATGTCAAACAATTTCGAATTATGTATATCCGAGAGCGTACTATAACTCGGCCAGGACAAGCTGTACAAGAATAAAGCAAACGTTGGAAATGATGTATATCATACAGAACGGCTCATGTCAGTAGCGCAACCAAAAGAAAATGATTACAGGTTTATTTCCAGACAAGCTAAGTGGCGATAAAATTCACCTTTTTATGTTCTGAATATTTAGATAAACAGTGGCTTTACTTTTCAAGAAGTCGAAACAAGTAGATTGTCCCACGTAACGATGCAAGTATATTTAAAATTTTAGGTACACAAAAACTCGAAAGTGGAATACCTAATTAATTGCAAAGTGTTTAAGTGATTTTTTTACCAGAAATTTGGAAATCGTTCAAAAACGAAAGTTGAGAATTAGAATTTTTTGTAATACTGACCAATCAAAAAATGTTTTTAATTTTGTCCAAAAATTATCAAAAACTTAATACGGAAAAAACTCAACAGTAACCGAACCAAAAATACAATCAAATGGCACATCATGTAAATAATTAAAAATTTAGACATTTCCATGGATAAAATATGTGTTAACGGTATTACATTTACGTGAATAATCGACAGAAGATACAAAAAATCATGCATATTCTCTAGTGGCATCACGAAAAGTATAAATGACTCTGCTTGGACTTACCTTTCACGTTAGAATTTTAAATAACTTGAAATATTTTAAACGAGACCAACCAACCTCGTCCAGCACCCTAAAACGATTCCAGTCACAACTGAGATAACGAAACAATTATTTCCATTTCCCAAAATGATACTTTTCTCAGCACAGCTACTTTTTGTTGGAAGTGTAAAGATGTCAGTTTGATTTTAATAGCGCAATCACCATGTGACCGCTAGATGGCTGACGAGTCTGGATGTTTATTAGATGGTCGATTCTGGTGATAGATGGCGCTTTACGCTGTCTTTACAGTAGATCGTACCTCCGGGATAGAGGATAGTCGCGATGCTTGCGTTTGTTATCGCAGAGACGAGAGACCAAGCCTAGACCTTGCTGATGTGTAGCTCTGAAGCACGAAACAGATGTCGCGATGCTGGTGATGGGTGGCGCTTTTTCGCTGTCTTATTATTCATATTTGTCTAAATGCTTTAACATAATACAAAAATCTACTGAACACGCGAGTAAGAATGTAAGATGATAGCTAAGACGGCAGTGCTTCATGTTTCCCTTTAGAAACGTCTTTTAAACCCTGATACAATTTGCAAAAAACTGGAAACAAAATCACTGACGAACTGCTCTGCTAATAATTTAAACTGTTACTTGTTGGTGCCCTCTGATGCGCCACTGGAGACTTAGTTACTCACACACAAGGGCATTAATTAAAGTTCAGTTTAAACAGTAAGTTTAGCGTGCCCCTATTTGGATAAAATTAGGAAATGTCGAGCTTATTTAAAGTTAATATACGAATAGGATGAGGGAACGTTTCATTTTACTGTATTTGCACGGCTGCATTCACTGACAAGGACCTACGGGAGTTCAAGTGGAACTTTCATTAATTGTATTTGAATATTATTTATGCTTGGGTAGTTCAGTATATTATGGGGATGTCGAATTTTCCAGATTGTTTTCGGTTACATTTGGAACTACCTACATATGGTAAGCAAACCCACAAATTGTCATAATAGGCCATCCAAATTGTAACATACGATGAAATTAAGGTAACCATTAAGATTTAGCCACAATATATTTGAAAATTAATGATACTCGTTCAATATACTCCCCTGGCATGCTCTATTCTCGAATCTCACTACAAATATAAAAAAATCTCTTTATATTTAACTGGCATAACAATATACGAATACTCGTATACACACATTATAACATATTTTCATGAAGAGAGATTAGAAAAATGCTATCAAATTTCTAGCTTCCAAACACAACCGTTATCTTGAGGCTCTGTGAGTTTTCAATCTGCACGATTCACTTGTTTCGAGACCAATGGTACTGAAGGCATGTTATTTTTAGTAATAAGCTATTAGATTTAGCACATTTTCCTCCGGAAGCTAAAAAAGCTGTCAAAATCAAGATATCTGACATGTCAAATACGTATCCGATATAGTATAGTCTTGTGAGTGTGTATGAATATGAAAACAAAATAAGCTATTTTTTTAGTTGACACTAAATGCTGCGTCTGACGAACCTTACAAAGGGACGACTATTTTCTATGAGAGTTGGTATTAACTATTCGTATTCAGTTAATTTGGAATCTACTTTTTACGTATAAACTTCATAACTGGGTATTTTCTAGAGGCACTATCGATTATTCATCCAACAATGGATATTTACTTGTCTTTTTGTGAATGTTTTAACTAAAGAATGTTTGCCTAGAATATTCCTCAAAATGTCAACGATCAGATCCAATTAATCCAAATATTAACATGTTTTATTTATTTCCAGGTGGATACCCCGGATAGTGTACTTCAGAGTGGTTTAAACATGTCAGACTTGGGTCAGAACGCAGTTCTGCGCTCGATGGTGGATCCCATGGACTACGATAGACTGAGGCACCTTCAAATGAATGGAGGAACGCCAAATACATTCGAGGAGACTATATATAGGGTGAGTAAACAAGTGAATTGTGTCTTCAGTTGCTATTAGGCATCAGTATCCACTGCGACTCTGGCCTGATTTCCTCTAGTTGCGCTAGACAGAAAAGGAATTCCTGAATTGATCATAGATCTCTACTCTCTTGTTTTCAAGTGCATCCCTGGAGAACATCACTATCTGGAGAAGCACCAACTTGGTAGAATCGAATGGCGAATTATACACTTTCCTGGAAATATCTTCTACGCTTGGATTTATTTGGACCTACATAAAGATCCTTGGAAATCCCCGGATCTCTCAAAAAAAAAACCCCATTCGTTTTTTTTTTACATTAGATAGGCTTTTTACGTAATAACCCTACCGGAATGTTATTCAGATGCTCTTACTTTCGCTCACTCCGCAGTACGCTATCTATCATTAAGTGAAAGGCCGTAACACAGCCATCAGACCTACTCTATCAAAATAAGAAAAATAGCCATCAATGTTCTCCCCATCGCAGCCTAAGGGCAGCGACCTTCGGCCTTTGGGTGGTAGCTCATTTTTCGTGCGGTCAGTAAGAGTTCCCGTGACGATCGTATTCCCACCTTTTGATTCGGGTTCTAGCGAATCCCCCTTCCTTATACGGTCACTTTCACGGTGAAATATGCCGACAGTTTTACGAGGTTTCAGGAAAACATTTCAACGCCCTGCCACAGCTAGCACAGCAGAGGTGGGGTAGATCCACAATGAGTTTAAGCCAAGATACATTCTACGGAATTTACAAAAATTACCGCTACTTTACTTTCCACGATAAGGCAAGTAAGTGTTGCAATATCTAGTCTGAGAAATATAGCAGAATGTTTGGAGGAAATTGAAGCCCTCTTCTGAATATAGGTAATGCAATTATTTATGTGCGAAAAATAGGGTTAAAAATATTTGTTTATGTTTTCATCAAGTTATTTTATCTCTAACGGAATAAACCTTGGCCTTTTTTAGCGCTAAAACACTTATGGATTAATGTTTTGAACGCCAAAATCGGGTAATGAATGTTCAAGTTATTGCAATAAAACCACTAAAAATCTAACAATTTATTCTCACGATACTTACCTGTACCCCCTGACGAATATGTGCTCTGACACTTTAGAAAAGCACAATAAATTCCAAATCAAAATATCTTAGATTTTTGTTTCTACTGCAGCTTTAAACAAAATGTTACATAAAAATGTTTATTATAAAAATCTAGTCTACAACCCAGGGAAGTCCTTCGATTTTCAGCTGATGCTCATTTCGTAGAATGAAGGTAAAGGAAGGTTAAAACTATGTATACATTTTGCTTCCAACTTTTGTTTTTTAATAATGAAAAGAGTAACAATAGTAGCACTGGCGGATTTAGACGTCTGATAATTGCTTTTGCAATCTAACACCATTTTGTTACTTTCTGTCACATCATGGTGACAGAGGCATACTAACTATAAGTTATAGCTATAGGAACTGAGCTTTATGACTTTTTAGTATCTTGTGGTATTCCAAATGCTGTCCTTCTTTGACATCACTTGTTTAAAACAAAACTCTTACGATTTATCCGTATATACGAGTATTGTGACTTGTGACAAATCTAAGTCTGGGTAATATAGTTAAAGCGTTCGCTCTTACTCATGGGCTGACCTAGCTGGTGACGGGCCCTACTCTTTTTGCCCCGCGTCTCGTCATATGCCATTATCCTGGATCTCTTTCTGACCACGCATCCTGTCCCTTACAGGTCTGCTGTCCTGTCTCCCCTGGGTAACTCAGACCACTGCGTTGAGGAGGTTAGGTTTCGGTCAGAACCCGCTGCTTCAGCAGAAACTCGCACAGGCCCCAAAATTTCTGATTACGGACATGCCAAATGGGGGGGCTCGGAGACTTCTTCTCTATCTTTCCTTGGAGAAATGTCTGTTTCACTGACGTGGATGCGGTGGCTGTCTGTTCTTCGATAACCGAAATAATTCACGTCGCAATGTAGGAATATATGCCTCATACTGCTGATATAATAGAGATGCTTGATTGTGAGAGTATTTGCACCATTTACTTGATTTGTTTAATGGGCAGTTAAGAGCCTTAATACTTAGGCTTATTACATACTAGTAGACCCCGTTGCGCAATTTGTCTATAGGCAATCTGGAGACGGTTTCAAGGCACGATCTATAGACGGTCTACAGACATCCTTCTTTGTCTTGTGTAGCGTCTTACGATAATGCGAATTTTTTGGTCTCATGTTCGTTCTCGCAATGAAAGACATCGTTTTGTGTGGAATGGACTGGGACATGTCTCGGGGTCCCTCAGAATGTTTTATTAATTTTTTGTCGGTTTACAGCGCAATGAAGTTTTTTATGTTTGAATCTTTAATATTATTACACTAGTTCATTATAAACGACACGTACTTATTTTGTTCTCATATAATAAAATATTGGCTTTCTGAAAATTTCTGAGCAATTTCCATGTTTTTTTTCAAGCTGGCCTTGACCAGATTGAACACAATGGATTTAAAGGGCAATAATAGGATAAATTCTAGAAGTTCGACTGAGGCTAAAAAATGACCAGCCCTAAATGTCGTTTGTGTCCCCCCCTAGACGATATCCTGAATCCGCCCTTGAATAGTAGTAAATCGTTCAGATTATTGAACATTTTGTAGATGGTGCATAGGTATATACATATTTTATAGACCGTAATCTCATACTTTTGATCAAAATTTATATCCTGAACGTCTGAGCTAATCGTAGGTTGCAATATATGGAGATATTTTGAATATCTAAAATCATTCCCCACTCCCCTTGCACATGGAGAGGTATTTTTCCAAGTCAGCTATTGAATGACTAAATTTACCAACACATTTATTTTCAATTTAAATTGCGGAGCATTTCTTATATTTCTTTAAATCAAAGTAAGACAATTCTCTTTAGTGAGATATTTCAATTGAAAGCGTATTGTGCTTCTATAACGTGTCGGAACAGATAGTCGTCACAGAGTTAGAGGTCAGTATCGCGGGAATAGAAATGATCAAGATAAATAGGAAAATGACGGTTTTATTGCAATAACTTGAAAATCTAGTCTGTATTTCAGACATAAAACAGGGCTAAGGTTCATTACCTTGGCGATTAAATAAAAAAAAATCGTTCTTACCCCTATTTATCGCAAATAAAAAATTGAGGTAGAACATTTTTTCAGCTAGATTTTCTCTAGATTGCCTGTATTAACCAGAAACCTTGGAAATTGAAATATAACGTATGTCACCTATTACCGTCTGTATGTCTGACATTTGTTGAACGTCCCATAATAATCCTTGGTGCCTCTGTAACTCAGGTAATACTGCTCAGATTTTGATTTTTGACACAAGGTTACTCAAAGATGAAAAGACTTTGTAGGTTTTGAAAATCGACTCAGTGAGGGTGGAATATTTAGCGAGAAATGAAACATTTATAGCATAGTCTTTCTCAATATGATCTAATCAAAGAAATTTTCGAGGGATAATGATCCTACTGAAATTCTTTACGTGTCTATAATGATGACCAACCGCAGACATGGCTGCTCATTAGTAACTCATCAGTGCGGAATAGTTCTAGTCCTGGAGATAGACGAAACGGAAAGCAAACAAATGGGTATGGTCTCAAAAGTTTAGATGGATAAATAATTATCTTCAATCGTCTTCAAGTGAACTGGCGTACATGTTCCTTCCACGGCGATTTATACTGTTATAACTGACGTGTCCTATGTGATCACGTGTTCTGAGTGAAGTTGCTGGTCATGACGTGTTCTTTGGGAGGTCTGCCTTGGTTGTTAACGTAGCGTCTTGATACTGCTGATGATAGGCTCCCGTATTGGTTTGATTTTAAAATCAGTATGGGAGCCTACATTCATTCGTTCAATTATTGGTTTCTGCGCTTCGCGCACAATCATCCTGACCTGGGTAGTCTGGGTTGAAACCTTTTACTGAAATGCACTCAAATAAGGTGGACAATCCATATGACCATCACCACTAGATATATGCCTCGAAATGTTATTTCCGAGGGCGGTATTCGAACCCGCGGCACGTCCAGCCGACGTATCAGTAGCTTGACACTCTTGACACACCAGGCTAATCAGCCTTGCATAATACAGGGTGTTCCCTAGTGATATGCGAATATTTAAGGGTGTGAATCTACATGAAAAATTAATGTTAGTTTGCTTTATAAACTATGGTCCAAAAATGTTTCCTTACAAAAACTCGAGGTGTTGAAGTTTTAGGAAAAAAATGGAAATTGTTTAATATTTTCAGAACCGCTTCAGATAATGCACTGATATTTAGTACGTAGTGAAGGTTAATAAGGTTGCACATTTTTCAATGCAAAAATAATTTTTAGCCTTAACAGTGGCGTGCGTACGAGTATTGACATCGATATTTTTTGGGAAAAAAATGGTACGCCAACGGTGTTTGCCAAATAAAAATTATTTTTGAATTCGCCGTTCAATTTAAAACAAATGATCTCTCTTGAATTGTTTTCCTTCAATGCGCCATTTTTGAGTGAAAAAATAAAAACCGTTCTATTGTCCGAGAAAATTGAAGTAATAATTGAAGAATGCGATTTAGCAATAAATATCTAGTTTAATTTTTCCAATTAAATTAATAATAATTTTGCAAGTTAGACAATAGAAGATTTTATTTTTTTACTCGAGAATGGCGCATCAAAGAAAACAATTCAAGAGAGATCATTTGTTTTAAATTGAACGGGAAATTCAAAAATAATTTTTATTTGGCAAAAAACCATTTTTTTCTTAAAAAATGTCGAAGTCAATACCCGCACGTACGCCAATGTTAAAGCTAAAAATTATTTTTGCACTGAAAAATATGCAACTTTATTAACTTCCACTACGTACTATATATCAGTGAAATATCTGAAGCGGTTCTGAAAATATTAATTAATTTCCATTTTTTTTTCCTAAAACTTCAACACCCCGAGTTTTTGTAAGGAAACATTTTTGGACCATAGTTTATAAAGCAAACTAACATTAATATTTCATGTAGATTCACACCTTTAAATATTCGCATATCATTAAGGAACATCCAGTATAAATCCTTTCAAAGTAGATTACTAAATTCATTTTTCTGTTCTGCTACTGTCTCATAGATGGCGCTCGTAAATCTCAGACCGCTGAAATACAGTATATGGATGGCTATTTCGGGTAGATGCGTTAATCACTGATATTAGGTAACGTTCACCACGATACCGTTCTGAAAGCGAAACGAAAATACAGGCGTATTTACCGCAAATATCCGCTAACTTTTTTCAATGCATATTCAACGCTTAGCGTCTCGGAAAACATCATTGACTAATCCCATCCAATTATCTGTTCCCTCAGGGACGTGATGCATGTTCGATGGTAAATAATTTATAGACCTTAATTAATCATTACGTACTCATACTCCTAATGGAAATTTGAATCAATGCAGCATCAGTCGTATTATCTGCCTTTATCTCATTCGCATAATCACGTGGCGCAATTTTCAATTCCACAAGGAATTCGAATCTGTTTGCATATACGCGCAGAATATATACGCAAACGTAATGGTTTAATACCCGTACGACCCATTCATACAGCAGAGATGAACATAAATGGGGGATTTGATGAAACGATCCGTCTTAAGCCTTACGTCATGGGCTTGTAGACAGACGAGGCAACGCATACAATGGTTTTCAAGAAGGTCCCCCCACTTGTTTTTTGAACTGGTCGAGTTAACAAGCTAAAATAAATTGGACCGCGTTATGCATCACTTGACCATGCGACAAAAAGCTTTTTTTCATGAGGACGAAAACAATTTTATCAATTCGTTAAAAATGATGAGGATGGAAAATTATTAACAATTCATGAAATATCGATGAGACAATTGTGTTAACTAATTTCTGTTCTGACAAGTGTATGTACCAATCTTGTAATTGTTTTAGTTGAATACTATTACAATTTTATACTGTTGCTCTCAAAATAACTTGGCTCTGAAGCCACACAGCGCTGGAGTCGGTTCTTCCACTCCTCATAGCAGTGCTGGAAGTTCGATACTGGAATCGCCTTCAGCTGGTTGGTTACAGTTTTGGACTGTGTCAAAATGAGTTCCCTTGTGGTGATTTTTCAACTTCAGGTAGAGAAAAAATTCACAAGGACTCAAGTCAAGAGGATGAGGAGACTGTGGAGACACTAATGTTTTTACTGGTCAAAAATTCGTTGTTCTCGATGATCTAATGGACGGTGGTGTAAGTCAAATGTAACTCTGAACGCACAAGATCCCGGATTCTGCCGATATTTTCATCGGTTCTTGAAGATGAAAGCCTTCCGCTTCGTGACGTATCTTCATTCGAGCCTCTACCTTCTGCCTTATGCCATCGAAAAATCGGGGCTCTAGACAAAATACTATCTCCGTAGGTCTGGTGATGTTTAGCTAGAGTTTCCCTTGCACTGTGCCCTAGTCTGAAGCAAAACCTGATAGCACACCGCTGCTCGAAATTGATGTCAATCATCTTTAGAACACAATAGAAAAAACTGTTTCACAAAAGTAAATCGCTACGGACAACCAACGGACTCGATCGAGTTCAAACTTGCACTGCCTCCCCTTCAAGTCCGGTGCCTCCAGTGTTGCCAGATCGAACGATACGTTGCCAGTCTCATCTTTTAATTTACAGACCACGTATGTAATTATTACGCCAAAATCTGTTATACTTGAAACCGAACGAAATAAGATGGCGCTTAGTCAAGTAATGCTTTCGAAAAGAATGGTTATTTTAAACATAAATGTAATTTGGTCATGTTATGCAAAATTAGAAATACATTACAAAAAAATTATTCATTAAAAAATTAAAATCACAGTAATGTTAAGACATTCCCAAAACCAAACAAATAATAGTTTAAATGTTAAAATTTATTACTTAACTCAATTTACACAACACATTTTAGAGAGGAATCAGGAACCTGAATTACTTGTATAAATCAAAAATTTTTTCAAAAATTGTTCGGTTCCTGCCTATGGTAGAGCACGGAACCTTTAGTCATATCAGTAATACTTGGATAGCCTCAATGCAAATTTTCATCCATTATACAATTTTTGTTAGGTCAAACGTGTTTATTTACTGGGCTATATAAAATATCTGCCTTGTTCTCTTAGATTGTTTGTCTACATGAATTTTTGAACATGTTGCGTAGTTTTCATCAAGTTGGAGAAACTAAACTAAATGGCAAGACCACATCTATACTAAGTGAAATATAAATCCGAACACCCAGTTTAAATGGTTTTATTTTAATAAAAGTTGGTGAATGTATTTATCTTACTGTAAGTAACAAGTGAAAAAATTTTCAGCCTTATCATTCCGGTTTTTATACTGTTTTTTTTTAATTCACTAACGCTCTAAAAATGAATATTTCAGCCGCAGTAAAGAATCAACGTTGGCGGATTTTGGTTCTTGACATCCATTACGATCGGTTACGATGCCTAGAGTACGGAGACCTGTACGATTTCGTCAACTTAGTGAGTTTGATAGGGGCCGTATAGTGGGACTTCGGGAAGCTGGACTTTCTTTCCGGGCAATTGCAGTTAGAGTGCAAAGAAGTGTAGACACTGTGGTTAGGTGTTGTCAGGCATGGCTTCGAGAAGGCCGTACGCAAAGAGCAAGGGGCACTGGACGCCGTCGTCGAACAACAGACCGTGAAGATCGCCGCCTAAGATTATTGGCCTTAAGGGACCGTCCACTACCAGGTCCATTACAAATGAATGGTTTGCAGAACACGGAATACCTATTGGCATGCGAAGTGTTTACCGTCGAATGAGAAGTTTTGACTTGTTTTCATACCGGCCACACTGGGTCCTCCCTTTAACTCGAGAACACCGACGTAATCGCCTTGAGTGGTGCAGACAACGGTCACTCTGGGATCAGGAATGGAACAGTATTGTCTTTAGTGACGAGTCTCGATTTTGTTTAGGCATGCACGATGGTCGTGCCATGGTTAGAAGGCGACGTGGTGAAAGGAGGAATCCACAGTTTTTTGTTGAAAGACATGTTCATCACACTGTTGGAGTTATGGTTTGGGGTGCTATAGCTTATGGTTGCAGGTCACCTTTAATCTTCATCAGAGGTAACATGAATGCGCAGAGTTATATCCACGAAGTTCTAGAACCCCATCTTTTACCCTATCTTGACACCCTGGTAGATCCAACTTTCCAACAAGATAATGCCCGACCACATGTTGCAAGAGTCACAATAGACTTCTTTCAACATAATGATGTCACATTGTTACCATGGCCACCAAGATCTCCCGACTTATCCCCAATTGAGCACGTGTGGGATATGATGGGGAGGAGATTGCTCAATTTGCAACGTCCTCCTCAGACTCTAGAAGCACTTCGAGAGGAGTTGGTGGTTGCCTGGAATGAGATACCACAGGAGGACATTGACCACCTGATCAGAAGCATGCCTAGGCGCGTTGGAGAATGCGTAGCACATCCGGGTGCATCCACACGTTATTAAAGGTCAAAGGGCTTTAAAGCAGTGCAATCATTTTGAAATTTTTATCATTTACTTATTATGCTTCATTAAGTACTTATACAAAATTTTATTAAAATAAAACCATTTAAACTGGGTGTTCGGATTTATATGTCACTTAGTATACTTTACAGCCAGATTCGTCATCCATCTAGCGATCACGTGGGGACTGGGCTATTAAACGTGGAATTGGCCGATTCTAGTGTGATAAGTGGTGTTTCGACTGAGACACTGAACTGAATATCGTGCTATCATCAGATTCTTCCTGTTGGATGAATTAACATCTGAGAAAACGCATTCAAAGTTAACTAGTTTACTAGTCTGCTGCTTCATTTCAACTGTTAAAAGATAGTGTCAAATAGGTTGACTCTGCACTTCCTATACAACGCCGTTATCAGTTCATGAAGGATTATGTTCAGCACAAGCTTAACCCGCTGAGAAAAAACAATGCTACGAAAATGAATAATACAGATATTAAACGGATTAAGTCAGTCAAACAGGCCCATGCAATTCCATAGGCACTCTTTCCCTAACCTGCCGGTAGTTACTGTCCATCTGGCAACGTTGCCCCTTCCTATATATATAATAAACCATGGAACATTCTATTTTAAGAAAGTATCAAAATGTGTCAATTATTTTAAACGCAATGTCCCACATTTTATTGCACATTCATATAGACCCTTTCAACAAAAAAGGATAGATATAACAATGTAGCGTTTTGATTTGATGTTATATTCAAAACTGCTCAACTCTGACAGCTCACCAGCTTTAAAATGAGGTATCTCATGACCACCCCCCCCCCCCTTATTCCATTTAAAAATGTTCTACGATGGCGTCAAACTGTTCTCTAGTAATTTGCAACAGTCACCTTTACGTTAAAACAACACATTGGAGAAAGAAATAAAAAAATCTGTTCAATTTGTACCGAAATATATTTTGTAATTTATCACTTTAAGAAACTAATTTTTTTATTTCTTTTTTCCAGTTAAAAGTACAAGAAGCTTTAAGAAAACGGGAAAAATTTACGAAAGATCACGAAGAGGTAAGTGGACATTTGTTTTCAGCTTTCATCTAGTGATTTGAACCAAACGAAGAATTAAGGATACAAAATACAAGTCAGGTTCTCTGTAGTAAAAATTTAATACTCATAACATAATAGGCGTACCGGCGTGCTACGGACATATAATTTAAATACATACAGGGTTTGTCCGGAAAGTAATAGGACTCATTTTCTTCCGTCATGACTGAGGGCGTTCCTAGCTAACGAATGAGTGGCTGGTCAGTTGTCTCCGAGCACTTGGAGAGTCAGAGAGGTACGTGATTGAATCCAGTGTGAAACTCGGTAAATCTGCGACAGAGACGTTTGATATGATCAAGCAGGCTTACCCAGGTGTTGCTTTAGCAAGAAGTGATGTGTTTCGGTGGCACCAGGCCTTTTTGGAGGGCAGGGAAGACGGCGCTAATGCAGACCGTGGTGGAAGACCTTCGACTTCGACAAACACCGATAATGTGACTCGTCGACTAAGTATTCGTTTAATTGCCCAGATGTTAAATTTACCAAAATCTGTGGTTCATGACATTGTGACACAGCATTTGAACATGCACAAGGTGTGCGCGACCATGGTCCCAAAAGTGGAAGTGTGCCAAGAAAATTTGAACATGTGACCCCCAATTTTTGAATAACGTAATCACAGGTGACGAGTCGTGGATCTTTGAGTATGATCCCGAGACAGAGAGGCAATCTTCCGAGTGGCACATGACGGCGTCTCCTCGCCCAAAAAAGAGAAGAATGAGCAAATCCAAAGTGGAAACGATGCTCATTGTCTTTTTTGACATCAAGGGCATCGTCCACCGACAAGACATCGCAGCCGACTGGAAGTTGCACCGCGACAACGCCCCGGCTCACACCGCCTTTCGTGTGAACAGCTACCTGACCAAGGCCGGCATCCCAACGCTTCCGCAGCCGCCCTACAGCCCAGATGTGGCCCCCCCGGACTTTTTTTTTGTTTCCTCGCCTGAAAAGGAAAATGAAAGGCAAGCATTTTGAGACGACAGGGGGGATCCAAGCAGCATGCACCGCGGCTCTCAAGGCTATTCCGGAGAATGCCATCCGTGACGCCTTCAATGCTTGGAAATCGCGCTGGCAGCGCTGCATCGACCCAGAAGGAGCCTATTTTGAACGTTTTTAAAGAATTGTAACGATTGGCTCAATAATTTTTTTTTAAATCGACTCAGTCCTATGACTTTCCGGACAAACCCTGTATTTGGGATACAAATTTGAAAAATAACCCTTCTGTCAACAGTTATGAATGCGCAACTGTATTCTATTAAGCGACGATCTTACAGAGTACCGAATTGTTTTCTGAAAATACATCCCCCATAATAAAGAGTGGTCAAAATGTTTTCTAGATATCTTAAAAGAATTTTATAACTGGCCGACTTTAGAAACTTTATTAGTAAGTAGTACCTTTATTTTTGTGTATAATAAAAAAATTCTTCAAGTAAACATCTAGGCCTGTTCAATTTAAAATGCAGTATTTTGTCTATCTTGCCTCATTTCGTTATGGGGTTGGTTTTCTCTAAACTGGATATAATGTATTTCTCCAAAGAAACTATTCGAAAAAACGTGTTGCTTCAAAAACGACTTTGAATTTCCTATGCAACACCGTCATCAGTTCATAACGGATTACGTCTAGAGTGGCGTAGGAACTAAAAACGGAAACACCCTTTAGGTTAAGGAGACGTCCAAAAAAATACTGGTATGACGCCGATTATTAACATTAGGGTTATTGTTATGTAGAGCCCATTGACGAAACGATGTGTGTAATCATATTTTGCACTACTAACTTCATAAAAGATTGTTATTGAATAAAAATTGCCTGAAACTGCGTGAGTCACCAAGTAGACAATGAAAGGGTAAAGCTAATGACTCAAATAGCTGAAAGTCAGAAACTTATGGATGTTTCTCAATATCTTGACAATAAACTTAGAAACCAACAACCAGTATGAACTTATGGGATAAAGTCAAAGATGCAATAATAGTAGGAGCACTATCTAAGAACAATGGATGAATCCTAAAAAGAATAAGGGTGTTCACAGAAATTTCTGGATTAGTGAGCCAACCATCCGTTTCGTGAATTTATTATACTTTTACACCCTGTAACTGGCAAACCGTTAATACTCGAATTTTACGCGGTAAGACTCTTACTCAATAATACAGAAATCAGCATACTGCAATTCCAGCCAATATGATAGGGAACCATTATTTTTCACTTCCACCTTTCTTTATAACATCAAAAAATACTGATAAAAACAGCTACCGACATCCAGTAGATGAGCCAAAGCAGCATTAAAGTAGCTATTTATTACTTTTCTAATCAACGTCGAACGAGACCGTAGGGTCAGACTTGATTTTCAAGCTACTTGACAAAATAATTTGTTCATCGGTAGAACGATAAACTCAAGTAGAAAAAAAAAGATTTCATCAGCTGATACAAAAAAGAAATAAAATTCGAACTCAGCTTTTCATTCGCTAAGCACGAGTTAATACAAAAGTCCTAACGAATTTATAATAAGTTGGCCCACTGCAAGATTTGTACCAAAATATGCCTTTATAAACTAAACATGACGAAACTATTTACTTCTAAAACAATTTATTTTCTCAAAAACATTTTAGAAACACTCTAGTCGTAAAAAATACATATTTGAAATCACTTAGACCTATAACTAATAGAACATCTCAACAAATAAACAATGTGCGAATAAATGCGCGAAGTTAACAAAGCAACAATTGAAAGATTACCATTGGGTAACATCACCTTTATTTTTTATTACGGCTGAAATTCTTTGTGGCATAGTGTTAACCAAGTTTTGGCAAAAATTTGGTGTAAAAAGATCCCATATTTCTTGAAGCTTTTGTCTCAGTTCGGTGATTGTACGAGCAGGATGTTGTCGTACAACCTTTTTCATCTCGTGCCACAAAGTTTCAATAGGTGACAGATCTGGACAGCTAGAAACCCATTTCAAAAGTGGTACATTATTTTCTTCCATCCATTTTATAGCCTTTTTTGAGGTATGGCATGCTGCACCATCTTGCTGAAACACAAAATCTTGGCCGGATGTCAAACATTCTTCCATCACTAGTAAAAGCGATTCTTCTAAAATTGCCAAATATTTGTTTGTATCCACATTTCCATCAATAAAATGAAGTTTTCCTACTCCTTTTGATGCCATACTGCCCCAGACCGTAATGGATGCTGGAAATTTCACTTTTCTCTTCAGACAGTCAACATGGAATGCTTAATTTTTTTTCGAATAACTCTACTGCGACTGTCACCAACACAAACTCGATTTTTCTTTTGCAGAGGAGTTAATAGTGGCTTTTCTTTGCCTATAAACAAGTTGTGCAGCTTTAGGGTTTTTACTTCTCTTTTTTTTATAAAAAAACTTACCCTGCACCTGCTACATCCCAGTTTGTGATATTACTTTTTTTCACATATCGTGGCTTAATATTAACTGACCCAGTTACGTTATATCTTCTAACAATATTTCTCACACTGTACCGAGATAAGCCTAACAAAGTTGCAATTTCTGAGTTTGATTTCCCAGAATTAAAAAATTTAATTATCAGTAACCAAATTTTCTCACTAATAACCTTTCCTCTACCCATTTTGAAACCCTTAACTACCCAAAACTATTTTAAACGTATTCTGACAGCTGTGATTAATAAAAACAATTGTCATGTTTTTTTTTTTTCACAGCCACCACGCAACTGATGCGTTATAGACTTATTTTGCATTGAAATGAAAATAGGTTGATATGCTGTAATGGCAACATGTGTTATTTTTATGCTGCAAATTTGATTAGGGAGTGATAAAGTTGGTGTTTTCTACTATATATTATCAAAATATTCATTGTTAATATTTTAAACCTATAACACCCTGCTACTTTTTTATTATTTGTGTTTGATAAGAAAAAAACTAAGATTTCAATAGTTGGGCCAACTGAAGTGGAAAGCAGGTGATACATGAAGTACTTATTAATTCAATATGAGAACTGGGGGCCCATATTGCACAAATCGTAGAATTTTCCTCTAGTTGGACGGACATTTTACAAGAAATCGGCCATATTTATTAGATCCATTACTTCAAAAACGCCTTCTCATTGGTCGAATTCATGCCATAGGCGCAAAATTTTGATCCCCGCGGGTCAATAATGAAATCGGACCTAAGTTACTAATCAATGGCCAAAGAAATCAAAGGCATGTAAATAAATGTCTGTCGTAAACTCGTATTCTTTTTCAGATGTATTAATTTGTAATACCCTGCGACTCAAAAACCACCGGTATTGACTCAAGTCTTTCTTATGTTTACATCTTACGTCTTACCGCACACGCGGAATTCTATTCATGGATGTAAACCCACTCAAGTTGGCGCAATACGGCACAAAAACAAACCGCCGTTTACCATTCGGAGTTGAACTTGCGGCAGCCGCAAAAACAAAATGGCCGCGCCGTCCCATGAAGGGCGATTTATACGAGAGCTTTCCCGGTAGCACGGTGTCAAACAGGAAGCTTAAAAGTTTAAAATTTATACGGACGTAAATTGTAATAGGAGTCCCGATAAAATTCCGGTTATTTTATAGTTTTCCTCCGCATAAGTTCTCCGGAGCGCTCTGCAATGTGTTGCCTATTTTATTGCAAATTGGACCCGTACTGAATTCAGCGGTCGGATAAAGGTTTTACTTGGACTTGATTCCCATTGTACATACTTGAAAGTGGAAATATATTTGATTTCCATTCATGGAGTTATCAGAAGGAAAATGTTATGGGAAAGAGCCAGTATTGCGATACACGTGTACTTGATATTGTTCTCAGTAGGTTAAGTGGATATACAGGGTCCGTCAGAAAGACCGCATGTTTTTTAAATGAGTAGTAGAGTCAAAATAAGTATGTGAAAAAATATTTTATTATATCAAAATACTCAGAAATACATGCAATTTTTTTGAGTAAAACAATATCAGACATATGGCGCCCTTGAGCCGAAATGCAGGAATCAAGGCTCTCCCGAAATGATCCCATTGCATCGGCCAGCATCCGTACAGGAATTTGGGTTACTTCTCTTCTTATTTGCTTTGGTAAACTTTCGATTTCACGTAGCCCCATAAAAAAATCACTCGTTGACAGGTCCGGAGAGCGAGGGGGCCATGGAATAATCGCTATGACGTGAAATGAGACGTGCTGGGAATTTTTGCCGAAGAAGTTCCATCAAAGTGCCAGCTGTATGAGTTGCCCCGTCTCGTTTTAACCACACTGTTCTGAGACGGACACGTCGATGTCGAAATTCCGGAAAAAAAAAGTTGTTCAGCATGTGGATGTAACGCTATGAATTCACAGTACTTGTTTCTCCATCAATCCCCAATAAAATAACACACCAAACTGTAACTTTCGGGGTATGCAGAGGGTACTCATGCAACTGTTGGGGGTTCACTGGAGACCAATATCGACAATTCACTCATAAACAACGTCATGTCATTGTTATCGAACTGTTCAATCATGAGCTGTACAAAAGTAACACGTTGTGCATAATCCCCTGGCAACAGTTGTTGACAAACTTGTATTTTATAAGGATAAAACACTACATCCTCCTTCAAGATGCGACGTACAGAGAAGAATCCCTAGGTAACTGGCACGCAAACGGATGGAACGATTCGGGCTTTAAAGCTTGTCTCAACTCTCACTCTGTCTACGCTTTCGGGGATTGTAACAGTACGGTTTCGCCCTGACGGTTTTTTCTTCATCACATTACCTGTTGTGTTGAATGCTTCCATCCATCTCAAAATGGTGTTGCGGTCTGGTACTGTCCCACGATGTGTGTCCATACATCCAGATACGGGTGTATCTACTTTTGTAGTTGCATATGTGCATTTATTTCGGGCCTGATGAAGCCAACCAGCAGAAATACGTATCGTTCGGGTTACCTATCCCATTTTCTGCTCGAAACCACTTTTTGCGGATTTTGCCCATTATTTTCCTATTTTTGTTATATATATATATATATATATATAAAATAGCTTTGATAGTATCCACGTTTTGTCTTCTTTACCTCCTTTGTACACATCATTTTTTCGTAATTCAATTGTTTAGGTAGGGAGAAGGTTCAAGGTCATTTCAGAGATAGTACTGTAACTTCCGATTGGTATCGATTTCCATGTTATAGGTTTCATTTGAAAAAGCCACAAAGGCTAGAGATAGAAGGTTAAACTGTATACGGAGTATGTGTATTGGTATGAAGTGAATCTTGTCGCCAAAGATGGTGTGGCTCTCGGAAATCTTGTGAGCGTAGAACATGACGCAGAGCATGAAAAATGTCAACATAACCTGCCTCAATGTTTATGTGCATTTCATTTACGTGTTACCATGCTTTGCAGGTTTATTTATATTATTCAATATTTCTACTTGCAACTTGTCCGAACTGTCAAAATTGGAGTTGTTTACAGTCATCATGACGGCAACTTAGAAAGATGTCACATGCGCAAAACCTGAAATTCTTTTGCTGCGCAGTGTACCGACTCATTTCAGGGTCGACATTTTTGGCTTCATTCCATTCCACGAGTTTAACCTCCTATCTCTAGTCTTCATGAAAAAAAATTAATGCAATCCTATTAGAGGTTGAGTTTTGTTAGTTTAGTTCGTTTTTCATAAGATAGATGGCACTCAATGGCAAAATCGACATTTTTCTGGATGTTCTCAAAAAGCTCAAATGCAATGGTATTATTTTTCAGTATTTAGAAGGGGCATGGAAGATCCTACAAACTAGTAGAAAGCACATTTCGTGATTAGGTAATAATGGAGTTTAAAATTTTCATGTTTTGCTACATGAGGCAGTGTTGAAGTCATAGCAGTTGTAGTAAATGAATCATTTAAATACGTTTTCAATGTGTTACGTCCTAAAAATATTTTCCATGCGTTAACCATGGCCACTAGAGGGCGTAATTCGAACCTAAGAACATAAGATTCTGGATGAGCGGCAAATCTATTTGTAGAATTTTTCGTATTTGTCTGTGCATCTTTGAAATGTGACTATACTAAGACTTAATGGTTTGAAACTATTCTACATGGTATAACATAGGTCAAAGGGAATTTCTCTGTTATCTCTGCCCCTAAACCAATTTGCTATGAATAATCACTACGTCAGTAACTGCACGACCTAAAAGGAAACATCTATTTGCAGAGTTCAAACGTTGTAAAATAAATGTGCAAGATAATAGGTATTGGGACGAAATACCTTACTGTTAGCAGGTATATATTACTAAACGGTGTCTGAAATTACTTTACTCCCATTTATAATTATATTTTCAAATCTAATTAATTGTCTATTATATTTTTATTTGTTTCAGATTCTGAGAGACATCAAACAGGGTTTACTTAATTTAGGCAAAGAAGGAATTAGAGGGCCTTTGACTGGAGGTAAGACTTCATTGAACTTCAATATAGTGGAATAAATTTCCCTTTTTAAAGTCTAGTAAAAAATTGTCTTGAAGTTTTAAAATAAATTCATTGAAGCAGAAATACAAACAATATAGTCGGATTTCAAATTTTAAAAATTATATTGTCGAGATGCCTTCCATTTTGGTCGAAACACTCCTGCAATGGCGTCTACATGTGGTTAAAAACATAATTCTCTAGTTATGCCTGTATTTTTTGTTAATTCTTGCAAAGTCCTAGGTCGATTAATATAAATTTTGCTTTCAAGGTATCCCCACAGAGCGAGAGGTGACCTGTTCCGGTAATAATTTTCGAACCTTCCATAGATGCTCTTGTTGAAACCATGTTTCTTGATTAAAGCCATCAAACTCTTGTAGCTGGGGTGCCACAAACTCCAGAAGCATTGCACAATAACGATCACTAGTTACAGTCTCGGCTATGCCACGTTGGTTCTCAAAAAAGAACGGACCGATAATTCGTGAAACCGACATTGCACATCACACAGTTACTTTTGGGCTATGTAGGGGCCTTTCATGTTTTTGCCTTGGATTCTCTGGTGCCCAATAGCGACAATTTTGCTTATTAACTTTGCCTGAAGGGTGCAAGTGCACCTCGTCACTGAACAAAATGTTATTAAATCGGTCCTTTGCAAAAAACGGTTTATCATTGTTTCGGCGGAGGACAACGGCTTATAAAGTCATTTGGGTTTAATTCTTGCGCTATTTGGAGCTTGTAGTATCTCCTAAAAATTGTAGAAAAAGATTATTTACGCAAATCTCTCCACCTGTGATGTTTTACGAACAGATCCTCTTGGATTTTGAATTATAGCGGCGGGTACAGCTCAGGAGTAGTTACAGACCTTGGATTCACATTTAAAGCTGACTATGCTTCTCTAAACCTTTTCCCCACAATTTCACTAATTTTTTACTTGGTGCGTCCTCCAGACGCCTAATATTGAAATGAGCACAAAACATTCATCTTGCAATTGTGTACGAGTCATTGTTCTTGAAATATGCCTCAGTAATGACCACAGGATAAAATTAAAAAAAAAATGTTACCTTGTACTATAAAGTATTCTCCCGACAAGTATTTCAGTGCGGATCTGTATTTGATCGTGCGGTCTTGGAGCACCGGCATGCCCTCCCCTGTGAGGTCTTAAGTCACCTGATTCACGAGCCCTTTGTACTAAATTAACAAAGGCACGAGGGGTTGGTTGCACTCGATTGGGAAACCGATCCGCATAAGTCCGTGATGCCGCGGCAGCATTTTGTAAAGACTCCCCCCCCGTAAGAATCATGTCCACAAGTTCAGCATTTTCGTAAACATGTGTCATTTTTTATTTCGTTTGAGCCACGCAAACACCACTATTCACTCACGCGTTACCGACTGACACATTGACTGAATACAACTGAATAAAATTGTAGTAAAAACATCGTGATAAACGTTTCAAATTATTTTGCTTTTTTGTTTCCGATGCGATGAACCGATAAGGCGGATTATATCCGTTGTTGCCAAACACGAGCACATAATATTATTATTGAGACAGGGTGGTACTCAAACTTCTAAAGGGCTATAACTTTGTTACTTTAATTTTACCAGAAAAATGTTAAAGGAAAAAAACATTTCTTTTGATCAGATCTACTCACTGTTAAAATAAATGACTCATATATATATGCTGCATGTCTTAGTTACTGAGGAGTACAATGATGGAAATAGTTATCCATTTACGTATCAGAAAAGTGGCATAATTCATGCTTTAATTGTATTTTTTCCGAAATAGACGACACCTACATGTACGATGAAGACGCGCGTATGCTAGCACCGACCGCCCCTTGCGCGCCGGCCATGGACCGTCCCGCACACTGGTACGACGAACCTCCCTACGAGAGCGACCCTGAGGATTTCCTGATGGGCGGCCAAGGACAGCCGCTACCTCAGGCCACCTTCAGGAACGGCAGGGTGTGTTTTACGCTTAACCTCAAACAGGAACCAAGGTAGGTCTAATGATATCGAAGCTAGACCAATGATCTCAAACCTGCAATCCTAAAGCCGCACGATGCAGTTATGGACATTACTGAAACAGCACTGCTACAGGACAAGAAACGGAAATCAATTTTGATGTAACTAGTGGCAGGGTTGATTGATTTAATTCATTTAAACCACGATTCAAATCAAGTGACCAGTACAGCTCGTATTTCGATGTAAATTTGACACAATGTTACTACTATGCCAAGGACGAAGAAGCTTTATAGTTTTTGAACATCGGATCCAGACGAAAAAAGTAAAAATCGCAAACGTTGTCTGACGCTTTTGATTATTTATTGTACGTCGTTTCCGCCGTCACGGTAGCCTTTTTCCAGCACAATGGTCAATTAATTACAATATATCATTGTTAATCTGTCTTCCAGGTGACAATTCATTTATGTTTTCTTTTCTTCATTCCTGTACACTGTAATCAATTAATCTACAATTTTAAGATGGCGTCGCGTAAAACCGGAAAAGCCCAGAATCGCCTGGAGGGCGGAAAGGACTACCCCAGCCGATCCTCAATACATTTATACTACTTGAGATACAAATAAATCCAGTACCCACAGAACAGCATATTGAAAACCACACACTCCTCTTGTTAGTATCCTTTTATTTCTCCGTCCATAGCTGGAATGGAATAATTCAAAATAATTTCTCATCTCAGGTCAGAAGGGGTCATATCACTGAGAAGTGCTGGAGATATTTCACTGCCAAAAGATTCTAATGGAGGTGTGACAACTCCAAGAAGAGGATTGATACTACCTCCTCAGGCTGGGTACCCTCCAACTATTATTCCTTTAAGGTAAGAAAATAGAGGAAAAGTTTATCTTAAAATCTGATAATGAAAATGCCTGTCTCCTAGCGTGTAGAGTATAATAATATCAATATCATTTGTATTTTTCTATAATGTTACGTCCTGACGGGGCAAGAGGACGACAGCATTTCAATTTTCGTGAGTCTTGGCTGGATCGGGTAACGAAACGTAAATCAGCGAGGATGGTGAACTGTTGTTCACACGGTCACGACTCACGATTCAGTTTATTACTCGAACCTATCCAAGAACGTTACTAGTGCAGTAACGCAAGGATCTGTGCTGGGGCCGATACACTTTTTTTATATACAAGCGACCTGCCCATGGAACTTTCTTCAATGTGTTCCGCCTATGCAGATGACGCTAAAGTCTGCAATACGACCACGAAATCCGCTGTACTTCAAGATCTCAAAGTGGTCGGAATTTTGGTTTCTCACTCTGAATTTCTCTACATGCTACGTTCGCTACCTAGACAAGAACAATTTTAAGTTTGAGTACAAGATTGACGAGCATACCACCGCGGCTGTTACAAATCACATAGATCTCGGTCTTATACTTAATGACCGTTTACCTCGTTACAAAACATCCAGAACATCACTTGAAGGGCCAAAAAGCTGCTGTATTATGATGGAAGGATCCTTCAGTGGTTGCACTATTAGTATCTGCTCCCTCCTATACAGAATCTTCGTACGATCCCTTGTCGGAGTTTGGGATTCAAACCTTGTTCGTGATAGGAGCTTGTTAGATTCGGTTCAGCATCGTATAAAACGTTTGCCTTATGGTCAACTTATAAAGATCGAAACTGTCTACTTTTGATGCCAGAAGACTGCGGGGTGATCTGATCATCACTTTTAGAGCAGTGCATAATTTATTTGGTGTTGACTTGTCGCACCTGTTCCGTCTGCCATCGAATAACCTCAGAGACCATAAAAATCCGAAACATCAGTCTTCTACCTTATGGAGTGAACTCGACAACCGTAGCAAGTTTCAAAAACAATTACGATAGACAGTTGTTATCTAATAACAATATTCCATGCAGCTCGTACTAGCTAGCTCTTTAACCTGACCTGTTACCTAAACTACCTCCTTTTCCAGGTCATCTAGAGATCGCGAAAGCGGCGACTACGCATCCGACGTCCAAAGCGTCAGTTCCCGCCTGTCCAACCTTTCTGTGGACACCAGCCGATCCGAGCAACTCGAAATGGGCCAACTGATCTCTCCCAAGTACTACGATCACCACCATCATCACCACAATCACCACCATCACCATGAAAGCAGGTTGAGGCAGTACCGAAGGGTGGCTGCAGGTGCGGGTTATGCTAGGAGCGAGGATGAGGGCATGTCGCCGAGTCAGAGCAGCGATTATGAGGATCAGGAGGATTTCGGGGGCGGGGAGAGCAGCGAGCAGGTGGCTACTGTACACGTGGTGAGTATGGACAACTAGTAACAAGGGCGTAGCCAGCTCAAAACGGAAGGGGGGCATCTTATAAAAAATCCATTGGGAGTTTCATAAATCATATCTACATAACTATGCTTGATATTATTCTATTTGCATTTCACCACGATTTTACAAGTACACAATTAAGCAAGCTAAATATATTATTATATAGGGTGTTCCTTAATGATATGCGAATATTTAAGGGTGTAAATCTACATGACAAATCAGTGTTAGTTTGCTTTATAAACTATGGTGCAAAAATGTTTCCCTACAAAAGCTAGGGGTGTTGAAGTTTTAGGAAAAAAATTGAAGTTAATTAATATTTTCAGAACCGCTTCAGATATTTCACTGATATTTAGTACGTAGTGAAAGTTAATAAAGTTGCATATTTTTCAATGCAAAAATAATTTTCTGATTTAACAGTGGCGTGCGAACGCGTATTGACTTTGATATTTTTTATAAAAAAAAAATGGTACGCCAATGGTTTTTTGACAAATAAAAATTATTTTTTAATTTCCCGTTCAATTTAAAACAAATGATCTCCCTTGAATCGTTTTCCTTCGATCAGCCATTTTTGAGTAAAAAAATAAAAACAGTTCTATTGTCTAACTTATTATTAATTTCATTGGAAAAATTGAACACATTAGGGGTAATGAACAACCATAACTGACGACATAAACATAACATTAAAACCAACGAAATGACTACAAAAATTGTTGAAAATGGCCCCCTTCACTTAGTATGCATTCTTGCGCCCTCCTTCTCACATGGAATTGCGCACTCGTTGAAATATCCCTGGGGTGTTTTTTATTCTATCACAAGCTGCAACTATTCTTTCTCTTAATTCCTCTACAGTGTTAATAGGACTTGTGTACACTAGTGTCTTAAGATAGCCCCACAAAAAGAAATCTAAACTGTTGAGGTCTGGAGACCTTGGTGGCCATTCTTGGGATATAACAAAAAATCCACTAAAATTCTCCAAACAATTTGATGGCAAATATTTAAGTGTCTAGCGATCTTCCTCGTACTCGTTTCAGGTTGTTCTTCGACTTCGTGCAGCACTGCTTGCTCAATTTCAGGTGTTCTCACACTTAGAGGTCCAGCTTCAGATGTTCCTTTTTGAACAGAACCAGTTTCAACAACGATGTATATTACGATGTATATTAGAAAAGGTTTGAATATCTGGCAAAGCACGATCGGGATATCTCTGGTGATAAATCCATCTGGCTTCCTCACCATTACTGTCGGCAAGGCCATATACGTAATCCATTTCCACCATTTCTGCATTTGAATAATTCACCATTATTAACAAGATTGTAAAAACTAAATAATGAAAAATATGTCACAGCGAACAGATTTGAATAACAGAGACTTGACAGATGTCAAAAGCCAGTGACAGATTCCAGAGCAACTAGATATTTATTGCTAAATTGCATTCTTCAATTATTACATTAATTTTCTCGGACAATAGAACGGTTTTTATTTTTTTACTCAAAAACCAAAGTAAAACAATTCAAGAGAGACCATTTGTTTTAAATTGAACGGGAAACTCAAAAATAATTTTTATTTGCCAAAAAACTATGCAACTTTATTAACTTTCGCTACGTATCAGTGAAATATCTGAAGCGGTTCTGAGAATTTTAATTAATTTCCATTTTTTTCCTAAAACTCCAACACACCGAGTTTTTGTAAGGAAACATTTTTGGACCATAGTTTATAAAGCAAACTAACATTAATTTTTCATTTAGATTCACACCCTTAAATATTCGCATATCGTTAAGGAACACCCTGTATGTTATATTCTTTAGAATGAATGTAAAAGCTCTCCTCTCAAAATAAAAAATTCTGGTCAACTTTTTTTATCAAATTTCAAAGTTGTAAGTCCATAGAAGAATTGGAAAAGAAGCGAAATCACATTCAAAATGGGTATGTCCAGTACGTAGCAACAGTTAATTGGTTATTGCGAAAAGTGCATAAGACTAAATATGAAGTAGTAGCCAAAAGATAAACGCTTTGTAGTAGTTAACATCGAAAAAAATCTTCAAAAATGCTCAAGCTCTCCAGAGATGTAACTGCTGCAACAAATTAGACAAAGATGAGTTTTAAGTTTCTAGTTGGACAATATTTCCATTACTATAAAACATTATCAAAAACGTTATTTACAAAAATTGTGGACTATAGCTTCCTACTGGATGATTCATACCAACATGACAACAAAAACGACTTTTTTAAATGGAACACCATACATCTTTTAGTATATTCTGATACGTCACTTCAAAGGGAGACGTTTTGATATAATTCCGGAAATGATTTTTCTTTGTCAATATTTCTGCATTGTTTTTATACAATTACTCGAAATTTGGTCAAATAGCCAAATTCTAGAATGATTTGAAAAACAAATTTGTCATATTTTCACCATTGTGTTCTCCGAAACGGTAAGAGATACGGGTCGGCTGAATGGTGCCAAAATTGCCTCTATATTTTAGAAAATGCATTTCAAAAGTTTTGTACCTACCAGTATCTCCAGAGATTCACGAAAAATTGAAAAAAAATCCATTCTATTTCACAAGAAAAGTAAAGCAGATGCAAAAAGATAAAAATGTAGTACAGAAAGTTATCCATTATTCTAACAAGTTACTAGTTAGTGATCAAAATACAATTCTAACCCAGATATCATACCAAGAAATCACTGTCTATATCTTGAATTTTGCATATACTGTACCGTAAAATCCAGTAAATATTCCATACAATAAAAGCCCCTTGTCCATGATGAATATGGAAATACGTTTCCGCTGACCTAGATACTTTTTAATCACCTGTTGGTACACACTGGACATATTGATATAGAGATTTCTGTTTACCTGTCGCTGGTCGTATAAATGAAAATTAGCAAATACAGTAAGCAAAACAGAGATTGAAATTACGCTTTCTGTATTGGGCAAATATGTAAGTTCTCTTTGCCTACAATTAAGCGAATGCATCATCACGATTGCGGACGATGATAAAAACGTGGACGAATTTCGTGGGAAGTACATATCATATCAGTATACAACAAAAGTACAAAAAGAGAAATAAATGTGAAATAAACAAAAAGCTATGCGAAGGGGGAGTTCAAAAATTATGCGTCTGAAAATATATACGAATTTGATAGGAAGTACATGTTATCTCAGTATTTAACAAAAGTACAAAAAGAGAAATAAGTGTAATATAAACAAAACGCTATGAGAAGGTGTCAAAAATTATGCTAGTACGTATGTTCTTTAGGCATTAAGTTTACAAGTAAAACAAAACGAATATCAAGTATTCTATTAACCTTGTAACATCTAGTTCCGGCATTTCTCGTACCAATATAAAAATGATGATATTTTGATCAAAAAATTTGCAACGACAAAGCATTTGACACAGCAAGTAAATACTTAAAACTATATCTTTTGCAGTCAAGTGATGGCAGAGCATCAAGCTTAGTTGGCAAAGTTCGAGGACTTAGGGAAGATGTACAAAGGAAGATATCGCGAATGAAAGGTGAAAATTCTGATCAAAGACGACATCCGCAAGACCAGGCATTTCCTTGTTCCGCTAGCTCGGTGGAAAGTCTACCAAGTGGATCTGGATCAAGTAAGAACTTATTTATTGTGATTTATTGTACATCTAAGGCCGGATTTTACTACTGATTCACGGAGATCAAAATTTGTCTCTAGAGATCAAATTGGACCAATCAGAAGGCGTTTTCGAAGTAATGGATATAATTAATATAGTCGGTTCCTTCTAAAACACCTCTTAAACTATCGGAGAAATATTTCAAATATGTATTTTTCCTGTGCTTTTTCTCCAAATAAATAAACATACGTTACATGCATAATGAAATACGTTTATTTTGAATAGAATTATTGCCAATATTTTATCTTTGTTAAATATCGCCGTGACACAGACAGTATGCTGGGCAAGCGATCAGTGGTAGAGGTTCATATACGCAAAGTACCACGCCAAACGGCAATTTGATGCACATGTTAATGGATTATTAAAAATGCCCTTATTGCCAAAATTACCTCTTTCAGGTGAGTCGTGACACTGTTATCTTCACTTTTGATCCGCAGATCAAATTTTGATCCAAGAAATTGGTTTTGTAGACAAATTAGGTGAATTATGGTGTTTTTTTATTTAATAAGAGCCCTTCTTACACAAATCGTATAACTCTCCGCTAGTTTGACTATATTCATTACATAGATTATATCAAAAACGCCTTCTGGTCGGTGAATTTTGATCAGCGGATCAAATCTTGATCTCCGAGGGTAAAATGAAGCGTAGGATATGCAATTAACAAATGATTATAAATGATTTTCAAATCAGCTTGACGTTGACACCACCTTTGTTTGTTTGTTTGTTTTCGATTTATTTAGCATTAATGCTATACTATATCCATAATATCCATGTTACACAGTATATCACATAATATATTATGTCTTCAAGAGTACATATTTTTATACAAAATTTTACTGGTATGAATTCAGGTTTTCCATGAGATATTTTTATAATAATTTATTAAATTCATACAATCCATTTTGATACTGACTTCGTTCTATTACTCCTACAATTTTGTAAATGAAAGTCTATACTCCCTCTAGTACAATAACTGTAGTACTCATTGTTCAATACTATAAAAGTGATTTGCTAGAAGATGATTTTTTAACTTGAATATGAAGCAGGTTATGGATTTTTTGGTATTTAACCATTGTATTCCTTTCAGCATAAAATTTATTCTAGTTATTTATTTTTATTCAAGATGATTTTCATAGCTTTATTTTGTAATATTTGTAATTTTGAAAATACAGTTTCGTTTGCAGTGGACAAAATAGTCGAGCAATACAACAAATGGGGAAGAATGATAGCTGTACACATTTTTTTCAAAATAATCGCTTAAGCTACTAGGCTATGCTAGATTCTATGAAAGCAATTTATCTTTTCGGATGTTTTTGAAATAATATATTCATAGTGCTCTCCAAATTTTAATTTACTATCTACGTATATATGCCCAAACATTTAAGTGATTCAATGGACTTTTTCGTGATTTATTGTATTTTCATCTAAACATTTTCCTATATTTGTTTTGTTTCTGTTTAATTTGAGTTTACTCACATTTAACCAATTAATTCCGTTTTTCATATCGTTATTTAACAGCTCTAATTCCAGTTTCAATGTCTTTATTTCATATATATTTATTGATGTATTTGAATTTTGCAGTGTTGTAAAACATCAGGAATATCGTTAATATATAAAATTAGTAGTAATGGACCTAATTTGCTACCCTGTGGCACCTACTCAAATGTTTTTAATGCTTAATAATGTATTGCCAATTTTAGTTCTTTGACTTCTATTGATTAAATAATTTTGTTATATTGAATACTGAACCTTTAAATCCATAGAAATGCAATTTCGTTAACAATTTCACCCTGTCAAGAGGCCCTCTTGAAATCCAAGAACATTGTTACTGTAAACCTTTTTTAATCCATATTTCGCTACCACTCTTCTACTACCATTTGAATTGCTGTATCAGTAGAATATTTTTTTCTGAATCCTGCTTGAAATTTTGTCAATATTTTGTTTTTTTCAATATATTCAATGATTTGTTCATATATCATTCCGTCTAAGAGCTTCTCGACATCTGGCAGTACATTAATTGGTCGCATGTTTGTGTATAACTCAGAACTTTGTAGTTTTGGAAGAACAACATTTTAATTCAGAAGGAAATTCGCCGTACACTAAACAGTGATTCACTAACAATAATAACTTCTCTTCAATAATGTTGAAACATTCTCTTAAAACCATTTTTGAGAGATGTTCGATTTTAATCTTGAAATAGCTTTTGAAACATGACTGATCTTCGATTGACGCCACTATCACTTTACAGGTACGCAGGCATTAGTGAGAGCTGGGAGCAACCATAGTTCAATATCAACAGAAGATGCTGAACCAAGCCCAACCGAGCAGATAGTAGGCAGAGCAAGGGCACTTGTTGACCAAGTGCCTAGTCCTTACGACAAGGATGCGTTAAAATTCAAGGTAAAATATAACTGTTCAAAACATAGATTATAAAAGTTGATGTACTTAATTAAAATAGAGGCGCCTTTGCGGGCCAGTTCGTCCTTCAAATCCATTGTACCGTAGTGTGAGGGTATTAGAAGAACGCGATTTTGAGTTGTAGCTTATCATCAGTTCTGATGTTAACATTTTTGTGTAGGCTGGTGATATAATTGAAATAACGTCAATGAACCAAAGCGGACTTTGGCGAGGCATCTGTCATGGGAGACGAGGAACCTTCAAGTTTATCAACGTAGAATTGATGTCCGAGAGGTCAGTGAAGTCCAAAAGGGAAACCAAGTGGCATCGGAATATCAAAGGCAGACCTGCGACCGTGGAAGACCTGCTCAAGAGAATTGGGCTGCAGGAGTATACGTCGGTATTTGTACTTAATGGGTAAGCGGTCATGATCGTCTTGGAATACCTACGTTATAGTCGAATGTTGACTGTTTTAACACGCTTTTATTAGCTTGGCCTGTATGTATGTATGTACGGAATCATTGAGCATAATTTTCACCAATTTCCAGAAGTTTGATTAATTTGAAACTGCGCACACGTATCAAGGACCGATGGCAATGCAATAATCTGATAACAGTTTTTTAAACTATTATATTTTCAATAGACACAGTACTTGATCACTTTGTTCCTTTTAGGTATGAAGATCTAGAATTATTCAAAGAAATAGAACCGTCGGACCTGGATTATCTGGGTATAGTCAATGTTGATCACAGAGCGAAAATCTTGTCAGCAGTTCAGCTACTACACGATCTAGACTGTAAGTATATCTAAATCCTTCATATTATCATATTGTAATATTGGTATGTCCCAAAAGGTAGGTCAGGATTCTAATTTCGCCCCATTTTTCAACGACTTGGACGTTTTATATTGAGCATGCGTCATCTACAGGCCCGCACTCGTAATAAGTACTTTAAAAGTTACATATCGATTTTCAATGACATTATACAAGTACCTTGGAACTAATTGTCATTCACTGGACACTGGACCGATATGGATTGGCTGTTATGTGATGTAACATCTGCTTAATAATTGGCACTAGCAGAGCTCATTATAGTCAAATTTGAGCTGTTAGACTATACTATAAGTCGTTGTGCCATTGCTCCATAGGTGGCGTTCACAGCAAGTGCGCGTTGACATTATACCGATTTTTAATGACATTACATTGATTTTTTACGTAATACCCCTGCCGGCAATTCAATCCTGAATCACTTTACGATGGAGGAACGCATCAGAATTTTGCAACCTACTGTGTTCTTCTTATGTCCCTAAATTCATTTCATGTTCTTTCAAGAATGTGTCGTATAATAAGAAAATCTTTTGACAGATTTGTCACAGTCACGCTTTTCCAAAATCCACTAGCTTGTGATGAGATCTTGCTGTCTGACTCCACGTGACATTTTTGGATTTTTGGAGATTGGTTTCGGAGAAAGAAATGCAATGTTCAATGTCAATGAACTGTTCAACATTTCAAAGCAACAATAAATTAATATCGTATGTGTAATCAGAATAAAAATGAATAAAACCTGAAGTATCTCATAGCCTGTGTGACATATCTTAAAATACTTACCCTAACCCAATAAATAATAATTTATTCGCAGTACTTGTAATTTACAATCAAACCAACCCTCTTAACCATTATTAATAGAGTATTCTCTTTAGTTACTAAATTCTCGTGTTTCAGCTGGCAGTGAAGCTGACGCAGCTGGCGGCTCGTCGAGTGATGGCGGAGGTGGCGCTATGCACCCAGTGGGCGGTCCCTTCGACCATCGTCATCACTTAATCCCCGCCCATTACAGCCATGCCGCTCCTACCGATACTTCTCCATTCAATAGGCGGTGCTATGCGGCAATTGGTGCAAGGCAACCGACGTCGCCAGGACAAGGGGCGGAATCAGATGCCAGTGACGGGATACCGGGGATGGGGTTACAGCAAGGGATGGGGATGCATATGCAGCTGGGAGATAAGAATAATCTTGATTCTGTAGTGGAGAGGTGTAGCAACGAGATTTTGGCAAGGTGAGTTTTTGATAACAGGTGAGGTAAAAGCATACTGATATTACCGACTGACATTTACTGACCTAGGCGCGGCTTTCAGTTGAATTAAGTATCTTCTGGTGGAATTTGTTAACAAGCGCTTTTAGTTATTTGTACGTCAATTCAGGAGATAATGTGTTTCAGGGTCAGACAAGCTCAGAAAAATTCAGTGAATCTGAAGGAAGAACTCTCATATCAACCTAATATTCCAAATTCGGCAAGTACGGAACTGCAACAACATCAGACAATCCAGCAGCGAAAGCCAAAGGACTCTTACGTCAGTGTTCATGGCCAAACGACATTAATAGGTAAGATTTCAGCATTGAAAATGAATTAATTATAATAGTAAAATAATCGAGAATTTTTTATTTAAACACACATTTAACGAATTAAATTAAAGCACCAAAAATTGAATATTAAAGTTTGCAGCAAATATAGTGAATGCCGGTGTTTTTGAGGCAATGGAACATTATCACAATAATGCAATCACAACCCTAGGCAAAATTGAAAATTGTCATCTGTACGTTTATTTTTCAGATCCATGTCGGAGAAGCCTGTCCAAAGGACGGACGAAAGAGGAAATTTGTGAGACTGATCCAAAATTAGCAAGTGTCAAATACGTCGTGGGAGGAGGAGCTGATGACTTAGGAACACTGAACGTGTTAGGCATGTAAATATTTAATCCGGTATCATTATCTTACGGTTGCAACAATAAAATAGTCAGTAGTAACATCAATACTGGTAGCTTCCGTAATTAATTCTCGGAATGTTAAAACTACATTGAATGTATTTCCTTGTTCATACAGGAAATCCGTGGCACGCGCACTTCTTTTTGTACATCTCCGAAGAGATTTTCTTACTATACGAAGTCTGTAAATTAAGTGATGAGACAACGTAGCATTCCATCTGGCAACACTGGAGGCGCCGGGGTTGGAAAGGAGACAGGGGAACATGTGCTTCGCCTTCTGTACAAGTTTGAACTCGGTCGAGTCATTTGTTGTTATGAAACAGTTTTTTCTATTGGGTTCTAAAAATCAATTTCAAGCAACAATGTGCTATCCTGGTTTTTAGGTGGGTTAAAGCATTTTCAGAAGGGAGTTAGAGATTAAAGATGAAGCAGAGATCGTCGGCTGTCAGTCAGAATAATCTAGGAAGAGTTAAATTTGACTCGTAAGACCAAAAGGACATCAGGAAAAAAAGGTGCATTGACCTTTTGGATTCGACTGAAAATGACCCCCATTTTTTGGAACGTGTCATTATTGGGGACGAGTCGTGGGTGTTTGAGTAAGACGAAGAAGCCAATCGCCAGTGCATGGAGTGGCACATTTCAACCTCTCCAAGGCCCAAAAGAGCAATAAAGACGAAGTCGAAGATCAAGTGCATGCTGATTTGGTTTTTCGATATCGACGGAATCGTCCACAAAGTGTTTCTACCTCAAGGCCAAACGGTCAATCTACACTTTTAACGGGAGGTTCTTGAATAAGGGTCATTCGTGTGAGAACAAACGTCAAGAACAGCTGAGTCGCGATAATGCTCCTTGTCACTCAGGAATGTCAGTAAATAAGTTTTTGGTCAGTAAAAACATTCGTGTGGCTCCCCAGCCTCCATATTCGCCCGACTTAAGTCCTTCTCAAAGTTGAAAAATCACCTCAAGGTAACGCATTTTGGGACAGTCTAAAACATTCAAACGACTGTAACCGACCAGCTGAAGGCTATTCCAGTATCGGGGTTCCAGCACTGCTTGAGGTGTGGAAAAACCGTCTCCAGTGCTGTGTCGCTTAAGAAGGAAGTTACTTTGAGGGTGACAATATAAAATTGTAACTATATTTGAATAAAAAATAGTCTCACCACTTAATTTACGGACCTCGTAAATCTAGAAAAGAAATATTTTTGGCCAATTAGAGAAAAATAATGAAAATAACTTATTCCAAAGTTTATTATTGTATTGTAAGAAAAAAATCGGTACAAATTGATGAAGATCGAAAAAACACAATTTAATCGAAAAAATCTGATTTTTCGATTTTCTCAAAATTCGTGATTTTTACAACACCGCCCGTTGATTTTAGCACCATAGTGTTAAGTTAAGCCAAAATTAGTAGTCAGTAAGTACGTTTCATTAAATTAAATATTTAAAATACACATGACAACAGCGCGTCAGTCTTTTATCGCTCTTATCGAACCGGCGATCGAACAGTGGTTAGGTATCGTTTTGCATAGAAAAATTACTCTATCTTTTTGTCGAGCAGAGCATCGGGCGTGTTGTTTTATTTTTGTTCGCGTACGTCGTCGTGTTTATTTACAATGCTCTCGAATCAAAAGTTCGCCGACATGTTGTTAGTTTACGGTGAAGCTCGTCAGAATTCAAATCTTGCAGCTCAAATTTATCGACTAGACTAGACTAGACTATCCTCGCAGACTAACATTCTGTCAGTGGTTTTTGCACAAAAACATTGAAAATCCGGATTTTTTAAAAAACATTCTAGCGACAGGCGAATGTACTTTTACGCGAGACGGGATATTAAATTTCCATAATACTCACACGATTGCCCAAGAAAATCCTCATACCATTCGTGAAGGTCATGTCCAACAACGTTTTAAAATAAATATTTGGGCGGGTATTCTTGATGATCTGGTAATTGGCCCTTTCGAGTTACCCCCAAAGTTGTCAGGAGAAGGATACCTTAGCTTTCTAGCCGATAACCTACCAGAACTTTTGGAACAGATCTTAGATAACATGCCATTACAACGGAGACAGAATTTGTGGTTTCTTCATGACGGGGCATCACCACAAATTTTAGAGGCGTCATTCAGTATTTGAATGAACATTATCCAAATCGCTGGATCGGTCGAAATGCTCCTGATCCTCGAAAATGGCCAGCAAGATCTCCTGACCTCAATCCGATGGATTTCTGGTATTGGGGAGAACTTAAAGGGATGGTTTATGGGGCTGGTCCAATAACAACTGAAGCAAAACTTCGCGAAAAAAAATTAATGCGGCTGAAATAATAAATGGACCACATCGAGGACCTAGAGTAAGAAGAAACTGGGTTCGTCGTAATGAAGCTTGTGTGGAAATTGGAGGACGATATTTTGAACACCTTCTTTAAATACAAAAAAAATGCAGTGTGGGTTTTAAAAAGAAAAACAATGAATGTATCAATATTGTGTTCCCTGTTGATAAGTGGATTTTTTTAATACGTTCAATAAACTTTCACACACCAGGTGAAGCGCTGAGACGGTTAGTGGTAAGTCCGTTTGTTTTAATTGTTTGCATTTTAGGAGAACATTATCAAATAATGAAATAAAAACCAAGAGCCAAAAATAACAAACTACATCATTATTTATACTGCAATCCGTCGTAATTTGCGTCTGGCATTGCGCCGTTGTCAGATTTTATTTTACTTTAAAGTCGCTTTTCTCTAAAAAAAATCCGTTTTGACCCCCATGTTATATGAAACTTTTTGCTTCTTCTAACCCACTCTGTCACCCATTTAAATAATGACTATCATAACGTTTACACCCTGTAGAAACTTTTGATCAGATTGGTATGGAAAACAACATACTAGAATTTCAGCCAATTCTAACGGAACACATTTGCCATAAGGAATGTGCCACATCCTTTGAATTGTTTTCAGGCAGGAGTTGTCTGAGTGAAAAGTCCAGCGACTCCGGCGTGAGCAGTAGCTCCCTGTCATCCGGCAACGTGAAGGAACCTCAAAACCGTCCAGCTCTTCAGCAATCGTCCATGGTCGAACCCCCTCACTCACCACACATCGCTCTGAGAATCGTCAAACAGAACCCTACACCTGGACAGGGGCAGCCCACGTAACACAGTACGAACCCCTTTTTGCGGTAGACAATTTTATAAACGAATGGAAAGATAACAGTTGTCCTACGCAGTAGCAGTAAATGTCAAGAAGAAATCGGAACGTCACTGTATGTACCAAGGAGCCTATTCTTGACCCTTCGCATCCGAACGAATCGTTCGTGAGCGAACCGATATGGTTTATCGATATTACGCCAGGAAATTTCGTACAAGAAAATCCTACAATTTTTCGAAACAGGAAATTTTGGTGGTATCGTTAGATTTTTACTTCCTAATGATAAGTTCAAATTGGCGCCATGATGGGGGAAAGCATTTGCTTTTGATCGAAAATCTCAAAAACCATCGATCGTATGAAAAAATTTAATAGAAGCACTTTTATAGGGAATTAAAATATTTATCATTTTGATTTTATAAAAATTTGTCGTATAACCCAAAAATTACGAGAAATTAATAGATAAAGGTACATGTAATGATATTTCCTCTTAAAATAGCTAAACTAAGAATCTAAGAGTATAAAAAAGGTCTTCTGGGTCTTTTCGACACCTTGATGGTTCTTGAAGTATAAGGAGGATAACTTCATAATCATTATCTACGGTCAACGATACCAGGTTAAAGTGAATATTTTTTTACTACCAAGTTTAGAAAATGAAATATTTTTTGATAATTTGTGGTTGTTTTCATCATGAAGATCAAGTCACTCTCTTCCATCGGCCTGTCTATAGGCGATTCTGCCACTACATAATTTCAGTAACGCTGCAGCGATTTTAATGGAATTAGAATGTAGTAGATAATACTGGCTTACGCAGTGAGAAAATGGCCAATAGACAGTGCATTTTCAGGAGACATCAGAAATTATCCAGGAATATTACATTTTCCATACTTATGCGTGACAGTAAAAAAATGTATTCGCCTTGAAATGGTAAAATTGATCACAGATGATAATATGCCGCACGACTGGTGTCGAAACAACATGAAGGACCTTTTTGGAAGTACATTTTATTTTCTACTAGAAAGGATAATAGTTTTTATACGCTAAGGTTGTTAGTGTAGCCGTTATAGTCTAAAATGTCATTACATATACCTTCATACTTAAGTTTCTCGTAACGATTGACCATATGGCAAATTTTATACAAGCAAAATGATGAATTCAATTCCCTACAAAATTATTTCTATTACTTTTTTACATAGGACTGATGATTTTAGAGATTTTTGATCAAACGCACTTATCAAAATGGATGCAATAATCTAACCTCCCTAAAAAAAATTACTATCACGAAAATTATAGGAAAAAAGTACCCAATTCCTGACCAAATCGCAGAATCACTTTGCATGAAATTTTTGCCGCATCTCAACAGAAAAATTTGAGAAAATTTTAATGAGTCAGCGTCACTTGGCGTTATCACCAGGATAAATAAAAAATATGTGAGTCCTTATCCCAGTGTCTGCTATGCAGTTTTAATTTATTTGGTATATTATTTGGGATAATAAACAGGTGTTGAAAGTGTCACTTTTTTCATATTGCCGACGCTTCGGCGATTATTTTTCATGGCTAAAAAAAATGAAAAACTTTATAAAATTCAAAATCGTACATGACGAAATGAAATGGACCACTTGATAAGATTGAAAAAAAAATCAAAGTTATATGATTTTTCAAATTTCAATAATTTAATAATTTTCTTTAAGCCATACAATTGTCACGTTTTATCTAATGTTAACGAGTAGCGATTCAACACTGCTTTAATGCCGGATACAGAACCAAGAACGCAACCCAAATTTTGATAAAGTAAACATTCAGCTTCGGCCGAAGAATGTGTTAAAAGCCGGACATCACCATCAGCTTCAGCGATAAAATTCTCTTTCGGTCGGACGCTATCCTTGGTACAAATAATACGTTCCCAAAATGAAACCCTAACCCTTCAATTATAAAAAAAAAACGAAAAAGGGTGAACCACACTGTTTTTCACATCAGAATCATAACGATAATTTTATTCCTCCATGTTCGTTTGGCCGCTAAGTGAGACCAGATATGTTTTGATCACTATTTACTGACACGTTTCGGCCACCACGGTGACCTTTTTCAAGTACAAATGACAATTCTGAAGACAATATATTTTTTTATCTATCTTTCCGATGACAGTCCGATTCTGTTCTTCCTTTTCACATTCCTAAAGAGTGTCCGGGACAACTTAGAGTTGCCATTCTACTCCCATAATGGCGTCCAGCTTCCCAAAGCGACAAGCGAGCATGAGGTTATCTGTCTTTTTTTAATGTACTAGACACCCTCTCCCATCGAAAACGCTAAAAGTGCTCCGAAAACTCGAAAACCCACCCAGAACTGATGTCGCTGTTGCAGAAATGCAGACGGTCCTGCTTTTATCTTAAAATTGCAATCATGGCTTCACGTAATCTCGGCATCTTACAGGACCGTGCAGACTGTATATTGTAGTAAGGCAAATAGAAATGGGAAAAGGAAGAAACAAACGAACTATCGACTGGAAAACAAATAAACAAAGATTTTGTCATCAGAATCGTCATTGTACGTGAAAAAGGCTACCTTGGTGGCCGAAACTTCAAACATATGTGGTTCTATTTAGATGCCAGACAAACATGAAGGATTATCAGAATGGAATCCACATGATGCTTCATGTTTTATATTATATGAATTTATTGCTTCTATTTGGGTCAACTTGTATTGATAATATGATATATTGTGAATTCATAATGTTTATACGTCAAATAAGGTCTAAACTTTATACTTAGCTGAATTTATGATCAAAATCAAAGAGCAATATTATATAAATGTATATGTAACGTTGAAATTATATAATACCACATTCCATTGCAGAGGTGTATTATTAAACAACAAAAATAATTATTATATATCATTATTTTGTCTTAAATGTTTCTAGGATTACGGATATTTATTTCAATTATTACGTTTAGAATCGTCTGTGATGATATTGTAGGGAAAGGTATCGAATGTTTCAAGGTTGAATTGTGATTAGGGACTGATGAACTTCAAAAACTCTCTTTCTAGCTCCTCATGAAGTTTTAACGGTGTTTCAACACATTATTACAATAAAGCATCAACTCGTTTTTATGAAGTTACTTTTATGTCAAAGACAACGTTCGTGCTTATCTTGGCCCCACTTTCACCATTTAGCTCAGTATCAAATTACGATGCTAGTAAGTAGTGTTAAGCAACAAAAGCAAAACGCAAGGTGAACATTTATTTTGTCAATATCTCAAGTTCGGTTTTAACAGGAACAGAAAAAGAGTTTTGGTTTGAAAGGGTACCAGAAGGAAATATATTCGAAATATGTGGGAAATGTATAATGTATCACTTGCTTTTTTGAAAATTTGTTATTGGTTCCATCTGAGCGCTAAGAACGTTTTTATATGTAGTATATTTGAAATCCAACTACGCTAAAGTAGTACAGCTCAAATAATCAAAAATCTGCATGATTGCATGAGAACTACCAACGATTTGAGCTGGTTTAAATATTGTTAGTGTGACTTAAGAAGCATTAGACGTTTTTTGTTGTACATTTTTGGAAAGTACTACAGAAAAAACAGCGTTTCAAGTATCAGCAATAACAGAATCTTTTCACTATTTGCTGCAAAAACATTCCTGCAGCTCATGACTATCTTAGTTATTTTATGAAGCAACCCATAATAACACTTGTTTATAGTTTTTCAGGTTTTTTATCACCATAATAGACCTAAGTTATATTTTTTTGAAATATTGTGCCAACTACCATTTTTTGGAAGAATCTACACAAGACTTCATCCAAATTTTTAAATTCTGGATGAGAAAACAATACATTGTATGAATTTAATTCAAACGTTTCGCATACTCCTTTTTAAGTTCACTCTCAAAGAGAACATATGGACTGTTTTTGTATTAACTATTTTTAATATAATAATTTGAAAGTGATAGTTAAAGGAGTCTTACTTTTGTCTCGCAGTGTATATCTAGCAATTTATTGTAAATAAATAACCAGATGTAAATTGTATATATCTAAAACGACTAGTCCACATTGAAAAATATATTTGTTCTTCCTGTTTTTTTCTCTGTTTCGCTACTTGATGCTTCATCAGTAAGTACGAAATTCTCAAAAAAGAAATTGTATTGCGATGTACTCAACCAAGGTGACAAAAATTATCATTAAAACAGCAGTTACTTATTCCTTGTATGCCACCTGATGCAACAGATTATATTTTCCGACACAATCAAAACTGGAGATGCAAAGTTTTAAAATTGCCATGTTCATACAATTGCTGCCCATAACTATCAACAGTATTTTCTGAGAAAGCCTTTTGAAACGACAATCATGTTAAAAATAGGACATCACTTATGAAATTTTTTTAGCAATCGTCAAACATAGTTTATAATAACTTTTTTAGGCAATGAAATATATGATTTCTGAGCTAATCTCATACAGACTTTCTTTATTGAGAGTTTTGTAGTAGACTTCATATACTTTTTTAAGATTTTCATAATTAGTCCAGTATGCATATCATTTTTTACTAACTTTGTGCATTTTTTGGAAAATCTGTACTTATCTAACTGTATACTAGACATGTTGATAATGTATGTTAGACCTTAATGTAGGAAGATTTAATAAATTAAGTTAATAAATGGAGAGCTGTTTTATTCCCATGAAAGCTGAAATATAGAATCTGATAGAATTGAAGGGATAATTCATTTCAAAGTATTTGCTCGTGAAAATACAGAAAACGTTTTTGACTATACTCACATAAATATTGAAAACCCCAGAAATATAGTGAAATATGAATTTTAAGAAAAAAAATTGTTACTCAAAATAAAGATACATTTATAAAGAACAAGATTTTATTTAATGAAAAAAAAATTGAAAATAACCTTCAAATTATAAATATTTAAATGATAATAAAGCTTCTTCATCTCAATAAAAGTGTGTTACGTTTTGACACTAGGATGGAAACAGATCAAAGAAGCGTGTTTTTAAAAATATTTTTTTTCACATTTTAGCATTTATGATGTCAGATAACTAGTTTGATAATTTCTATATAATTTTCATAAATCGGAGGGATCCCATAAAATTTCTTACTTTATTTGTATTAGAAAATTTCGATAGACACTCGTATAAATCATATAACGATAAATCGATATGTTGCGGCGTTCGCGATATGGAATTCAGACAGATATTATTTGCTTATTGCGTTTTTCTCATGAAGCCCTTTCATCTGACACCAATATCATGCCTGGAAATTATAAATCACCATTTAGCGGCGGTCGCCATATTGGATTTAGAATGATGTCACTTTGCTTATTATATTTCCTGCATCAAGCCCTCTAATTTGATAGCTATATAATAGAGATGACTGTGGTAATTATAAACGCCATTTTGGGGCAGTAGCTAAGTTACGTCACTTTGCTTACTGTGTTTCTCTCATGAAGCCCTTTCATTTGATAACCATATTGTGACAAATAGTACTGTTGGCGCCATCTGTTGGGCGAGTCTCCTACTCGCCAGAGCTGCATGACCCATCTCTGCTTTTACGCAAACCACGACCGCACAAGCCGCTTGGCGGCGTCTGTGAGGACCGTAGCAGTGACTCACCTTCTAGATCGACGCGCAGTGACCTTCAATATTCTAGATGCCGCTTTGTGGTTCCCCAGACCTTTCTCGAAGCAGCAATGGGTACTATACAGGGTGACTCTGAAGTTGAGTCATTAATTTTCAGATAGTGATTGTAGAAGGATGATAAACCAAAATATGTGTGTAAAAATAAAAAAAAAATGTTACCTTGTTTTATAAAGTATCCTCCCGACAAGTATTTCAGTGCGGACCTGTATTTGATCGTGCGGTCTTGGAGCACCGGCATCCCCTGTGAGGTCTTAAGTCACCTGATTCACGAGCCCTTTGTACTACATTAACAAAGGCACGAGGGGTTGGTTGCACTCGATTGGGAAACCGATTTTGTAAAGACTCCCCCCCCGTAAATAAGAATCATGTCCGCAAGTTCAGCATTTTCGTAAACATGTGCCATTTTTTATTTCGTTTGAGCCACGCAACAAGCACCACTATTCACTCAGGCGTTACCGACTGAATCCAACTAAAAACATCGTGATAAGCATTTCAAATTCTTTCGCTTTTTTGTTTCCGTTGCGATGAACCGATGCGGATTATATCCGTTGTCGCCAAACACGAGCACATAATATTATTATTGAGACAGGGCGGTACTCAAACTTCTAAAGGGCTATAACTTTGTTACTTTAATTTTACCAGAAAAATTTTAAAGGAAAAAACATTTATATAACTCGGCGGTCGGGAGATGGAGGAGAGTACATATTACACCAGAGCAGAACGGAGTGGAGTATAGAGGAAATTGATATAACATTCTATGGGATTTTGGTAATTAGCTACTGAGATATAAGGTGTTTTGTCTAGAAAAACCCCCCACTTCGGCAACCCCTCAGTCGGCCATTTTGAAATTTGGAGTGCTGAATTTTGTATAAAAAAAAACTTACACACCTCAGCTTTTATCTTATTTATTACTTTTTCGAATTTTTATTTTTGCTCATACAGGGTGGTCAAAAACGCAAATTGTACCTTTTCTCAAAAATTTCAAACACATCACCCTGTATATTTTTGCAAGTTTGGATTCAATTTTTTGTAAGCTTTTTTTTAGTAAGTATGAAGTTTGATTCAGATAAAATCACTAGATTTTGAGTTATTAAGCTTTTAATAGTACAACACACCAAAATTAAGACAAAAAATCACATCATCCATGGAAACAAAAGACAAACGGTGGGCTAGTTCCATATTGCCACTAAGAGTACAGATTTGAGATAAAAACTAATAACAATCAGAACAGTATAATTCAGCTTCAAGCGTAATAGAGAAAAACAACTACAAGAACAACATAAACAAACAACTATCACTACTCAAGACCTGATCTACAAAAACTGCTCGAAAATACATCCACCATGTTGAATACCCAGCCGTAGTCTTTGGATAATGACTGTTGCACATCCCTCAGCATGTGTTCCCTTATGTTCAGAAAAGCATCCTTAATCCTTTCCTTCATATTTTCCGGGGTAGATGGTGGATATGTATAAACCTCTTGCTTAACGTAGCCCCATAGAAAGAAGTCCATCGGTATCATATCTGGTGGTCTAAAGAGGCCAAGATATAGGCCCATCAGGTGTCCAAATATTTGGATTATGATAATGCGCTGGTGCGCCGTCACGTTGGAAGTACATATGCATCCGAGTTTGCAGGTTGACATCCTCCAGAAGCAAAGGCAAATGCTCGATCAAAAAATTCAAGTATTCAGTACCTGTTAATCTGTTGTCTAAAAAGAAAGACCCGATAACTTGTCTGACAATAACTCCTCCCAAACATTCAAGCTCCATTTATTTTGTAAATCTATTTGCCTAACCCAGTATCGTCGCATAATAGTGCATGTTATGCCTGTTGACAACACCTATGCTGTTAAAAGTTGCTTCATCGCTAAAAAGAACCTTAACCAGGAAAGTAGTCTTCACTCACTTTATTTAGCATTATTCGACTAAACTCCATTCGAGCTGCGAAGTCCTGAGGATGAAGGTCTTGATACAAGCATAGGTGATATGCAAGGTACCTATACCTGTGAGTAACCCTTTGGCAGAAGTTCTGCATATATCAGTTTCTGCTCCAATTTGCAATGCACTTAAATAGGGATTTTCCTGCAGCTTTAATAGAACCTCCAACTGATTCGCCACATTGGTGACACTTGAATTTTTTATACATTTTTTACTATATTCCACTGCCTGATTCAAAACGTTCTCATAGTGTGGAAAATGTTTCCGGCCTTGGATGTCGCATATTAGGGTACCGTTGCTTATAAATGCGAGATGCTAGGAAACTATTTCTTTGGGCTTCACCCAAAACGAACACCATATTCACAATTTCTTCTTTAGAAAAATGCATTTTCAAACACGTTTTTATTATAATGCTCACAAAGCTAATTTTGACAGTTGGTAACTAAGAAACAATTTATTTGTTTCCGAGGATGATGCGGTATTTTAGGGAATTAAGCCGTTCCTTAAAAGACGTGCTAATAACCGAACAAATAGCCGTAAAAACCTGTATGTGTCTAGCTTATAAAAAACTGAATCCAATCTTGCACAAATATGCAGGGTGATGCATTTGAAATTCTTGAGAAAAACTACAATTTACGTTATTGACCACCCTGTATGAGCAAAAATTAAAATTCGAAAAAGTAACATTTGAGGTGTGTAAGTTTTTTTTGATACAAAATGCAGCACTCCAAATTTCAAAATGGCGGACTGTGGAGTTGCCGAAGTGGGGGGTTTTTCTAGACAAAACACCTTATATTATCTCAGTAGCTAATGGTAGGTATGTTATATCAGTTTTCTTCTTCTGAATTGGTTTATCCAAATATGCAATAAAATTTAAGGCATTCCATTTAAAAAATCACGACTTTGATATGTAGGTCAAAATTGGGACACCCTGTATAATTGCCAATATTTTAGAAATGTGCCCTCAAATTTCATGTATAACATCCCATAAATAGATTTTTCCCAAATTGCATTTGTTTATTAGTACTATTCCGTCCAGACATGGATGGGCCACCCTGTATATGGTTACACTCAATTTTTGCTTTTCTAAAAAAATCACGTGATCACTGACATAGTTTACGCTGGTTTACGCCAGGTTATTGCAGAATTTGCAGACAGGCCAGATGTGGGTACATCTACGTTTGACAATTTCAAAATAGGTTTGCAGCCGATATAGTACAATACGACCGAAAGTAATAATAATAAATAAACATGCAAACTCACCGATAGGCGCCATCCTAGGAATTACTGTCCAACGTTTTCTATGATTGTCTATGCACTAGCTAATGTTTATAAACCGAACACGAGAAAAACGGAAAAAGTTGTTATCACTATCGTGTTCTCTAATAACCCGGCAGTCCAATATAACAGCATAATGCAAAAGCACTTGTTGATAAACGTTTTACGGATGAACGTTTTTAGAAAATCTAAAAAACCGAGCAATGCAAATACATGACACCGGCACCCCGGCACGCGAACAACCGACAATGGAGTAGGGGACAGTATAGATACAAACGTACAAATCACAGCCAACTTCAATTATTGTGAGACGGTGTGACGTTACTGTATCTATGTTGTCTGGCCGTGAGGCAGGACCGTCGTAAGGGGGATACAGCTGATGTGTTATATTTTTTGACATCTTTCATAAGAAATCTCAAAATAATATTTGCAAAACTTTCGTCTCCCCATTGCGTTGTTAGAAGAGGATGAAACTCGGTACAATAAGGTAAATTGGAGCGCTGAATACGAATCTGATGGGAAATAAATCGTGGATGGCTGCGTCCGCATTTGAAGTAGAAAATGGATAGTTTGCTCATTGGAAACCTCCAAAGAATTATGGGACCTTGTAGGGCAAAATTTTCGTTTGCTTTTCCCGTCATTACAAGCCAGAGAGAATTTTTGTTTGTTTGTTTAAGATTATGATAAAAAATGACGTAGAGTAGGTTGATTCTACACTTTCTACGCAGCGCTTTCATCATTGGCGTAGATAAATTTCCAATTATATTCTACCCTCAACATTTGGATTTCAGAAGCGATGAGATATATGAAATCGGTAAATGGGCACAACTATGAAAAGATCAGTTTTTTTTAAACTGGTTTCTTATCATTTCAGTGTATGACTGTATACATTTTTGTAGTCAAAATCATAATACTCTGCTCATCTGTACATGAATCCATTATGGCATCAGTCAGAAAAAATGACATTGGTGATGGAAGACAAGATATTGAAATTCAGCTTATCCCACCTTAAATGGTAAAAAGGAAAAAGTAGTAACGTCAGTGCTCAATTAATCCTTGTATTATTTATTCCTCAAAAAAAATACAGGAAAGACGCGAATTCCGGAAAATTCTGTTTTTTCCATTTCTGGAAATCGGAATTTCGAAACTTCCATTTTGGTAATTTCATAAATTCGCAACCATACCCCCATTTAGCCGATGTCACATATCCGTTTCGGGGTCTGAATGGTGAGGGTTGGTATAAAAACATTCATAAAAATACATAACAAATTGTTGGATGTTTTATTTATAAAAAATCCATTTCTTAGTATCACAATCGTACACGACGGAACTTTGAAAATTCAATCAGCTAGTGCTACCTTCCACATTCTAAAAAATTTCATTCAAGTCATTAACTACAATAAATGATTTATAAAAGTGATTAACAACAATTTGAAGCTTAGAAAAAAGTATTTTTATCAACTAGTTAGTGCCGAATTAGCTAAAAAGGCATTTTAGTGGTTTAGGCAATACGCAAACTTCAGCTTTACAAGAAAATGATAACACTTTGGACTATACGATATCTGTACTTAGTTCAAACAGCAAAAAAATAAATTGCCCTATCACCCAAAGATCCACCTCATTTGAGAAAAAAAATGTAATAACCTGTCTTGCAAACAAATTACATAAAAAGTTTTAGGGAATGATAACGATGGATTTTTTATTTTGGATAAATAAGAGAAGAAATGCATTTTTAAATACAAGCTTTTGTCACTAGATTAAACTAAAAATTTTAAAATATTTTTATCTATTTTATTAATATGACTCTTTACTTTATTAAATAAATTATAAAATTTCGATAGACATAAATCATATACCTAACGATAAATCGTTATTCTGCGTCGACCCCCATATGGGATTTAGAATGACGTCTTTTTGCTTATCATGTTTCTTTCATCAAACCTTTATCCTCATTTCTATATGAGTGACTATGGAAATCATAAATCGCAGCGGTCACCAAAATGGACTTAGAATTACGTAATTTTAATTGTTATGTTTCTGTCACCAAGTCCTCTTATTTGATGCCTATATATCATAGGGGTGACTAGGAAAATACTTGGATTTAGACATCACCTTGCTTATTGTGTTGCCTTTTCATTTGATACCCGTACCATAAGCGTTACTATAGAAACAATAAATGTCCATTTTGTAGCATCCACGATGTTGGACCCAAAATGGTGGCAATTAGTTTTTTTTGTGTATTGTCACACGAACCTAACGTGTCTACAAACTTTCAACTGCTTATCTGGTAAAAAATTAAACCCAATATTTGTCCCTCTCTAACAAATAGGTCAAGTGAAATTAAAGGTTGTAAAAAGGATGTCAACGTTCGTATATCTCCACATTTATTTTTTATAGGAAAATGGATAACGGTGAATCTCAAATAAAAGCCTTTGTTCTGCTTGAAATTCAAAAAAAATATGATTCACAAATTCTGAACGTTTAATACAAATATCCAATAGTTAATTTTTCTAAAAAATGGCCATTTTTAACGGGCTATCCAACGATTTTGGACCAATTAAATGGCTTCATATTGAGCGTATTCTCTTGCTTGAAATCGTATTGAAACAGATACAAGATATTTGTACAGTAACTATTTAAAAAAGCGTCGCCAGGGGACATTTTTGCCTTATAACCAATTAGAAGTCCACTGATAAAAAATACATTCATAACGAAAAAATTAACTTTTTTTGTCGAAAAAACTTCCTTTCTAAAAGAAATCACCTCAAAGTCAGCCATCAACGTCGCAATTAATCCCATGTATGTTTTAACTCTTGTCCTCTTATGTTATGCATTTTCGGGTAAAAAAAAGGTACAAATCTTCGTGTGTTATGCTCTTCTGAATACTCAACATTTTTTTATGTTAAATAGATTGTCACTTAGGTTCACTTCAACAGGTCACAGTGTGCTTCTATTTGTATATTGCCTAAATCTATAAGAACAAATTCAAAATACGCACCATGCAAGAGTTATTGAATTATATTTAACAGTGTTCCAAAAACTTCTTCTTGCACTCTCATCACTTTTGAGCTTCGACTAATATTTCAACAATTTCAACGATACGATCAGTTTTTCAACTTGTAACACTCTAGCTAAGATTGACACAATTAGGCCGGATTGCTGACTTTAGCACTTCTTCTCTTGCTCAGTTGTTTCCAGAATCTTCTATCCAGCTGTTTATCCTGGAAAGATCAAGAACGTCACCATTTGTAACATCGATTTTAATGAAATTTGTGACCGAATCTCCTTAAGGCTCCCCATTACCCAGCTCGACTCATATCGTGACCGATATCGTTATTTTTGAATACCTGTGATATCTGATATCGTTGCTTTTTGATATCAGTGATTTTAAAGTATGACGCGATAATGACTTTCGAATAGCGATAAGATAATGAGCACCTTGTTTTGTCCCTCAGTATAATTATAAAAAGAGGAGACAGACAAGGTTAATAAGATTAGAGAGTTATAAAAGATGAACCCAATAACATGGTGTCTACAAAACAACAGATGGTGTTTAAGCACGATTGCTCTCATTTAATCGGAAATAAATGCGTTGTTGCTACTTAGATAATCTTTTTTGGATGGACTCATTGACCATCACTTGAGGTGAACGCATTTTTTCAAATTTACCTTTGTATGAACATTTATTCGTGGTGGGGATGTTAGAATAGAATTTTATTGTTCTTTTTGATCATAACGTAATGATAGACGACAAGTGAAAAGCAGTAAGCTACATTAACAGTGACACATATTGACAAATATAGTATAAAAAACAGTTAACACATAATAGGGACAAAGATGACATTGACAAATTTCATGAATTTTTTTCCGGTGCCATGAATTGCGTACTTTCTGATCTACCCTCGTATTCACGTTTTCTCGAATACGCTAAATTTTAGATTAATCATTAACTACAGTTCCGATATTCTAAAACTGGGATAGTGCCCTGTTCTATATATTATTTTGTCCCCTATAAAAAAGAGTCTCGAATCCTCAAGCAAACCTGATATTTTTATGACATAGCACAGTCATTTTTGTTGCCATGTGTTACACACAGAAATAGACGGAGAATGATATTTTTCGTTTCCGTATTAGAATTTATAATGAATGAAATGATCTAAATCACTTTTTAAGCCTTGTGGTAGCACTGGACGATATTCAGGACATCAGGAATGCGTTATGAGACAGAACTAATAGGTTCAGGGATTTGCAGGGGAAAAACAACATGCCAAAGTCGCGTATCGAGGCACTGGCTTGTCACACAAGCCTCTTGGTATTTTCTTCACTGAGCTACCCAGGTGAGTGTTTCAGTCTATAGTATTGTCTCCACACTCTAAACAGGAGGCTGGAGCCCGAGGAGTTGCTGAACTAGAGAGGCAGGTAGTTCGCGATTTATTGACCCCGAGGAAATAGCATTACACAAGTACTGTAAACACTTAAAATATGGCTAATATGTTCCTAAATTTTGTCATTCAAGTACTCCCTTAGGCTATAGTATGTCTTCCCTATTAAAATTTCGACGAACTTTTGTTGCATTCAAAAAGACACTTGCAAATGTAATTGGTAAATCGCTTCAGTTATTACCCTGAGTCTTCTGGGCGAAGTCGGCTTTGTTGATAGCAGATCGGGAGTTGCACTGGAGCTGGATTCACCCTTATGGAAGAACTGAAGATACTGCCTGCCTTCTGGAAATGATTCGTATATTCTCCTTTCCGGTTTCCTGACATTGAAGAATTCAAAACTGAAACAAAATTGATGATGACATAATATCAATTTCGCAGGTCTGAAGATTATACGTCTGATTTATTGTGCCTGAACTGGTCTATACCATGATGATGATGATGATGATGATGATGGTGATGATGATGATGATGATGATGATGATGATGATGATGGGGATGATGATGATGATGATGGTGATGATGATGATGATGATAATGATGATGATGATGGTGATGGTATAATGGAATGTGATACGTTACTCCAAGAAGCATGGTCAAATGATGTCAAAACAGGACTCACATTTTAATGCTTTTTGATCTGGGTACTCGTTCAATGCTGACGAACTTCGCTGCCGGCTTGAACCGATTGAAGAAGAATGCTTCTCCCTGCTGCAACAAGTCTTCTTCTGCTGCTTCGACTATACGCCTAAAAATGACAAATTTAACGTAAATGTCAGATCACACTAACCACCGTGAAACCAGTTCTATACAGTTGCTTTATGCTTGGAGCTAAGCTATACATTTTCAAATTAGCACCTCACCACTTTGAATGTCCCTCTCGACTTTACTTTTCACTTAGTACAAAGGTTCATAAGGCCAACTCCCAAAAAATGAGAAAATTTGACTTTCTCATACTTTCTGGTTATTTCGAGCAATTGTTGAGATATAGGTTGTTCAAAAATTTATTATATTATTATAACTTGTAATGACAAGAGGTAAAACTGGCCAATAGTGAACATGAATTTGACCTTGACTGTTACTTTGAAGGTTACGGTCAAGGTTAAGTCATTTTTCAAGTGGGTACCCTGTTTAGCAACGATGTGACTTATTTTGACTAGCTGACTTTTTGGGCCCCGAAATCCATGTTCACAATTGGCCAGTCTGGAATAAATCAACAACAGCATGTTCTAAATACTTCCTCTCTGTCAAGATTATATCCCAACTTTCAATAGGCCCTAATTGGGCGGCTTCTGGAATCTAAAGGAGGTCGGACAGGGTTTCCTCACCATAACCTTCAAATGTTGCGTTTCAGAAATGCCAAGGACTAGGTTTCCCGAGTTGTCCATTTTTTTCGTGAAAAGTAAGATGTACCACATTTGAAAACTTATGCGACTTTCACCATGTCAAGGACAAATCTTTGATCACCATTATCCAGACTGTAGTGTTTACCTTCTTCTGTGGGGAATTTGTGGCTGCGATTTTTTCAAAGTTAATTTAGCAGATAGCCATTTTCCATAAAAAACTTGTTTTTTATTTTAATTAATACCTAACTTACGAGGGCCACTCGATACGACCTTACGAAAACGTAGCGGATATCCGACACTCCTTCGGAAGCCTTACCTGTAACTCTCCGCTCGATGTATCCGCACCATCGCCTCCTCCTGATTCAGCTCTTCTACCCTCTGAACCCCCTCGGCATTCCCCGCTGCTGTTTCCGGTGAGTTGGGAGGCGTTCCCGGGGGAGTCTCGCTGCCTCCGGTTGCGGAGGAGCCGTCGGTGGTGTCTCCTTCTTGCGCGTCTGCCGCTGTGTTTGCCGCTCCCGCAGCAACAGCCGAACATGTGTCAGCAACAGCGCCAGTGGTGAGTAACCTGCCCTACCTCGCACAAACCATACACATACTCAATGGCATTATTCAATTTCAAGTAAATGGTAACATCTTCAACCATAGGCGATTCCACACAGAAATTTAAGGGGGGCTTCTGAGTGCGAGGGGGTTGGCAATAGAAAATGGAAGAGCGCGTGAGGGTGTATAAAAAATAATAGTGAATGTCCTGCGTATTAATCTTTTTCCAGTGATTCTTTTGATTTTAATAGTAAAAAAATACATGGAGTAAACGCTTGAAAAGGCTATCCGTGTGCGCGGGATTACTAAAATATACTAAGTGACATATAAATCCGAACACCCAGTTTAATAGGTTTTATTTTAATAAAATTTTGTATAAGTACTTAATGAAGCATAATAAGTAAATTATAAAAATTTCAAAATGATTGTACTGCTTTAAAGCCCTTTGGCCTTTAATAATGTGTGGATGCACCCTGATGTGCTACGCATTCTCCAAAGCACCTAGGCATGCTTCTGATCAGGTGGTCAATGTCCTCCTGTGGTATCTCATTCCAGGCAACCACCAACTCCTCTCGAAGTGCTTCTAGAGTCTGAGGAGGACTTTGCAAATTGAACAATCTCCTACCCATCATATCCCACACGTGCTCAATTGGGGATAAGTCGGGAGATCTTGGTGGCCATGGTAACAATGTGACATCATTATGTTGAAAGAAGTCTATTGTGACTCTTGCAACATGTGGTCGGGCATTATCTTGTTGGAAAGTTGGATCTGCCAGGGTGTCAAGATAGGGTAAAAGATGGGGTTCTAGAACTTCGTGGATATAACGCTGCGCGTTCATGTTACCTCTGATGAAGATTATAGGTGACCTGGAACCATAAGCTTTAGCACCCCAAACCATAACTCCAACAGTGTGATGAACATGTCTTTCAACAAAAAACTGTGGATTCCTCCTTTCACCACGTCGCCTTCTAACCCTGGCACAACCATCGTGCATGCCTAAACAAAATTGAGACTCGTCACTAAAGACTATACTGTTCCATTCCTGATCCCAGAGTGACCGTTGTCTGCACCACTCAAGGCAATTACGTCGGTGTTCTCGAGTTAAAGGGAGGAGCCAGTGTGGCCGGTATGAAAACAAGCCAAAACTTCTCATTCGTCGGTAAACACTTCGCATGCCAATAGGTCTTCCGTGTTCTGCAAACCATTCATTTGCAATGGACCTGGTAGTGGAGAAACGGTCCCTCAAGGCCAATAATCTTAGGCGGCGATCTTCACGGTCTATTGTTCTACGGCGGCGTCCAGTGCCCCTTGCTTTTTGCGTACGGCCTTCTCGAAGCCATGCCTGACAACACCTAACCACAGTGTCTACACTTCTTTGCACTCTAACTGCAATTGCCCGAAAACAAAGTCCAGCTTCCCGAAGTCCCACTATACGGCCCCTATCAAACTCACTAAGTTGACGAAATCGTACAGGTCTCCGTACTCTAGGCATCGTAACCGATCGTAAAGGATGTCAAGAACCAAAATCCGCCAACGTTGATTCATTACTGCGGCTGAAATATTCATTTTTAGAGCGTTAGTGATTTAAAAAAAAGCAGTATAAAAACCGGAATGTCCAACTGATAAGGCTGAAATTTTTTTCACTTGTTATTTACAGTAAGATAAATACATTCACCAACTTTTATTAAAATAAAACCATGTAAACTGGGTGTTCGGATTTATATGTCACTTAGTATATCATTAACTGTACAATTTACAAGATTTTAAACATGTAATTACATGACCCAACAATGTTTACTCGTACATAAATTTATGTTACATGATACAAATGATATTTAGATAGAAGTCTTTTAAATCTGTGGTGCGACATAATTTCTTTGAGATTATGCATAAGTTAGTTAAATATTTTGGGCTCAAGATGAGTAAAACACAACAACAACAATTTTTCGTGCTCTCGGAATAATCAGTTTGAATTCGTTACTTCTGTATTATACGCTGATCAGATTGATATGGACAATTTTTGCCCAAATAACTTTTAACAATTTTGGATTATCTCAACTTGCTTCATAAGGTTATTTGATCCAATAATTCCATATAATAGGAGGGACTGCGCTAAGGCATAGCTTACAGATGTAAGTTGTGACGTCCTTTTAGAATTTTAAATTTTGTTATAAGGTATCGAAGCTTGTTCGCTAGATTTTTAATTTGTTCATCCTATCTGAAATGGCAACCAATATTCATTCTTAAATATTTCATACTTCTTTCATAATTTCACAAAATCACAAAAACTGTAATTTGGGAGATCTGAACTACACGAGGTGAATGGTATAAACTAGGTCTATTTGCAATTTAGTGTAAGTTGTTTACTATTCAAGAATTTTAATACTTTTCCAAAATTATCCTCAATGGAAATTTTTAAATCGTTCCAATTGTTACCTTGCTAAAATATGGCTGTATCATTTGCAGAACTGATGATTCCTCCCACATCTGCCGTATTTAGGATTCCATTTACGTATACCGTAAACAAAAGAGGTCCCAACACTGTACCTTGTGGGACCGCGCATGTTATTATTTTTTCGGTAGTACTGACATCAACTACAGGGTCTAAACGTTATGGTAGTCATTATTGAAATGGGTAATAGGGGTGGTCAAAACAAGTCAAAAAGTTCATATGACCCATGGTCCAAAAGTCAATAGATTTTTGTCTAAATGGCTTTATAGTTTACAATTTTAAGTGCTTTATATCGACCACAATCACCACAATCTTACTAATTTTTATAATCTAATCTAAAACGTTTTCAAATTGGGTAATTAACAAATAAATGGCATTAAGTTTTTCTAAGTTAAGCCAAAATTTGTAGTCAGTAAGTAAGTTTCATTAAATTGAATATTTAAAACACACATGACAACAGCGCTTCGGCCATCATCACTCTTATCAAACCGGCAATCGATCGCAAACGGTAACAGTGGTCAGTATGTTGTTTTGTTTTTGTTCGCGTACGTGGTCGCGATAAAATTTTTTATGCGGCTGAAATAATAAATGGACAACTTCGAGGATCTAGAGTTAGAAGGAACTGGGTTCGTCGTAATGAAGCTTGTGTGGAAAGTGGAGGATGACATTTTGACCACCTTCTTTAAATACAAAAAAGTGCAGTGTGGGTTTTAAAAAGAAAAACAATGTATGTATCAAAATTGTGTTCCCTATTTATAAGTGGATTTTTTTAATACGTTCAATAAACTTTCACACACTAGGTGAAGCGCTGAAACAGTTAGTGGTAAGTCCGTTTTTCTAATTGTTTGCATTTTACGAGTACATTATCAAGTAATGAAATAATACCTAAGAGCCAAAAATAACAAACTCTATCTTTATTTACAATGCGTTCCGTCGAAATTTGCGTCTGGCATTGCGGCGTTGTCAGATTTTATTTTACTTTAAAGTCGCTTTTCATTTAAATAATGACTTTCATAACGTTTACACCCTGTATAACAACCTTCTGACGGCTTGATGAATAGCTTTCAAACAGATCATGGCGTATACCTCTAACACATATTTTCAAGTGTCTTAAGCAACTCTTGATGATTCATAGTATCAAACTCCTTAACAGATCAAGAAAAACACATATTGCAGTCTTTGCATTATCCATTGCATGATTGATGAGCTTAGTTAAGCGCTTGTCTTCCTGTCTATCAGAGGTTGCGTTGTGTTGGATGACGTTTTTCTAGACGTCTCTTAGGTATTTTTTCAAGAACCTTTGATACACTTTGAAAGCAAAACACTTCTGGAGACGACTCCTGAAGCTCTGAACAGATCATTTACACAATTCGCTCTCTTAGCTCTAATGAGTTGTAAGGAAGATACCTAAGGAGAGAAAGAAGTCGCAGATGATCAAATCTGTGGAAACATTTCTATCAAAACGTTCATTGAATGTTGGGCTGGGTAAACTGTTGTTCCATCCTCTGATCCCTGCTTCTCATCGAGCTCTTCCAATTTGGGTTGAGACACAGCCTAACATCCAACGTTCAATAAATACCCGTATTTTGAGAGAAATGTTTCCAGCACGTTTCGTCTCGTTGAAAGGTTATGTGGGGTGGCCTGCGCGGTTACCAGATTTGAACATCTGCACCTTCTTTCTCTAGAGATATCTAAAGAAAAAGGTGCTATAGCATCCTCCACTCACCCTTTTAGAGCTAGACAGCGAATTATTGAAGATATGTGTAAACGAACTATCCAGAGCTTCAGAGTCGTCTCCAACAATGTTAGGTGCAAGCGTCCGCTAACTTTAAGACCTTAGTTTCAAAACTTAATAGATGTAAGATGGTAAAAGCTAAAAACATTGTTTAACATGGCTCGGTCTACCGCACCTTGTATAAGTAAATTCTAGGAAATGGACAAAAATTCAGTTGTTTTATTTTCTCCTACCTGTTCACTATTAGTCCCCGATGGTTCGGTGGTGCTTCCATCCGAAGACGAAGAAGTTTCGCTTCCTTCCTCTTCAATGAGGGGTTCCAAGGTCCTGCGGGGCAGCAATCCTCTCATCACTGCTCCAGTGATCGGAGGTGTCATCAACAGTTCGTCCATCATCAACTCTGTGTCATCGGCGTAGTCCGAGTTCACTGAACCTTCGTTAGGCTGAATCAAGATGTATACGTAATCTATCAAATATTTACCCCAGAAACTTGGCACCCACGCATTTTTGGGAAAAACAATTTGTCGATGCCATCAAATATGACCTAGGCATTGACGTAGAGGTCAATTGGAGGTCAAGTTTGTAAATTCAAATAGCAGCCACCATTTTTGACAGCACGCGGTCATATGTTCAATCAGCATGAGCTACCGGAATGTCTGAGAAGTACACGACCACGCATTTTTTTAAAAAGAGATTCCAAGAAAAGCTTTAGGATGACTTGTAAGCAATTTGCTTTTTTGATATCCTAAAGCTTTTCTTAGAGCCCTTTTTTCTAAAAATGCGTGTCTGCTAAGTTTTTGGGGTATTCGGGTTTAAGAATGAATGATTGTCCCTGTACTTCTCACGCATTTCTGGACAAACAGAAACAAGAAATATCAAAATGTTGCAGAAATACACACGCATACATAATGTTAATTAAATATCGCTACTTCGCACAGTTTGCTATAAAAACAATGCTCAACCACTGCTTCTAATCAGTTGATGAGTACGTTGATGTTACATCACTCGGATAGTTAATGAATTAGAGCCGTTTTACACACAAGAGAATTATTCCGAAAATTATGGTCATAATTATGCCGAAAATTTTTGCTGTCGTATTACACGTAAAAGATTTCTTGTGAAAATTTTCATGGTAAAAATATATATAAATAGAATATGCGCGAAAATCGGCGCAGAGGGTTATTTCCGTGCATGTCATTATCAAATTTCAACGTCAACAACATAACCTTGCTTAACATTTGTGGGTGTGGTCCTGTTCGAGTCGTACGAAGAAGCGTTTATTGTTATTGTTGATTCATAATGTCGTGGAATCGGGAAGAAGTTACACTGTTGTTGGAGGAGTACCAAAAATGGCCAAACCTGTACAAGGTAAAGTCACCCAATTACAAAAACAGAAATTTGCGGCGTCAGGCGCTGGATGCGATAGTCCAAGCATTGAGAAGTTTTATAATATTGACCAAGATCTCGATTTCAAAAATAAATTTAAATCAACGACGTCTGTTGTCTTTCCATTATATTGGACGTCATACTCGTTAACGTTATCTCCATTCGAAAATATTACTCTAATGCGCAGGCGTATCATATGAATTACTCGGAAATTTTGTTTGCTTGTGTCATACAGGTTGTAGAGAAAATCTTCAATATTTTTCCATGCAAATTTTCGGCATAATTATGATTATAATTATTATAATTTTCGGCTCTGAGTTTGTAAGACCTCACATGTGCATTGTATATACACAATGTGGTCAATAAATGGTATGATATGATGTTATTATTATTATTGTTATTATTATTATTATTCCTAGCTTTGTATAAACCAAACTGCAGAGTCGTTACCGATTGTCTATCTTCATAAGGTGAAAGGTTATCATCCATTTCGCCACTTGTTGGTGTGCCCCAGATCTCTTCTCCAGATGTACCACCTGACGTTTCTTCTTCCTGTTGCTCTTCTCCATTTAATGGATTGTCGGGAGACTTGAGGTATCTGGAAGCAATATAGCTGAATAACTACCTTGTGGCATTCTTTCAAAATAATTTATGTCGAAAGTCAGTGCGCTAAAATACTATTTTGGCCTCACTGTCCATACTAAACTACACAAGAGTAACTATTTTGGCTTGTTTCTTTTATTCACCTGTCAAAAAATCCCCCCGTCCTGTAATCTTCCCCCAGTTTCTCAAAGAAGGCCATCTTTTCAGCGACGAAAGTCCCGGCTCTGATGGTCCAATGCCTGATTGACGTTTGATAAAAGGCTTCGTTATCGACGCCTCCATCATCTTCATCTTCTTCATCATCATCCTCGCTTTCCTCGTCATCTTCTTCTTTTGACTCATCTTCTTGGACGTTTTCTTCGTCCCGTTCGTCGGAACCTACACGTTCAAGACTGGACACCGTTCCAAACCTGGAAGGTTATAGCGAATTTAGAATGATCTGACGAAACCTTCTGTCCATAAGGTGGAGAGGTACGTATGCTGAAGAAAAAACTGATTGGCGTTTCTACTGTCAGCGAACTTTTGGGAGTGTTTTCATCTCTTGATTCGATTCGTTAGTTGTTTCTATGTGACCTTCGACTAGTGACTCACTTGCAATGTGCAAGATAAGACATAAGTGAATGTGAATTATTTCCGGCTGAATACTGTGTGTTCAGATGTGATCGTGACTTTATTCGATCTGGCCTAGTTTCCGGCGGAGGAGTCCTGATAGCCATAAAACGCGATTTCCATGCAATTAGAATTGACGCTAGTGCTTTGAGTCGAAACTTTCCGTCGATTGATACTGTATGTATTAGGCTTATTATTAACCATGAGCATTTTGTTATCTTTTCTATTTATATTCCGCCTTCAATTAATTTGGACATGTTTGGTCAGTACCTTGAAGCTTTGGAAGTATTTAACAATGCATTCAGTAATTGTAAAATAATTGTTGCTGGTGACTTTACTGTCACATCATTCAACCGTAACGTTAATGATCAGAAGTCTCAATTAATGAGCAACTTTATTTCGTTTTTAGATTTAACTAATTTTAATAATATTTCAAATATAAATGGTCGAATACTGGATTTAATTTTACGAAATATCGAAATAGAAGTCCTCAGAGATAATACACCTTCTGTTAAACAGGACGTTCATCATCCTGCACTGATCATGGAATTCATTACATCCGGATCTCCAACGAAATTCCCATTTGATAATTCTCCACGGTTTAACTTTCGCAAAACTAACTTTCCTGAAATGTACACAGCCTTGCAAGATTTTAATTGGACGGAGGTGATCAGTGCAGTTAATGTTGATGTCGCTTGTACTGCCTTGTATTCAGTTATCGATAGTATCTTTGAGGTCCATGTCCCTAAATGTAAAAATAAAATGTTTTCGTATCCCCCATGGTTCACACGTGAAATTATACTTAATATCAAGAAGAAGGACATAGCAAGAAGGAACTGGAAATGTGACAGTACTAAGTTTTCTTATGATCAGTTCAGTAATTTTAGAAAGCTCATTAAGAACCAGATCAGTGTTGCCTACTCCGCTTACGTCCAATCGGTTGAGGATGCCATTGTCAATGATCCTAGCAAATTCTGGTCATTTGCCCAGATCAAAAAACAGCAATCTAGAATCCCCCCAAGGATGACGCTTAACGGCAATGTCTGCGATACGCCTCAGGATATAGTGGATAGTTTTGCTACCTTCTTTTCAACAGTTTTTATCCCGTCTGGTCTACTAGGGTCATCTCCTCCAACAAATAATTCTACCGATATCATTTCTTTAAAAAATATAAGTGAAGAAAACGTAATTAGGGCTTCGAAAAGATTAAAGAACAAAATGACGTCTGGATGTGATGGTATTCCAAGTTTTTTCGTTAAAGATTGCATTCATATACTAGCGAAACCGCTGGCTTCCATATTCAACCTAATTCTAAAATCAGAGACATATCCACATATCTGGAAGACCTCTAAAATATGTCCTATTCACAAAAGTGGAGATATCTCTGATATTTCCAAGTATCGCCAAATAGCAATCCTGTGCAATTTCAGCAAGTTGTTTGAGATCATCGCTTATGAAACGGTTTACTGCTCGGTCAGGGCAGTCTCTATTAATCAGCATGGGCTTATGAGAGGCAGATCTACGGTCACCAACTTGGCTCTAATTACTCAGTACATTTCTGAAGTACTGGACGGTCAGGGACAAGTTGATGTCATCTACACAGATATTCAGAAGGCGTTTGATCAAGTTGATCATTATGCACTTCTGGATAAGCTTAAAACAGTGGGTATGTCTGATGCAATGCTGTCGCTCATGAATTCATATTTGAGGGATAGAAGGTTATTTGTCGAATATGGTGGTCATAGGTCGAGTTACTATCGGGCCACGTCTGACGTACCTCAAGGGTCAAATCTAGGTCCATTATTGTTTTTAATATTTATTAATGACTTGTCTTTTGAACTGAAGTGTTTCCATTTGTTTTTCGCTGATGACCTTAAAATCTGCAAGATGTTGCAAGATGACTTAGCTCTAATTTCGAAATGTAAACTTATGACTTATACATGAAAAGTTAACTATTTAATTTATGATAATTATAACATCAATGGTCAGGTTATAGACAGATGCACCTCTTATAGAGACCTTGGAGTCATTTTTGATACCAAGCTAACGTTTACTGAGCATATACTCAATATCTCGTCGGCTGCCACTCGACTACTTGGTTTCTGTATCAGAAACTGGAAGGGTTTCTCCAATGATGATACATTAATGACTTTATTTTTTACTTTTGTCAGGAGCAAGTTGGAGTATGCGACTCTGATCTGGTCTCCTATATACCAAAATTCTGTAGTCATCCTTGAGGCCAATCAACGTAAAGCTTTAAAGTGTTTTCACCTTAAATGCACAGGTTTTTATCCAGAAAGAGGTTGTGACCATAGTGCCCTATTAGAGTTTTTCAATTTGGATTCACTGTCAACAAGACGAAAGATATTTGCTTTGTCGTTTTTGTATGGCCTCATTCACAATAAAATTGACTGTCAAAAAGTGCTTGAAAAAATATGTTTCCGCGTTCCAAGGCTAGGGAGTCGACAACAAACGGCATTCTATTGTCAAGCTGGCCGTACAAATGTTATGACAAAATCGCCAATTAATCTCATGTGCTGCGTCATGAACAGTGTTACTGAATCGTGTCGTATTTACAGTGACAGTTGTGCATCGATTAACTGCTATAGATCATCCAATCTTATTTAGAATGTGTGATACTATAGATTTAAGTCCAAGAACCATGTACCTTTAATTGTTATTTTTTTCAGCGTTTCCTGTAATTGGGTATCACCTGTTGGAAATAAATAAATAAATAAATAAATAAATAACAAATACTAAATAATAAATAATAAATAATAAATAATAGATAATAAATAATAAATAATAAATAATAAATAATAAATAATAAATAATAAATAATAAATAATAAATAATAAATAATAAATAATAAATAATAAATAATAAATAATAAATAATAAATAATAAATAATAAATAATAAATAATAAATAATAAATAATAAATAATAAATAATAAATAATAAATAATAAATAATAAATAATAAATAATAAATAATAAATAATAAATAATAAATAATAAATAATAAATAATAAATAATAAATAATAAATAATAAATAATAAATAATAAATAATAAATAATAAATAATAAATAATAAATAATAAATAATAAATAATAAATAATAAATAATAAATAATAAATAATAAATAATAAATAATAAATAATAAATAATAAATAATAAATAATAAATAATAAATAATAAATAATAAATAATAAATAATAAATTAATAAATAATAAATAATAAATAATAAATAATAAATAATAAATAATGAGTTCACACCTCAGAGGCACAATGATATTGTTACTTACCTTCGTAATGTTGTTACCGAACTATTAAGTGAATGATAAGGATGCTCTTCAGTTTGAGGTGAATCGTCTGGCGAATTGTCTACTTCATTAGAATATTCCAGATTGATCTAGAAAGGAAATATTAATTTTCATTTATTATAAATGAAGACATTCGGATCTGATGTGTAACTTCAAAGCTTCTCATCTAGAGGTAGCCACTAAGGTAACATGTGCCCTCTTGTGTCTCCTCAGTTTGAATGCGGCACGTATAGGAGTATATAAAAACAGATAATGTGATCCAAATCGCGGTTGTTTGGCCGCCTTATTTAAAAATGGGCAAGTTGTAAAACGATTATTCAACATATCTTCGGCACCAGTGGGCCGATTTTACCTTCTTAAATCTCATAATACTGTTGTTCAAGGACAAACATGTCTCATAGTTTTTGAATAATCGACTAATTGTCAGATATATCAAGGTTCTCAATTTGAACCAATTTATGCAGTTATTCAAACAATAGTAACGGGTGATTTTTTAAGAGGTATAGGATTTGATTTTCAAAAAAAACACAAAAAAATTGAAAAAACGATTAAATCTTTATTTGACTCGATAGAACGGTCGATATAATTTAATATTTAAAGATTATTCCATGTAAATGTTAGCCGCGGCTCCGCAAGGTCCAATTTTGGCACACTCTCTGCAACATATCGGCCGGTATCTCACGAATAAATGCTTCAATATTGGCTTCCAGTGCGTCACTCGTTGCTGGTTTATCCCTGTAGACATTAGCCTCAACATGGCCCCACAAGAAAGAGTCAGCGTTAAATCACACGATCTAGGCGGCCAATTGACGGGCCCCAAACGTGAGATAAACTGTTAACCGAACTCGGCTCTCAATAGGGCCATTGTTTCGTGTGCGGTGTGGCATGTGGCACCGTCTTGTTGAAACCACATGTCAGCCAAGTTAAGCTCTTCCATTTTGGGCAAAAAAAGTTTGTTATCATCGCACGGTAGCGCTCGCCATTCACAGTTACGTTCCGGCCATTGTCGTCTTTGAAGAAGTACGGCCCGATGATGCCACCGGCCCATAATCCACACCAAACAGTGATTGTTTCGGGATGCATTGGTAGCTCTTGCAATGCTTCTGGCTGGTCTTTACTCCAGATGCGGCAATTTTGCTTGTTAACGTACCCAATCAACCAGAAATGAGCTTCGTCGCTGAACACAATTTTTCGATAAAAATGTTTATCTTCCTGCAACTTTGCCAGCGCTCATTCACCAAATTGGAAACGTTGTGGGAGGTCGTGTGGCTTCAATTCTTGCACCAGCTGTATCTTATAAGGTTTTACACTCAAATCCTGTCGCAAAATTTTCCACGTAGTGGAGTAACAGAGGCCAATTGTTGCGAACGGCGGCGAATTGACATTTCACGGTCATCACTAACACTGGCGGATACAGCCGCAATATTTTCTTCAGTCCTCATTCTACGTCTGCGTGTTTGTGGTCCAATAATGTAAACTGGGTTCGAAATTTAGTCACATGCTTCCGAATAGCTCCCTCAGTAGGCCGACCAAATTGCCCATAAATTGGAAGCAGTGCTCGATGCACTCTCTTAACCGAGCATGAATTTTGATAGTAAGATTCAATAATTTGCAAGCGTTGTTCGTTCGTAAATCGATTCATGGTTAAATTGTAGAACAAACTGAACAAGTTTGACAATGACGCAAGACACGATTCACGCGTCATCTGTCAAAAACGCTCTTGCCAAAAAGATACTAGCAAAAAATTTTCGAAAATGAGATTTTGTTTTTTTGGTTGTTACATAACATGTACGTCACGAACAGTTATTTTTTCATAATAACGATCTATTATGAACTGATGACACCGTGGAAAGTACAGAGTCGACCTACTTGTCGCCTTATCGCTATTTTTTAGTAGTAGAAGTTGGTTTTACTGTAGTGTGTAGAAACCGATTTCGCTCAGCAGAAAGCATGGCAATTTCAAATGCTGAGTACACTTATCGCTAATCATTAGACCAAAATTGAAATAACATTGTAAATCTCTCAAAGCCTAGCCTGAGCCAGTAAGGTCACGTGTGAACCAATATGTGCACTTAGTTTAAAACGGGAAATTATTAAGCACCTATAGGAGTATATAAAATAATAGATCACACGATCAAAATCGTGGTCATATTATTTAAAAAAGGCCTTCAAATTATAAAACGGTTGTTCAACATGTGTTTCGTAGTCAGTGGAGCGATTTTGTTTATTAATCCGTTTCTACTCCTTTTTTAAAGATACTTTAAGCATTAAATTAGACCTGAGGTTCAAAATATGTACTTACTGGCACTCTACTACAGCTAGAATTTTGATTACAGTTAACAGTTTGGCACTGGGTTGATTCATCTCTATCGTTCTCAGAACTTGCAGTCTTCGTTGAATTTTCCGGAGTGGCTGGCAACACTGATATCTTAGGAATTAGAGGAACTGAAAACGGATCTATGGTCACATAACTATTTGTGGTGATACCTGAAAAAAAAGACAAACAATTATCTTTAGCAACATTATCTAAATCCAACGCTGGCTCATAGATTGAAATAAAAACGTCCATAGTGTTCATAATGGTTGAAGCCTGCTCCTAGATCGATTCCGCGCTCAGATATAAATGTTACAGTGTTGCCAATCTGGTGGCAAATTTCTTGAGATTTGCTGATTATTCTACATGGATAAAAACCCACTTCTGAGAGCATCCTTGTTGTTTGATACCAAGGGATAAGAAACTACTTACCTGAATGCATCATAGGTTGCCAGTCCCTATCATTCTTCGTTTTTCTGCAGTTTCCTGAGTTTTCAAGCTTTGGACTGGTTTTGTTGCTATTGCAGTCGTTATAATTTTTGATACTACCGTTATTACTAAGGCAATTTTTGTGGCACTGACGACATACTGGTACGGTTTCTGGGAACTGGGGGCTTGACCTTACGGTTACCTGTTGACAAAAAGAAACCTGATATTAGCTTGGTATAATTTTGTAATCCGGTAAGCCCTTTGGTTGTTTTCATGACACTTCAAACTATGCTAAAATATGACTACTTGAAGCAGAAGGTAACCAAAAAGCTTCTGAGTGAAATGGAAGCGGCGATTTTCGAATAAAAATGTACGTCTCCAAACTGAAAAATGGCCCAATGAATAATCCATTGAATTATGCCCCATGTTGAAGAAACAGTTAGTAGTACAAAGCTTTGTGGTGGAATAAGATTGGAAGGTTTTGAATGTGATTGAGATTAACTATTTATTAGCGTATGTTGTATTACGGCGTTCAGAAAATTATCCTAGTTGAAATAAGATACTAGGAGTCATCTATGAAAATTTGTCACAGTTAGTATGCTGCTTCGTTTTTGTTCGCGTACGTCGTCGTGTTTATTTAAAATGTTCTCGAATCATGAGTTCGCCGACATGTTGTTAGTTTACGGTAAAGCTCGTCAGAATTGAAATCTTGCAGCTCAAATGTATTGCAACAGATTTCACCAACGGGTACACCCAGAAGGACATTTGTGCAAGTGTAACAATGACTTCGAGATACAGAAGGTGTTCAGCCCACTAATATTCGCCCTCGTGAAAGACAGGTTACTGTAGAGCAGGAGGACCAAATTTTAAATATCGTGGAAATCAATGCAGGTATCAGCACTCGGGAATTAGGCCGCCGCGTAGGACTATCGTATACCATAGTCCATAGAATCCTACGGGAAAATTTGCTTTATCCCTACTATGTACAACGAGTCCAGACCTTGTTACCAGAAGACTATACTCGCAGACTAACATTCTGTCAGTGGTTTTTGCACAAAAACATTGAAAATCGGGATTTTTTTAAAAACATTCTAGCGGCGGACAAATGTACTTTTACGCGAGAGGGGATATTAAATCTCCATAATACTCACACGTGGACCCAAGAAAATCCTCATACCATCCGTGAAGGTCATTTCCAACAACGTTTTAAAATAAATATTTGGGCGGGTATTCTTGACGATCGGGTAATTGGCCCTTTCGGCTTACCCCCAAAGTTGTCAGGAGAAGGATACCTTAGCATTTTAGCCAATAACCTACCAGAACTTTTGGAACAGACCTTAGACAACATGCCATTACAACGGAGACAGAATTTGTGGTTTCTTCATGACGGGGCACCACCACACATTTTTAGAGGCGTCATTCAGTATTTGAATGAACATTATCCAAATCGCTGGATCGGTCGAAATGCTCCTGATCCTCGAAAATGGCCAGCAAGATCTCCTGACCTCAATCCGATGGATTTCTGGTATTGGGGAGAACAACTGAGGCACAACTTCGCGAAAAAAAATTTAATGCGGCTGAAATAATAAATGGAGGACTTCGAGGACCTAGAGTAAGAAGAAACTGGGTTCGTCGTAATGAAGCTTATGTGGAAAGTGGAGGACTGGCAAAAAAAATTGCGGTCTGAGTGTTAAAAAGAAAAACAATGTATGTATCAAAATTGTGTTCCCTATTTATAAGTTCAATAAACTTTCACACACCAGGTGAAGCGTTGAGACAGTTAGTGGTAAGTCCGTTTTTTTAATTGTTTTAATTTTACGAGTACATTATCAAATAATGAAATAATACCTAAAAGCCAAAAATAACAAACTCCATCTTTATTTACACTGCGTTCCGTCGTAATTTGCGTCTGGCACTGCGGCGTTGTCTGATTTTATTTTACTTTAAAGTCGCTTTTCTCTAAAAAAATGCCGTTTTGACCCCCATGTTATATGAACCTTTTTGCTTCTTTTAGTCTCCTCTATCACCCATTTAAATAATGACTATCATAACGTTTACACCTTCTATAATATCGATAAAAAGATGTGCTCTTATTCGATTTAAACTGCAGTTCACAGAAACCTTCACCATTTTCGGCAAATGACTGGAACACCAGAATTGTATGGAATCTATGCACTTTTATGTTTTTTACAGAATTACGAATTTAATATGAAAAGTCAACAATTGTCAAAATAGGGGCATAGGTCTGATCGACTTGCATCCTGGCTACTGACTGCGTAATTTTGGTTACAAGAAAATGCGACGCTCACAATCCAGTACTTCCCTGCTGGGTGTAAGACTGCTGAGGTCATCATGATTCCAAAGAAGGTGGGTTCGATATTTCCTCAGGATTACCGTCCCATATGTCTGCTGTCAGCTCCTTGTAAGCTCGCCGAAAAGGTGATTTATCGTCACCTTGAGAATTTTTCGTCAAATCACCATGTGATTCCTGACGTCCAATTCGGTTTTCGGTCCGAGCATAGCACCGAGCTACAGGCAGTCAGGCTGGTGGAGCATGTAACCAGAGGGTTCACCCTCAGCATGAGTACTGGCATCTTGCTTTTGGATGTCTCAAAAGCCTTTGACAAGGTGTGGCACGCGGGCCTCCTCTATAAACTAATCCAAAAGGGTTTTCCTTTTTGGCTTCTAAAATTACTGATATCCTTTCTTGAAGGAAGGAAGTTTCGGATCAAAATTAACAATGTTTTGTCAACAACACGGCCAGTACGGGCCGGTGTTCCTCAATGTTCGGTCCTAGGACCAATACTTTATTCGCTTTTCATCCATGATGTCTCTTCCCCCAGCAACTGTGAAGTCTACCTCTATGCTGACGACACTGCACTTGTCGCCCAGTTGTGTACTGGTGATCTGGTTCACGATGGGTTGCAGAATGCGGTGGAAGTTCTAGAGTGGGCGGAACGATGGCTGATAAAAATTAATCATTCGAAAACGCAGGCTATTTATTGTACCAAAAAACGTCGCGGCCCCCCAGCAGAGGTTTCTGTAGACGGAAATCGTGTACCATGGACAAATTCTGCCAAGTATCTCGGTGTCACCCTTGATAAGGGCATGACCTGGCAGAAACATACAGCATCCATAAAAACAAAATTCCAAATTGCGTTTCGGCAACTATATCCTTTGTTATGTAGATCCTCCAAATTCAGTTTGATAAACAAAGTTCGACTATATAAAATGATTATTAGACCAGCCATTACTTATGCATTTGCGGCTTGGTGTTTTACACATGCAAAGTCTTCAAGTACTGCAAAGCAGAACTTTGCGGACAATTAGCAACGCTCCATGGTATGGCTCAAATGAGACACTACACAGAGACCTTGACATTCCTTACTTGAGGGATTATGTCAAGCTTCAGGCGCAGCGACGTTATAGTCAAGCGGAATCGCACAGCAACCCTCTGTTGCGTGACTCAGTGGACTACACAGTGGAGCAAGTTCGTAAACATTCAAGGCCACGGCTCGCACTGTAATCAAAAGTTAGCGTGAATCTTTAGTAAACTCAAAATTACACTCTAACAAAACCGAATAAAAAAAAAACAAAATTTGTTTAGTTCACCTCAAAACCAATCCGTGTACCAAGTCAAAAAGCCTAGGTGTTTCCTCTTAAACTAAGCATATCTGTTTTTCTTTTTTCTTCTCTTTCCCGTTCTCTTTTTCCTTGACTTTGTCTGGTTTCTGGGCAACCAGGACTGACAGATTCGACTAACGTACATCAGACAGTGACTAATGGGCAAAGGTCCTACGGACCGCCCAGACAAATAAATGACGAATAGTAGTAGAAAATCGTATGCCTGCTCATTCTACCAATTACGAATTAGTTGGCTGTGACAAATTCTCATTGGTGACGCCGTTTCATCTCGGATTCCGAAATATACTACACAGTACATGTCGAATACGTTAATTAATGTTAATTAACAATACATAACGAAAAATAATAATTATAATAGTGCCGATGACTATAAATGAATGCAAGCCAGTGTCACCAACCTGACTCTCGGTTGTAGTGCTCTTGGACGGACTATGATCGGACAGAATGATTTCCTCTTCACACCTGCTCTCACCTCTATTGACCTCCTTACATGTCACGTTACCTTCCTTGTCGATAAGCTGCAACTCCTCGGACCTCTTGCGCAACTGCTCTTCGGTCCATTCTTCGTCAATGGAGTCCATCTCGGGGGCATCTGGGAACTGCTCGGACTCCAGTTGGCCCTGTAATTTTAATGGGGACTCTATAAGCATGGATGAATGGAATCTGTAACAAAAATCTTCATAGGAATCCACGATAAACATAAACGAGATCAGATACATTTAGAATGATTTCGGGTTTGATAGATAGATAGATAGATACATTTATTATCTTGTAGATCATAAAAAATGACATAAGACTCGTCCTAAGAGGGAGGTACATAGTACACATAATTAAAAATAAAAACGAAACAAACATAAGTATTTACAAAGTACAAACAGGGACAACTTAAGGCGTACAGACATTCACATATAAAAAAAGTTTAAAAAAATATATCACCGTGCGAGGTATTCAGACAAAGAGTAGAAACATTTTTCAACTAATAATTTTCGTAGTTTACATTTAAAACTAGCAATACTACTGACATTCCTGAGGTTAGCTGAAAGTTTGTTATATATTCTGATGCAGGTGTATTCCGGTGACTTTTAGAACAGCGTCAGTGTGTGTTTTGGAATACTCAGACTCTCACCTGCCCTTGTATTATAATGTGTGTTGATGTTTTTATTCTGTATAAATTTTGTTTTGTTTGTATGTGTGAAAAGGGCGCACTTATAAATATGAATGCTTGGTAGTGTCATGATGTTTTTACTTCTGAAGATATCTCTGCAGGATTCTCTTCTACGAATGTTGAATATCAATCTGATTATTCTCTTCTGTTGAACAAATGCTCTAGAAATTGAAGTTGCTTGTCCCCAAATTATGATGTTCCTTGATAAATGTGAGTGGACAAGAGCATAATATACATCTAGTAAAGCTGACTCTGATAAGCAAAACTTGAGCGTAAGAATCGCATAGTATGATTGGTTCAACTTTTTACACACACTGTCCATGTGTTGTTGCCAGCTGAGCTTTGCATCCATTTCTATTCCCAAGAATGTCGTAGTTTTCGATGTCTCATGATTTGCTAGAATAGGGGCGTTTGTATAAAAATGTACAACATCTGAGTTTTCGAGGTTTAAAATCAAACGATTTGCCTGGCACCACCCTTTCATTTCACCCTTGGTTTCAGCGACCCAAAATACGTACGTTAATGGCCATTTGAACCGCACTCGAGGCATTTTAATTTCCAGCGACCATGTACCTAATGATAGGCCATCATGACAAGAGCGCATTCCTGATCCAAAAAGTAGAAAACTCCTTTTAAATGTGTCCTAAAAATCTGGTTTTCAAGATACAGTGTCAGTGTTTGAAAAGATTGTTCTTTTACTAATATCCCAACTTGTTCGTGAGAGTTGCCACTGCAAATCACAATTATGTTCCAGCTAGAGTCAACTTAACATCAAATTGCAGAGGACAACACTTGCAAAATACAACAAAAATGAAGCAAATATTTTTGATCTAATAATAATGAGAACATTTCTTTAAATATTGACACTCTGTATTTTGGAAAACAGACTTCTTAGTCAATTTTCGCATTATTACTTGAATTTGATTCAGGATTTCCTATCATTACGTAACACCCTATATAAGGTTATCAAGTTGGAAAAATGGTCAACGGTACGTCAGTCAGAAATGAAAGCCCAACTATGCATCTAATACGTTCTTAGGTACCTGAAAACCGACTCAGGTGGTCCTCAAGGGGCGCGATTAATAATTGAATGCTATCCAATTTTAAAAAAGTCATCATTATAATTCATATTTCACGGGGTACAACGTCTCTAGACTTGTTTTGATATCGCTAGTGGCACTGGGTGTTTCAGTTTATTGTTGCATAACTTTAAGATTCGATAGAACATTTAAAATGATGCATAAAGTCTATATAAACATGGGTCGAAAAATGCGTATCTTCCGAAATACAGGGTGTTTAAATTTACTTTCTAAAATAGTTTTTTTAAATATTTCGAACAATATTTGATGTATAATATTGAAAATTGGTATACAAGGGTTTTTTGGTACGACAAAACGAACCATGGGCATAGTTTTACCGTAGCCGCTAGAGGGCGCTCTCTACTGTACCTGTAGGGTATTAAAATGACCAAAAAATTTTTCTTAGTGCAATTTTTTGCTTTTTGAATAAAAAAACTAATTCTTCGCACCTTTCAACATAAAAAAGCTCTCTTGTGAATTTTCGTTATATTAAGCCGTTTTTGAGATATTTCGATTTCTAAGGTTCGATGCACTTTTAATTATTTATGATAAAATAACGTTAAAAAGTCAGTATCTCGATAATTTTTAGAAGTAGGCTGCGCCTGCAAATATTTTTGAAACTGAAAGCAGAATAAGGTTAAACGTCAATTAGTTGACAGTTAGTTTTGTTGTCTGTTGAAACCTGAAACGTTTTTTTGCAATTGTGAATGCACGAAATTTAGTTTCTTTTACCTGTTTTTTTTTGTAAGTTTTATAAAAATGCCATTTTTATTCTCCAATCAAGAGTTAGCGGATATTCATTTTGTGTATGACTTTGTAAATGGAAACGCAGCAGAAGCAGCCAGAGAATACGCACGAAGATTTCTAAACAGACGACATCCAACTCGCTCAGTATTTGTAAGAGTCCATCGCCAAATAATTGAAAATGGTTTTGGAAATCTCCAAAGGGATCAAAACATAAATGTTCGTCAGCGCAGATTTACCCGTATGATTCTGCGTGAGTTTGACAGAGATCCGACCACAAGTGTTAGGAGAGTTTCTGGTGCCTTGGGAATTTCAGCAAGCCATGTTCACCGTGTTCTTAGAAATGACCATAGACGTCCTTACCATTTGCAACCTGTGCAAGGACTACAGCCAGGGGACGGAGAACGAAGAATCACATTTTGTCAGTGGATTCTTGATAGAACTGATAATAATAGGGAGTTTTTAAGTAACGTTTTATGGACCGATGAGTCATGCTTCACTAGACGTGGAGTGGTAAATTTTCATAATCAACATATTTGGTCGCATGAAAATCCGCATGCAGTTCGGGAAAGAAATTTTCAGCATGAATTTAGTGTGAACGTGTGGATTGGTATTTACCGTAATCGACTATTTGGACCCTACCTTTTGCCTGCCAGGTTAAATGCTGCGACCTTCTTGGAATTTTTAAAGGCAGAACATGCAAATATGTGGGATGATGTTATGTTAGATTTAAGAAGATTGGCCTGGTTCCAGCTTGATGGTTGTCCAGCTCATTATTCAAGAATAGTTAGAAACTGGCTGGACGAAAATTATCCAGAAAGATGGATCGGCCGTGGAGGACCAGTCGCCTGGCCTCCACGATCCCCTGACCTAAATCCATTAGATTTCTGTGTGTGGGAATTTCTAAAAGAAAAAGTGTACCAGACTCCCGTAACCACAAGAGATATGCTAATAGACAGAATCAGGAATGCATGTGATGAAATAATGCCTTATTTAATTAAAGCTATATCACGTTCTTTCATTCGTAGATGTGAATTGTGCATTGAACAATTGGGTTTACGTTTCGAGCAACTACTTTAGATTTTGTATGCTTGTCCTAACTATCCAATAGCATTTTAGTTGTAAATAATTAATTTAATTTGTTAAAAATAATATTGGAAAATTAAACAAATTAATATTCTGTTTTTTGTGTTTATTTGGAGTTAGGAATTATTGCTATGTTTAAAAAAACAATCTAAACGATCATCTTAATTACTTTTAATGCCCAAATCGAAAATGTAAAAAAAAATATTATTTTCCCATGAATAATTAAAACTGCATCGAATCTTAAAAATCGGAATATCTCAAAAACGGCTAACTATAACGAAAACTCACAGAAGAGCTTTTTTATGCAGAAAAATGCGAAGAATCACTTTTTTTATTCAAAAAGCAAAAAATTGCACTAAGAAAAAATTTTCGGTCATTTTAATACACTACAGCTACAGTAGAGAGCGCCCTCTAGCGGCTACAGTAAAACTATGCCCATGGTTCGTTTTGTCGTACCAAAAACCCTTGTATACCAAGTTTCACTGTTATACATCAAATATTATTTGAAATATTTAAAAAAAAAACTATTTTAGAAAGTAAATTTAAACACCCTGTATTTCGGAAGCCACGCATTGTTCGACCCATGTTTATATAGACTTTATGCATTCATTTTAAAAGTTCTATCGAATCTTAAAGTTATGCAACAATAAACTGAAATACCCTGTATATTGAAGTTTTATAATAGCTGATTTTAATCGAAAATTTCAGCTTTGCAGTTAATATTCTACGGGCAACAGCTTGAATGGTTTGATAAATTTTTAAATTGCAACTTAAATCATGCAACCTTCAACTTTGAAATTTAAATTTCACAGGCTACAGTCCAAACAGTTTGTTGAATTTTGAAATTTGAGGTGTCCTTAGATTCGTCATGATGGCAAAATTGATTCTTCATTCTTTACAGTTATCGTAGCCGGTTTTTTTTAATGTATATGTCTTTTTGGGCGTGAGCGTATTGGAGGGAAGGGAGGGGTAGAGGGCAGCACATGTCCAACGTTAATTAATTAGTTTGAAAACAAAAAACACACACCACTCGTTGCTTACGAAACGGACTCTATTACGTATATTTTACTTCTCAAGCGGAAGCCAGCGGGGTATATGCCTCCCTTACTCACCCCTAATGGGTACGCATGTCCAACAGTGTTTTTAGTCTGAAGCAGCTGTACCAGGACACCGCTGCTGCTATAAGGATCCCAAATAAATTTCCTAGCTTTTTCCCAGCAGTTGCCGCTATTGACGAGATGTGTTCGTGCCTGATCAGGTTCTCGGTGATCTGGACTCCGACCAGCCGAAATGAATGGCTTTTTGGCAGAAGTCGGCCATCCACCGAAACCGGATGAGCGCTAGGACGCTTCTTGTTCGTCAAAGTACAGTTCTGTGTTTTGGAAGCGTTGAAATGAACAAGATTGTTGCATCCCCAAGCAGTGATAGCCTCCAGGTCTTTTGTCAGAGAGGAAGTCGTCGCTAGTCTTCTTTTTTCCAGCTCAGCGGCAGAGATCGGCTTGTCACTCGGAATTCCTGCATGTAGAGTGCTATCATCCGCGAAGCTGTGGATTGGGTTGATCGTGCAGGAAAGGAGGTCGTTGATATGTAAGAGAAACAGTGCCAAACAAAGTTCATTATAGGCATCGAAATCTCCGAAGAGAAGTACCTCTGAAGCGGGGTGATTGATGTTGAATGTCTAGTTTCCGAGGTATCGACAGGAATTCGAATTATCAATAAATTGCAAAAATTCATATCTCATATGTGGGTATAAATGTTGTTATACGCTGCACCTACCTTCATCCACCTCTCAAGATGGATAGCGTTATACCGATTACTGCAGTTGGAGGACCTACGCAGCTGTTTGCACTTGTGCTCGATGATGAGGTCCAGCTGCCTCTGAGCCTCACTGGCGGGGCACGTGGGAGGTTGGGGGGTCTGCAAGGAGAGTTGACCGATTAGAGGTATACGGGGAAACTTGCTGGAAGTACGCACCTTTATCTTCAGTTTTCGTAGCGTATCATATACAATGCAATTTTGATTGGTTGTAATAGTGACGGTACACAGATTTTGCTTTTGAATTTTTTTTATGCCCTGCCCTTCCCAAATCTAAGAAAATAAAAATCTTCGTCTTGGGCTCTAAAAAATCGTTTTTTTCGTGGAAATATCGTAGGCCGCTTAAAGGTAAACAATTGCCTTCGTTGTACTTCCCATATTGGATATGGCTTTCTTCCAATTTTCGAAAATTGCTTCTTATTTTTGAAACCCTGCGGGGCTTACGCTGAAACACGAGAGATTTGACAACTCTGGATGATAACCTTTTTGCTTACCAACAACTGTTATTATTGCTATTACCACAAAACTATTCGTTTACCCCTGATTACCCTTGTAATTCGACGGAAAAATACCTAATTAACATACCTAATATCAAGGTAATGCAGGTTTATACATATATCTGTTGTCTCTTTGTTGAGTAAAATTTCAGGTTTCTGCAATTTCGGTTTTCGTCATTTTTTGCCCCTTAGTTCCGCTGCCACTGGATCGATTTTCAACAACTATAAAGCATAGTAGTAACCTTGAGTGACATTTTCATCTGAATCAGAGTCGGAGCAAGGATTAGCGGATAGACCGGCATGCAGTCAGTCTAACTGAAATAAGTGACATGTTTTTTTGTGATGTACATGTCATATAACATCCAAAAAACAAATTATTTAATTTTCAAAATGTTTCGCGATTGCAATATTTTCTAGCGATTGGGCCACCATTTCTTGTACAAAGTCAGTAAAAAATGACACTGAAAAGTACAGAGCCTTTGCTACATCCGGTAAATTTTACACTCTATTCTAAATGTATTTTTGTTGTGAACAATCAAATCAAAAGGTGCAGTAGGAAATTATTTGCTAATGGTAGGTCTAGAATTGGAAATGCTCTGGGCAGCTTTTATAAGAGAGTAGCGAAAGCTCATTTAGCACCGATAGCTTGATGCAAAACGTAATGTTATGACAATATTTTAACATTGAACTGAGATTCATTGTTGTGGACCAAATCAAACGATATTACAAATAAGCTGTGCAGAAATCTGTGTACTTTGCGTATTATTAAAACTGTATATGCTTGAAAATGTAAAACTAGCATATTAAGGATTCCTAAAAATACTAAATCTCACTTCACTAAGTCGAATGTCGTACTATCAAGTGCAAACTTCAAGCAAGTCACCCTGTATATAGCTGTCAATCAAAAGCATCTATTTAGAAATCAATATACAACATCAACAAAACCCAAGGCTAATATGTTTGTTGGTCTTTCCGGGGAAAATATGGAATCTTTTGGGCTTCTTAAGTATTGTGCTTCTTAGCTTAAAATGAGAAAATATCCATATATGTTGATGATGTATGTTGATCTCGATCTACAGCAGGCAAAAAGGTAGAAGGAAAAGCGCAATGTCATAACTCAAATACTTTATTTGCAAATATATAAAGTACATCTCTCCGAGTAACAATATAATAATCTCTAATAAAAAATAAAACCTATCAAGTTTCAAATTCAGACTCTAAATAATTCTATTTCATAAAGGTACTTATAAGAGATAGGCAGTCAGTTGAATAAACTTGTGTACACAAATGCTTGGTTGTAATTATTAGTAACACTGACAACACCTATTTACTGAGGTTAAAAAGATAAGGAAGTAACTTTATGGTACCATATTTTACCTGCTTTTTCATGTAAGTGATCCAGTTATCCTTAACTAATGTAATTAGTATAGTTTTTTAGTATTTCTGGCCAATTTAGTTAACGCAAAAAAGTTGCCAATTCAAAAGCTTAGAGTATTTCTGTCTATAAATATATAGCGTATCCTACGGCAGATTCAGAATTTTCAGTTTAAAGTAGAGAAATACCACTCGTTTTAGGAAAAATGTTTTTGAAAATAAACCAAAGAAATTCCGGATTTCAGTTTTAATAGTTACGTTATCATCAATCATGGAATTAGTTCATTACATTTCGCATAACGGTGAAGCAAGCAGGTTCAATATCGCTTACTGTCAAATCAGTTACATTTCTTGGTAGGTGGATGGTACTGAGTGTAAAAAATGTGAGGGCCGCACTGTATGAGCAGATATTAACTGAGAAGAGGTCAAAAAATAATAATCCGGATCTTACCGGGCCACATGGTGGTCGATTCTTTTTAATCCCCTCCCCACTTAAATTTTTACAAAAAAAAAGTTTTTTCATTCAGACGTTTTCCGAGCTATAGGCCATGCAATGTCTGAAAAACCCTAAAATGCTCATCGCCAATGATTAAAAGCTCTTTTTTGAGGTTGCTAAGTTGAAGCTAAATCCTTTCCCAACAAAACCCTAAAGTGTATTTTGCAATTAGTTTATTTTAAAGCGCTTTTTAATCTAGTTTGTTAGGCCTGAAATGGCGTCATTCGTTAAGAGCTGATGTACCAGGGGATCCAGTAATAAACGACGCCGGCTATACATCAACAACGCCTTGACCTACAGACATCTGTTAAAAAATTTCATAACAAAAGTGGCCAAGGAGACTGTTATCAGCTTTCGAAAATGGCCGCTAGGGGGCGTATTTTCAGTTTCAAAAATTCAAACGCCATTACTTTGCAAAAATGCGTGATTAACTGATTTAATAATTCTATGTTGATTGATTTTCGAAACCCTTTTCAACGACTTTTTTCCATATTTTGCTTCGTTCAAGGTGGGTTAAGAGTTGAGTGTCATTTCAGAAGCATCAGCGCTCCTATTCAAGGCTCCATCTTGTCAAATTAGTTCACTTCGTGGCCACTAAGTAGCGTTTTATCGATATGTCACTGTTTTTTCGAATTTAATCTTTATACTTTATTGATATTGCTTGGAAAGGGCATAAGAAAACCTAAATAATGGCGAAGAACGGAAATCAGTATATTTATTCGTTAAGGAGATATAACGGAAAATATGCTTAAATTACAATTTTCAGGTACGATTTCATAAAAAGAAACATTCAAGTTATGAATAGTTATGTAAAATGTATCAGTATGATACGGTTTCGAAATATTGAACTTTAACTTTAAATTAATTTCTACGCTTTTTATAATCGATAGAGCTCATAAGTGTCGTCTGGTATATGAAAAAGACATTCTAATTATACCTCATATTAATTTCAACTCAGCTGGCGCTGTAATATGAAAAATTCAGGAAATACACACTTATACACACTTGATACACACTTGATTTATTTAGATCTTTTAGGGGTGTCAATTCTGTCATATAGCTGTAGCTCATAAAAAGCGTAATGATAAAATCAGGGCAGGGCAAGATTCGGATTATTATTCTTCGACTTCTTCTCGGTTGGTGTCTGTTCATAAAGTGCGGCCCTCACATTTTGCACACTCAATTCCTTCTCACTGGTGTATGGAGTATTGACGTAAACTTCTCTTCACAGAACGTCCATTGGGGCAAAATTTGCTGCTAGCAATACACGCAATTTTGTAACTGATAATGTGAGAGGTAGCTACGATAAGACTGTAAATGATATCCAGTTATTTTATGCTCTAATTTGAAAAAACATCAGGTATGCATATAGTTTGCGGATGTAGTTTCAACAAGATGGAGTAACTCGCCATAGAGCAAGTGCCAACATCAAACAACTTGGTGATCTATTTGTGCAAAGATCTCATGGCCAACACGATCGTCACATTTGACCCTGAGGACTTCTGCGTAATATTTAAAAAGAAAATGGAATATCCACAGCTTCTCCTATAGTTCTAATAAAAACATTTTTCTACAAAATGTATGGTATTTCGTTAAGTTGGACCATCTTGGGCATCTTAAATCCGCCGTGGGATACCCTGTACTTTTGGATCATTTTTTCGACATACGAAAATGTACCACTACTCCACTTTTCATCGTTTTATCGTAATAGAACAAGTGATTTTATCAGCCAAAGATGTGCTTTCACCTATTTTGACAATCTCGCTATCAACAGTTCTAATAATGATGAATGTGTCACGTAGTCGCAAGACTCGGTTAAGAATTTTGGAAGTACCTAGTCAAACATGAATAAGCACCGAATTTCTGTCCATAACAGTAGTATCGTATCGATAATATAGTACAAAATCTAATGATTACCAAAAAGTAATTACTAACAAAAATTGTATGATAAGTAAGCTCAGCACTAGTCAGTTCTCAGCAGTAAGCCACTTTTTTATGTACTAGTAAAATCATTAGTTCAAACCTGAGCATTATTCAAACTATTGAAAAAGACAAATTCTATTAATTTGCAGTTTATAACGCATCAATGGATAGAAAAAAAATTGGTTGTCCAAATTGTTTTGTAATAACTTTATAAGAATACACACATCTACTATGGTAGATTAAGGTAGTAGGTATATTAGAAAATTGGCAGTTGTTCAGTATATCAAGTTACCATGACGTTGAATGATTTACACATATGAATTCTACTACTTTTTCTAGATATCCTAAGCAACTAAAAGTGTCTATCAGTGTTTAGTACATACAAACCTCTCAACCTGTCAACAAATAAATTGGATAGGATTGGTGAGGTCATATAGTTGTATAGTTATGGGTGGTCATTAAGCACAACATCAATAAAGATGAGCCATACCCACTAGATATATGTTTTATAAACCGGAATGTCTTGATGGCTTAAGAAAAGAATCTGGAGTTGAGTTAAGAACAATCAAAGCCTGTGATAATTTCACAATAATATAGTGCTAATACTGGTATTGAGTATACGGATGCTCATGACAAGAGTTTTGTAATGAAACAGTAAATTCGTAATACAAAAGAGAATCGCTACAAAAGTCGGTGATCTGAGAAGAAGTGAGGACTCAAAATTCTTTCAAAAATATAAAAGTCTGTCCGAATATCGTATTATTGTGCAAACACATTTCTTTGTTCGTAAGCTTATTCGTTAACCTAAATCAAGATGCAAGTAAATTGTTCAAAAAATGTCATAGAACATAATATCTATAGATACCTTGTTTGAGAATGTCTATTTCATGCCATACTAAGAAAATACTGCGTGGTAATAGATCTTATTGATATATCAATCCATTTTTTAGTCACAATGGAATGAAATTTCATTAAAAACAGGTACACACTGTGTTCCACCATCAAACTGCTACAATTTTATCTTTACTTATTATCCTTCACTTTTCTGGGATAATCCATCGATATTTAAACAACTAAGATCGTAATTGAACTGAGTAATGTCCCACGGCTCTTCAGCCTTTAAAAACTTAATATCATCGCAATGATCATCAGAATTTGAACAGATTTCAGTACTTGGCGTCAAAATAGCTGAAGGAGTTGGGGCGTGAGAAGATAAGCTATGCTTAGGAACTAAACTCACTTCAGAATTAAAGTGTGATGTGAAAACTTGACTTATTTCTGAAGATGATTGAGATATATTGGCACTGGGCGTATCAGGAGTTTTATCGATTAGAATATGCTTATTTCTCATGAAGTCTGAGGTAAAGGCTTGGCTAGCTTGAGAGGAAGAACTAGAGGAGATTCTAGCTCTAGACACAACGGAAAGGTGGTTAGAAGACAACACTTCCGAAGATGCATAAGATGAGATTCTGGTAGTATGACCTTCATACGTTTTGTCAGGATAGGTGTGGTGTCTGAGGTAACGAGTAGGAGTGGGAGTGTCAATGTTGAGGTCAGCTCGACGCACCTGTCGACGTACCGCCGAGAGTGACTCAGTAGAATGCAGGGTCACTATCGAAGAGGTGATGGGCACTTCGGGAGACTCCAAGGGCGAGTTTGGCGAGCTGCCGTCCATGTTGCTGGTTGCTTGGTAGCTGCTTGCGCAAATTCAAAAGCTACACTAATCTATTTTCGGACTACTCTAATCTAGTAATCCAGGATATAGCAACATTTACACAAGCGAGGCGGGTTACGATTTGTAGATGCTTAGTGGAATAGGAAATTACAAGTCATTGTACCTGACATCACTGGTGTCACTTTATGACCTGTGCTATTATATAGTTGTAGTGACCGTTCTTGAAGGCTACGTCATCAACGCTATATGAAATAAGTAAACAGACCGAGTCTACGTACCATGGACGGATCTTAATCTTCAGCTGCTACCCTCTCCAGTACGCATAAAGTGGGTTCTTAAGAGCTGCTGTTTTCATTCACTTCCTGGAAATACTCTAATAAATTTAGCACGTGCTGACGGCCTTCTCCATTGATCGTATTTCCGGGCACTGTACAATTTTATATTGAAGATTGATAACAGGACAACTTAAATTGAACGCTGATGTCAAGTGAGTTGTCACTCTGACAAATATGATTGAAGGGCACTCATACGTAACGACCAAGTATTCGTAAAACACGTATGTTTTTGAGATTACCGAATAAACGTACATACACAGGAGTAGGTTGCAAGTGTATGTATGAGGACGATGGAGATAATATACAGCGATACTGATAGTCTTACTTTGGCCCGCCAAGAACGGTGACGACAACTATAGCACAGGATATGTAGTAAATCGACCTCAACCAGATTAAAAAGTACTTTTTATCAAGCAGAATATGTTAAAATAATGCCGTAATAGCTTGCCTTGGTCAAGGGTAAGCTAATTAAAAAAATAGGTATATTACTTTCAGTATCACACCGATTTGCTCTGTAACTTATAGTTAACCTGTCGTTTGTCTTGTTTTTGGTTCGTATACATCTCGGTGCCTTTTGAATTATAAATACCATTCAAAAATTAGTAGCCTTTAGCTACACGTAAAAACAAGGGTGGTACTATACAATTCCTGACAGATCTACTAGTTTTTGCTGAGATCTTGCCGCACTTGCACCTCAGAAAACCTACTCTGTTAAGAAAAATACATATTTATGTCATCGAAAGGAACCAACAAGACCTAAGTTCTGTGATAATCATTATTTGAATCTTCAATTTAACATAGCTATGACCTAACACCGATACCTTATAAACATATTTCATCTGGTAGGTACTTCGGTGAACGTAGTTCTTACTATGAATTATGGTCTACTATGGCTCAAAAATCAAGTCCAACCCTGGTTGTCCGATACGGTTTCGGAATTTAGACAAAAAGCTTTTCATATGAACTTCCGTTTCAGGATTTGTGTTACCATGCATTATAAGTCATGTCATGCATGTAGAAGACACTACAAAAATTGAACAACTTAAAGACGATGTTTTTGCCATTTCCACTATGGCTCTTACATTCTTGTTGACAATAACGTCCCTTTACCCCTAATCTTCAAACCGCAACCTGCCTAGTAAACTATCGGGTTAAATATTTTTTATTAAGGATTTCACTGTCAACGGACTTCGCTTTTTTCCTGGATTACATTCTAGCTCTAGCTGCTATAGGAATGCTTTTAGATTTCTTCTTGTACATACGTTGTAAAGTTGCGATTTTCGAATACTTGACCCGTCTGAAACTTGCAACTTTTGGTCTATTTTCTTCGTTAATGAACTAGCTCTAAGCCTGTCACTTTTTTTGCTAATCCACTGAATAATTCTTCTAGAATAATAACGTATATGCTAGGTTATTCTATGCTAGTTATAATTTCTAGCTTTTCTAAACTGATCTAGTAAAACGGTTATGAATGGAGTCTAAAAGCCATGTTCTTGTTTTAAAATAGCAGTACTATAATCATTACAAAAATGGAATAAGAAAACTTGATATCAGATAGATAGGTAATGTTGGATTTAGAAGAAAATCATCAATGTCGCCCATTGAATTTTCCCCAACTGATTGTTTTTCCCTCCCATAAAACAGTGATTTGGAGTGCATTTTGACAATATTATTCATTTTATTCTTCTATTTCCAACACTATTTTCTATAATCAGTATTTCCTCTAAAGCATGCCATTCACTACAAGAACTTACATCTGCTTCTGGAGCAAGTTCTGCCATACTGCTTTCAGTTCAGGTGTGGGCGCCCTTAGGGCTAGGACCGTCTTTCTACCTGCACCCTTTCTTGGGGTCCGGCTCAGATCCGGACCACAATGGGCTGTAGGGCTGCTGGCCTTTTTCCCTTCGGGGTTGATTGTCAGACGGAACTCCGTGTCTGGAAAGTATTGTAAACTAGACTGAGGTCGGCTTTTGCTTAATGTGAAGGAGATTGTTTTCGAAGAAAGAAATGCAATATTCAAAGTAATGCAATAGTTACTTCGGAAATATACGTTTCTAATCCAACATTATAATGCAACATTAAATTAATCAATTTCAATGTTTTGCTTTTGTATGTCCTCGACAGAAAGTACAGTGCTCACTTGAAAATTCATTCAACCTCAAAATGACCTTTAAAGTGATAGTCAGGTTCTTTGGCAAGAATATCATTGAACTTAAAATTATCTGGAATGCATTTTAGAAATTAAAAGTAGATGTTTCCAGTTAAAAATTCATTTGATCTTCAAATCACCTCGATGGCCATAGTCAAGATGGAAATACTCTTCATATTGCCGGTGGTAAAAATAGGATTTTCTATTTAAGAAAACTCTCTTGACCTTCAAATAATCTTGAAGGTCAAGGTTAAAGTCACATTCAAGGTCATTATTATATAAATACTTTCAAACCTTACAACTTCATAAGACAACATGTTTCTCTATGAAGCGGATCTTTCGATATATTTTGTCCTTTTCAGACTTTCTGGATACCTTCAAATACACATGCAGATAATTTTCAATGTAATACATTTTAACAAAAAACTCCCCGCTCTTTCAATTTCCAACGGCAAAACGAGAGGTTTAACTTAAGACTACTGCTTTTACCTTCAAATGACCTTGAAGGTCATAGTCAAGGTCACGTTCAAGATCACCAATGGATTAATCTTATGAAATCTTATAACTTTATTTTATAGCACTTTTTTCTAAGAAGCCTATTTTTCAAGATATTTTGATTTATGCATACTTGTATATTTTCGGCTGACAGACATTCACATGTCTATAAATAGATACGAGTACGAGTAGATGGTAGTCGTATGAATGATAGTAATAATATACAGGGTGTTCCTTAATGATATGTGAATATTTAAGGGTGTGAATCTACATCAAAAATTAATGTTAATTTGCTTTATAAACTATGGTCCAAAAATGTTTCCTTACAAAAACTCGGAGTATTGAAGTTTTAGGACAAAAATGGAAACTAATCAATATTTCGAGAACCGCTTCAGATATTTCACTGATATTTAGTACGTACTGAAAGTTAAAAAAGTTGCATATTTTTCAATGTAAAAATAATTTTTAGCTTTAACACTGGCGTGACGCGTACGGGTATTGACTTCGATATTTTTTAAGAAAAAAATGGTATGACAATAGTTTTTTGCCAAATAAAAATTATTTTTGAATTCCCCGTTCAATTTAAAACAAATGATCTGTCCTGAACTGTTTTCCTTCGATGCGCCATTTATGATTAAAAAAATAAAAACCGTTCTATTGTCTAACCTGCAAAATTATTATTAATTTAATTGGAAAAATTAAACTCATTAGAGGTAATGAACAACAACAACTGACAACATAAACATAACATTAAAACCAACGAAATGATTACCAAAATTGTTGAAAATGGCCCCCTTCACCTACTATGCATGCTTCCGCCCTCCTTCTCATGGAATTGCGCAACTATTCTTTCTCTTAATTCGTCTACCGTGTTAATGGGACTTGTGTACCAAGTGTCTTAAGATCTAAACTGTTGAGGTCTGGGGACCTTGGTCGCCATTCTTGGGGCCCACCTCGGCCAATCCAACGATTTGGATAAACAGTTTGTAAATAATTACGAACCGCTACACTGAGATGCGTTGGTGCACCATCATGCATGTAACACATATTGTTTCTTATTACTAACGGAACATCATCAAGCAGCAAAGACAACTGTTGTTGAAGAAAATTGACGTAAGTTTGTAAGTGGTTACCAATAATTCCTGCCCATACGTTAACCGAAACTTGGTGTTGGAAATGGGTTTCGGTTACGGCATAGGGATTTTCTTCTGCCCACAAATGATTATTGTGGAAATTCTGAATGGTATTTCGAGAAAAATTAGCTTCGTCCGTGAATCATTGGTTCAAATTGCGGATTTTGTGTAATTTTTGGAAGATACCAGTGACAAAAGGTCACATGCCTTGGAAAATCAATGCGAAGTAACGCCTGTACTCTTAAAATATGGTAAGAATGTAACTAACAAACAGTTTGATGGCAAATATTTAAGTGTCTAGCGATCCTCCTCGTACTTGTTTCAGGATGTTCTCCGACTTCGTGCTGCACTGCTTCCTCAATTTCAGGTATTCTCACACATAGAGGGCTACCTCCAGATGTTCCTTTTCGGACAGAACCAGTTTCAACAAGACGACGATGAATTTTAGAAAAGGTTCGACTATCTGGCAAAGCACGATCGGGATATCTCTGGTGATAAATCCGTCTGGCTTGCTCACCATTACCGTCGGCAAGACCATATACGTAATGCAATTCTGCCATTTCTGCATTTGAATAATTCACCATCATTAACAAGATTGTAAAAACTAAATAATGAAAAAGATGTCGGCGAACAGATTTGAATAACAAATAGTTGTCAGATATCAAAGGCCAGTGACACATTCCAGAGCAACTATGTAGATATTTATTGCTAAATTGCATTCTTCAATTATTACATTAATTTTCTCGGTCAATAGAACGGTTTTTATTTTTTTACTCAAGAATTCAAAAATAATTTTTGTTTGGCAAAGAACCATTGCCGAATCCTTTCTTTCTTAAAAAATATCGAAGCCAATACCCGTATGCACGCGACTGTTCAAGGTATAAATTATTTTTGCATTGAAAAATATGCAACTTCCGCTACGTATGCAACTTTATTAAATTCCACTACGTACTAAATATCAGTGAAATATCTGAAGCGGTTCTGAAAATATTAATTAATTTTCATTTTTTCCTAAAACTTCAACACCCCGAGTTTTTGTAACGAAACATTTTTGGACCATAAAATAATGTTTTTGAAAATCACTTAAAAAACTTTTATAGGTATGTGTGGCGTTTTTTTCTTGTTTCATATCTATCTGACAGCCTGACATTTCATTTTGGAACACCCTGTATATCTTTTAACAATTTTGTGCATTGATTTTGGATTAACTTTAGATAGTATAAGTATTTACGAGCTTTGAATGCTTACCTTTTTTCCTGACGTTGAAAATAACATCCGATACATTTGCGAGTGGTATAGGTTCTTCGATTACAAAAAGTACCCTATCTCTTGATGCCTTGGCAAAAAGTAAGAGATCGCTGAACAGCAAAGCCCAACATTGCCGGACGTTCTTACCCTCTATTCGAGTCAGATCTCCACCGAAGATCCACTGGCGGCCTGGTTTGTTAAGCACAAACGGCTAGCAAAATGTATTGAAAAAATCAGTATTTGAACAGGATATGGTAAGTTATTGAAGTTGAGAGCGAAAATGGGTCAATCTTGCCATTTTGGCTCCCTATAATAACAGTTCTATAACTTTGACGACGAGTTAAAGTAAGTGGTCTATGTTCTATCAATATGCTTACCTTACATTTTGTAAAAACTAGCCTATTTTCTAAATCTTGTACTGTCAATAAGGGTCTACCCTCTCCTACTGGTTCCATGAGTCCAGAACCGGCAGTTATTTCTCTATATGTTAACTGGAAATAAACATGAAAGCTATTTACTATCTATAAAGGTAGTATTTAAAGCTTTGAATTTTGCTACTTGGGCATAGTAGTAGCAGTTTTCAAAACTAGAAGCGCACATCGATGTATGCATATTTAGAAATAAGATACATTATTAATAGCCCAGAAAAATACTTTTAACCTAACATTACAAAATGAATGGAAATTCAGCCTTGGGTTATTGAAATATTTTTCTCTAGCATGACGAAGAATTCCGCATCCTACCGTAGGCAGGAATTGAAGAATTTTTGAAAAGCTTTTGATTGTTTTGTTACGGTCCTGTAAATATTATAGATATATAAGCATTGTTAAGACAATTCTGTTGCTTGCTAAATAATCTCCAAAAGTTGTCTTTACGATATTCTCACATCTACATTCGTTTACGAGCTTATGCTGGCTTTCTGATTGATGAAATAGTTCTTTGTGTTATTTACTATCATTATTGAAAATTACAAAAGTTAAATAAACGGCCAACTCTTTCTCATCATAATCATAGCGAAAAACTCTTGCAGATTCTTCTTTTGCTATTTGTTGTGGAACAGTTGCACTTTCTAGTAAAGGAAATATAGCAGAACAAAGACGCTTCTATTTACGAGGGATGTCTTTTAAGTTTTGCATATAGAGACATAGTAGGCTGCGCGGATCGAACGTCAGTACTGAATCTTAAACTCACTCTTTAGTTAACTTAAATTCAAAGTTTCACAACAATACGTGCAGTGTTCTCACTACAGTGAATTTTTAAGTGTTACCAAGTCATTAGATAAATAGAACTCAACCGAGAACATTTTCGCGCCATAATTTATTACAACTTTCAGAGACAATTATCGCAACAAGAATGCCTAGCTGAGTTCCTGTCTGCTTTCGGCAACGAAGCGCCACATCAGTCGACAATTTCCCGTTGGTATGGAGAATTCAAACGTAGACGGGTCAGTCTTAGCGACGATTCCAGGGTGGGTGCACCAAAAACAGCAGTCACCCAGGAAAACGTCGATGCTGTGTGAAAACTCATCATTGAAGATAGACATGTGACATATCGCGAGATTGAGGCGTCCTTGAAGATCTCAAAGACCTCAATTCAAAAAATTTTACGTGAAGAATTAGGAGTAAGAAAATAAGTTTCTCGTTGGATACCTCACCTATTGACTGAAGAGCAGAAAGCAGCCATGGTTAATTGGTGTCAAAAAACGCTTAACCGTTTCAATTTCGGAAACTCAAAAAATGTGTACAGCATTGTTGGTAGTGATGAATCGTGGATTCACTGTTACGAACCAGAAAATAAACGACAGTCGGCTGTTTGGGTGTTCCAAGGTGAAGAAAAGCCAACAAAAGTCATCCGTTCTCGAAGTGTTTCGAAAAAGAACAATTCCACTTAATGAGCAAATAACTGTTACTGCGGATTGGTATACCACCATTTGTTTGCCAATAGTCATCACCGAGCTTCGGAAAAGCAACCCCGAAAGAAGAATCATCGTCCACCAAGACAATGCAAGCTCGCACACAGCTCAAAAAACAAGGCAGTATTTAACGGAAGAAAACGTGGAATTATTGGACTGTCCTCCATATAGTCCCGATCTAAGTCCTAATGATTTCTTTACTTTCCCGAAAATTAAATACAGACCGCGTGGTCAAAGGTTCCAGTCACCAGAAGAAGCAGTTGACGCATTCAAAAATGCCGTCTTGGATCTGCCAGCAAACGAGTGGAATAAGTGCTTCAAAAAATGGTTCGAGCGCATGCAGATGTGTATTAATCTTCGTGGATAATACTTCGGAAAACAATAGTCATTTAAAACTACCTACCGTGTTGTTTTATTTCCATATGCAAAACTTAAAAGACATCCCTCGTAGTCACTGTTTTCAACCAATTTTTCTTGGCATTATTTAGCTATATCTTCAACAGAAGTAAATATAAAACATCAATAGTAACAACATGATCAATTGAAAGTATACTTCGTTGAAAGTAATAACCAATTTTGCTTATTAAATAATATTTATAATGCATGAACAAGTACAAAAATCGCATATTTTTTGTAAAAACCGCAAAACTGTTTTTGTTACGAACAGTTTCTGACGAAAATTTGATGATGTACTTGATAATAGTTCCTGACAATATGGTGCCTACTCATATTGTATGTGTAGCACAGGTGAACATAAAAAGAATTCGCAAAGGCTCAGAAAAAAAACATGCGGATTGAAGTCAAAAATAATACCTTCGATAATACACCCCGAAATATAATTACCGGTGTTGCTGCTGTCAGTTATTTTGGTGCAGTGGTAAAATATGGAGTTGTAGACTGAAGCTACCTAGTTCAATTCCTGACTGCAGCAACTATTTAAATCTTTTTTTTCAAGTTGTGTAGTCCGTAAGTGGTAGTGTTGCTAATATTTAAAGATATGATGTATACTATGGCCAAATGGCAACATCAAGATATAAGCAACTGCTCGCTCTCTTATGGACATTGCATATACAGGGTGACTTCGAAGTTGAGTCATTTATTTCAACAGTGAGTAGATCTGATCAAAAGATGTTTTTTTCCTTTAACATTTTTCTGGTAAAATTAAAGTAACAAAGTTATAGCCCTTTAGAAGTTTGAGTACCGCCTTGTCTCAATAATAATATTATGTGCTCGTGTTTGGCAACAACGGATATAATCCGCCTTATCGGCTCATCGCATCGGAAACAAAAAAGCGAAAGAATTTGAAACGCTTATCACGATGTTTTTACTACAATTTTATTCAGTTGTATTCAGTCAATGTGTCAGTCGGTAACGCGTGAGTGAATAGTGGTGTTTGTTGCGTGACTCAAACGAAATAAAAAATGGCACATGTTTACGAAAATGTTGAACTTGTGGACATTTTTCTTATTTACGGGGGGGTAGTCTTTACAAAATGCTGCCGCGGCATCACGGATTTATGCGGATCGGTTTCCCAATCGAGTGCAACCAACCCCTCGTGCCTTTGTTAATGTAGTACAACGGGCTCGTGAATCAGGTGACTCAAGACCTCACAGGGGAGGGCATGCCGGTGCTCCAAGACCGCACGATCAAACACAGGTCCGCACTGAAATACTTGTCGGGAGGATACTTTATAAAACAATGTAACATTTTTTCTTTAATTTTTTTTTATTTTTACACATATTTTGGTTTATCTTCGTTCAACAATCATTATCTGAAAATTAATGACTCAACATCAAAGTACATTTACAGGACCGTAACAAAAAAAAATCAAAAGGGGTTTTCGAATTTTTCAGTACTGCAGGAGCTGGAACTTCTTGTAATGCTAAAGAAGACTATTTCAGTTTTCTAAATCCAAGTTTTCATCGATTATACAATGTTTGCAAGGTTTTGGGAATATTTTGCCGAAATAGACATATCTACCTGTAAATCGTGCACAACTTTATTTATCACAGGAAAGTCTTCGTGGTTAGATTTGGTGTTACCCTGGATGGTGGTGAGCAGCCGAAGCATCTCCCGATAATGCTCGAGAGGTTTATGGATGAAGGCTGTTATGTCGGGTCGCCTCCTTGGTATCTGCGGCACTTGGAGGAACCTGTAATTTAAAAATCAACTCTAAGCGAAGTTTCTTTCGTACAAAGTATATCCATCAAGAAACATAAAAAATAGCGACAAGTAAGTTGAGTTAGCTCCTCTAAAAACGGTTATTGAACCAAACGAACACAATCATTTTTTATATTTAGCATGTTTTTCTGTCAAATTTTGGGGCTCATCAGGATTTAGCGCACTGAGAAAATATGCTACTCCCTCGCTCCTCAAAAGGTTTTGGAGGCAGGGACGCATTCACACTATCTCTTGCCGATGGATGGCCCTCTCCTTTCCCCTGAGAAAAGTTTCAGCGAGCGCACATGATCGAAACTACATATGTGTATATCTGACGTGGATGACGATCGCCGGTCCATTTAAGGATAAATGTACGGGAAAATCCATGATGAGTGAGATATGTCTAATAGGTGCGTAGAGTTATCGCGACTAGATGCGTATGAGTATACCAACGTCAAAAATTGAGGTGTACCCTCCCCCACTCCCTGAATGCATACCCCTAATTTTTTTTTCTAAAATGAAACGTCAAAAGGCGAAGTTTGAGCGATTTGTTTTACTACTTTGCACCTAGCTGCTCCGCCACTGAATTGGTTTTCAAAAACGATGAACCTTTTTCGCTATTGGCATAGTGAAAAAATGTATGAAAATTTCATCAAACTTCCATCGGTACTTTCCAATATACTTTGAAGTTGAGTCATTAATTTTCAGATAATGATTGTAGAAGGAAGATAAACCAAAATATGTGTGTAACAATAAAAAAAAAATTTTACCTTGTTTTATAAAGTATCCTCCCGACAAGTATTTCAGTGCGGACCTGTATTTGATCGTGAGGTCCCCTGTGAGGTCTTAAGTCACCTGATTCACGAGCCCGTTGTACTACATTAACAAAGGCACGAGGGGTCGGTTGCACTCGATTGGGAAACCGATCCGCATAAACATGTGCCATTTTTTATTTCGTTTGAGCCACGCAACAGACACCACTATTCACACGCGTTACCGACTGACACTGACTGTATGTATACAACTGAATAAAATAATTGTAAAAACATCGTTCTAAATTCTTTCGCTTTTTTGTTTCCGATGCGATGAACCGATAAGGCGGATTATATCCGTTGTTGCCAAACACGAGCACATGATATTATTATTGAGACAGGGCGGTACTCAAACTTCCAAAGGGCTATAACTTTGTTACTTTAATTTTACAAGAAAAATGGTAAAGGAAAAAACATTTCTTTTGATCAGATCTACTCACTGTTAAAATAAATGACTCAACTTCGAAGTCACCCTGTATAGCAGGGTCACGGATGAGCGGACATACAGATAGACAGACACACAGACAGACCGACTGAAATGAGTGACATGGTTTTTCGTGATGTACATATAACATCAAAAAAACATAATACCTTATTTTCGAGATTTTTCACGATTACCGTTCTTCCGCGCCACTGGCTTAGGAACTATAATGACTTTTATGTCCATATTTTTTTCTGTAATGTAAGGCTTTTTTCCCAGTATTCCTGTTCAGTATATGTGTACTTCTTATGACAAACAATTCTCCGAAATATTATCTATACTTATACAGATAGACAAGCTTGTATAGGGATTGTTTAAAAATGTATTCCTCAAAGTTTGAACTTTCAAAATAAAAAATTTAAATTTTCATGTCCTGCGACTACAAGTGAATGCATAAGTTCTAGGCGCATGTGTGAAGTTTGATACGACTCCTGTCCATTTTTCCATGACCCAAGGAGACCTTGTTACGATAGATCCCAACGACAAAACCTTGTTTTCTTAAAATATTGTAGTCTGTAGTGTTGAGGTTTTCAATACTACAATTTCCTTACCTTGAGAATTCCGAGTTTGTATTTTTCGTTTTATTCGCTAATATACAATCCGCCTTCTTAATTCCTGAGCAATATTTCCTATAACCGGTGGTTATTTCGTGCAACTTCATATGATAAGTTCTCACTAATAGATGAATTTGGGGCTCGCCATCTTCTTGAATCAAGGTGTCGAGGATATCTTCTGTTATCCGAAGAATCTACAAATGAATTCGATGAGAATGGAATCTTTTTCACCGATTCCTTGAATAATAAATTACTATTGAGTTATTTTACTTCTTAATGATGACGTGTAGCTAGTTATACCGCCTGACATTCAAAGAAACTTGGAGTTCCACAGTGAACCGTTCTGTCGCAGATATGAAAATTATGTTTCCCCAAGTGACGGCGTGTTAGCACCAAGTTGCAATAGTAAAAGATATCGGTGATGTGAGACTTCATTTCTAACTAAATGAGTTCGGAGTTCGGTGTATTTAAGCTCATTAAGAAAAATCACATTTTCAGAATTTGTATGTATGCATGAAGCATGACTTTTTAGCTGTTATATTGACTGTTCTGAATTATGCTAGGTTTCTCTGTTTGACTATTTTTGACTGTGTTTTTTAAATTACCTCTTCGCAATTCTGGAACAACAGCTTATGCTCAGCAGGAGTGATGAGATCTTTGCGTTCGTTCAGTGCTGAGACAAACCTAGAGATGGCGAACTGGAGGTGAGTCGCATACTGTTGCTCTTTGCTGATCAGTTGATACATTGCTTTCCGACGATTTTCTTCTGGATTGTTTGATTTCTGGAAAATGAGTAAGATCTTTGGATGCGCCGTTGGTTGGCTAACTTTGTCATATGGACGGAAGTACGGAATTTTTTTTGATGAACGTGAAATTACTCGTATATTGCTATGAAGATTTATTTTGTTAAGTTCAGCAGCCTTGGACACTAGGTGATCAATCAACTAGGACTGAACGCTGTAACATCTACATAAATTCATAATAAGTAGTACGTAATAATTCTAGTTTAGTGAGCAAGACTCATGTTCTACAAATCTTAATGAAATTCGGTTAATAATGGCTACGTGTTATTCATTTTGATCTAATAAAGTGAAAGCAGCACCATTCTTAAAAAAACAAGAGATCAAAAAATGAGTTTGCTTTAATAAATAATAAATCTAACGAAATGTTGACCTTGAAAATGAGTTAATTTTTCAGAATTATGTCATCCACTTCATACTTGAACCACCAGGAAGGCCTAAGGTCTAAATATCCGTGGTTCCCGTGGGATAATAGGAGGATACGGGGAAAAGGGGGAACGTCACACTGACTCTCGCGACGGAACACGTGCGCATGCGACATGCACACATTCTCGCCACGTCTCAGAGGTCCGCAGGGTGGTACCTCCACGTTCAACGATATGAAACTGCCTACCAGCTACGAACAATAACAACATTTGAAGCCAAGACAGAAATTCCCTTGGGATGGGATTCGGACCCGCGCAGCTTACGGCGACTAGATTAATAGACCACACTTTAAATAGGTTCAAGTTGCTTTTGAAAATCATTCCTAAGCAATACAAAAGTAAAACAAAAGATAGATATGCGTGCTTACAAAAATCTTAGCGTTGCACGTTGTCTAAAGCTACACGCTTATATCGGGTGTAACGGTAGTTGAGGAATGACTGTGTTTCTGGATAAGGTATTTTTGAAGTGGGTCAAGGTTAAGTACCTTTGACCAAGGAATTCAACGATAAAGTTGGATTGAATCTTGAACCTCAGCTACAATTTTTTAAACTGGGAACCTTCCACTTCGTGACATCTGCAATGGAACAATTTGCGATCTGATACATTTTGATGTACTATTATGAGCTTGAATTATAGTCTCGAGGACAATTCCGCAGCCAAGATACTAGGCAATAATCCTGATCAAAGTCTAGGAATTTTCCATAACCTTACAAATTTGACTTTCATCTCACACGTAGAATTTTCCATTCTTTCCATAGCTGGTGTGTCGAAAGCAAGGCTGTCCATTTAGAAAAAAACACATATGACTTCGAAATAACCTTAAAGGTGATGCGCAAGGTTAGAATTGAACTCCTTCAAAGTTAGCAAAGACCTGACCCTAACCTTTTTCAAAAATACCTCAAATGTAAAAATACGGAGCCGTTCCATTACTGTTATTACATCTTGTACGTATGTTGAAGGGAAGAAAATCAAAGATGAGAGAAACAGAACTCTTCCGCTGAGGTTCTGATCAGTGGCGTGTTATGTGTGACGGGTTCCCCTCTTCACCTCACAAAGTCAGCGGGGGTGTTCCCCAGGGATCGGCCTTGACTCCGACATTGTTCCTCTTACATATCAACGACCTCCTCTCCTGTACGATCAATCCGATCCACAGCTTTGCTGATGACAGCACTCTGCGTGCAGGAATCCAGAGTGACAAGCCAATCTCTGCTGGTGAGCAGGAGAAAAGAAGACTAGCAGCGGCGTCCTTTCTGACCAGAGACCTGAAGGTTATTACTGCTTGGAGACGCAACAATCTTGTATAGTTTATTGCTTCCTAAAGACAGTAATGTACCTTGCCTAAAAAGAAGCGCCTTAGAGCCCATCCGGTTTCAATGGATGGTCGAATTCTACCAAGGAGCCGTTCGTTTTGATTGGAGTCCAGATCACCAAAGACTTGATCTGACAACGAACACATCTCGTCAATAGCAGCAGCTGCTGGGGAATCGCAAGGATATCTGTTTAGACCTAAAGAGTACTTTTCTTCAGATGACCTCCTCACTCTGTACAAGGGCCAGATAAGACTCAGCCTCGAGTACTGCTCACATGTTTAGGGTGCTGCCGCTTCGACTACACTATCCATTCTCGATGCTATTCAGAAGCGTGCCTGTCCGACTGATCAATGATTCTCCTCTAACGGACAGTCTCGAGACCCTTTCTCCTTTCTTAAGGCTCTCCTCCAAAATGCCGCTGCGGGATTTACCTGCCAGACAGACGCGCCTCTTATCCTGACGGAGCCGTATATCTAGAACTGGCCGATATGACCGCTCCTTCGTCCCTAGGGTATCTAGCTTGAGGAACTATCTACGTGAGAAGGATTTTCCAAGTTCTAGTAACCTTACAGTTCCAAAAACCGGATTAACAAAGTTTCTTTGAGCTTCAATAAACAATTATTTTATGAAATTTTCTCCGTTTTTCATCCAAAATATTATGTATTTCGAATCAAACGACCAAGAAGTACCGAGGAGCTGTTATTGGGCAGATTTGCTCAAGCCCATATAGATGACCAATGTCAAACCATGAAGTGGAGTGGGAGATGACACGACGGTGCATGCAGCCTTGCCGGCTGTATAACGCGCTCGGCATTCTGGAATCCGATCACATGAAGTATGCGTGCATATGTTTGATTCCAGATTCATTCTTCGACTATTGGACTATAGATAAGTTACTGTCTGTAGCAAGCAAAGCCAGCGTAACAATTTCCGTTACTACCCTCGTAGATTGCAGTATACACAATTGACGAAAAACACTGCGTTCCGTCTGGGCTTTGACAAAACAGCAGGAACTCACCGAGCTTAGTCCTATGAATAATTCACTCGTCTGCATTGCGTAAATCACAGACAAACTTCATGTGTTAGTTGCGAACATACTTGCATGTGTATTCAGGCAGTGGCGCAGTAATGGGGTATCACCGTAATTAGACGTGGCCAAAATTCGTGGGAACATTTTTCCCGCTCGACTGTTTTTCCTTAACCACGTTTGTTGGATGCCCCTTAACACGAAACAAGGTTGCCGGGCGTTATCCGCTTGCAAAGAACCCGAAAACTTATAGGAAATGGCTTTCAGCAATTATATACGTATATAGGGTGGCCCAAAAATGAATTCATGAAATATTGCTCTGAGAAACAGAATTGTTTCGAAAACTGTTTAGGATTAGTCTGCACCATCATTATGGGAATCCATTTCAAAAATCTTCAGGATCATACAAAATGCCCCACTACTAAGCTGCATATCAAGGTTGTTTATTATAAATATCTTGTTGTTCTTTAACAGATCTGAATATACCTAAATAGTGCCTTTTGAAACGTTTATGATCTGCGGCTACTAAGATAAGTTAGCCCTCGAAATAAAAAAGTAATAGGGAAATAAAAAGGAAAAGCACAAACTTATAAAAAACATGTATTTTACAAAACATAAATAACACCTTCAACAAAATAAATAAAAGGGGTCAATAAACTGTAAAAGCTATTAGTTCAATAAATAAAAACAAATAAACATAAATTACCAAAACATACTTATGAAATAAACAAAACTTATCAACTACAGGAATCAATTTTTAAGTTATAATTTGGTTTGGATGAGTTCACAAATCAAAAATACTGGCCACAAATAACACAAAAAATTATAATAATAAATATATACAGCGTAACAGTATAAGCTCTAGCAATCGATTTAAGGTATATTCTACACACCGTCAGAATCCAAAATGTTCTCATAATGCGTTTTTACGTAAAAAATGTACAAAACAGTAGAGGAATGAAAGAAAACACTTATTTCCTTATACTGATTGCACTAAAGCACTCATCAAGGTGCCCTTGTATATTTACCTGAGAAGACAATACTATAATACTATCTGTGCATCACTGACTATGGCAAAGAAAATATAAGTGTTTGATCTGAGTTCTCGTCACTAACTTTGAAATGGCGTTGATAACAGCACCACATACAATACTGACTGGAGGTATATGTACAAACTTATTACCCAGAAATAAGTATAGTTTACGACATACTTATAGTGTCTGTTATAATTTTTTTCTGCTTCTTTCCCAAACCGACTCGCGTATAGTATGGTCATTAAAAGATACAGATCTAACGAGAATATTATTCGTAAGACTTCCACACTTATAAATTCTGATATGTGTAAGCATGAAATTATATTATGCCAAAATTGTCGGTTCTATTTGAAATCCCGAAGTTCCAATCGGGACACTTTCGATTTTTTTTTCATTTTTCCAGTAAACTAAACGATGACACCGCTACCAACCTCCGTACAGAAGGCGACAGCTTGAGGCGTAGTGGCCAATTGTAACCGCCTCCTTTGACTGCCCGCCCCTCCGTACTCCGTCACTGTCGTGTGGGCGGTCGTGGAACATACGGTGGAGGGACGGCGCGTGGGCGGGGCCGCGATGGATGGGCGGGACAACGGGGCGCAGGATGCTGATAGGCGTTTGTTTGCAGTGGGGAGAGAGCCGTTGCGGGAGGTACTGCCAGCTGTTCCGCCTCCTGCTCGGCGGAATACTTCGAGTGTTAGCTGGTTGCCGCAGGATCTGGAACAATGAAAGTTGAAGTTATGACCTAGTTTATAGAAAGAATCATTCAGTATACGCCCCCAGAATCACTTGGTTCCATAAAAACCAAAAAATATTCATACTTTCTTATAAAGGAATGTCCTGGGAGGGCTTCTTTGTGGAGATACAGTCTTTCTAACTGACAACACTGGAAATCGGCCTGCCTAGAATAATTACTGAATGCAATATTGTTAATTTTTCTAAATCCCTGTCAAACATGATATTTTCGGAAAGCTTGATTTATTTTTCTTTAACGTCGATCGAATGATTTACAGTTCTGAAGTGGCAACACCGCAGTTAATATCTGGAAGTGCTGTCTCATTAAGAAAGATCAATATCTGATCCTCACATTCTGCCTTCCAGCCACTAATGCAGGTTTTTATGACAGAAAGACGGAATCCGCATTATTGTATGAGCGGTTAATATAATAATAATCTTTGCCTCAAGAAAATACATACTACTACACCAAATATATCTTGAGGTACAAATACGGAGCTTAACCATTTCTCTACTTACCTAATCAAACTGAGCACGTCGACCTCCGGCATGGTAACCACATTGAACCGATCCACGAAGATAATGTAATCGCCAGGAAGCAGCCCCGCCTTATCAGCCGCTCCGCCTCTTTCTACTCGCTCCACCCTTGGTGGGCGTGTCCACACGACCGAGAAGCCGAATCCTCCAGATGGGCGGGACCGAACTAGCCGTTTGGTGTGTGTGAACGGCGTTCGACCTTGACGAGGGGTGGCGCCGCCTCCTGCCGCTGCCGCGGCGGTGCGTTGAGTGGCGGCGCATGTGGCGTCAGGACCTTCGGTCGGGTCTAGCTCCAGGTACCTACACGAAACAAAAAGAACTATTTAGTAACAGTATTCGGATGACCCAGCTCCAACTAAAATTAAGGTTTCGAGTATATGAAAATGTAAGGCAGTTAGTATGAGGATAGTTAATTTGCCTTTTAGTTTTGAGGTCAGAAAAACTAATAGCAGGCTGAAATTTGGCCTTGGCTAACCTGAGAAAGAGGTGTTCATCAGCGTACTTCTGCTGCTCATCCAACGCCTGCTTATCGTCGCAAGTCGCCGACCTGCTGAGCAGCTCATCGGCGCACGCGGCGTCGTCCAGGAAGACGGCGTCATCGAAAGCTCCGCCCACACTGCCGCTCCCGTCGCCGCCTCTGCACTGCTGCATCATCGTCCCGCCCCCAGCCGACAAGGCGAGGGGCGGCGTTATGCTGCGGCCCTGACGGTGCGGTTGTAGCAGGTACAAGCCGCTGATGGAGCCCTAGAATAGAAATTTAGCGATTTCAGACCAATGGAGGCAAAAGAATCACGAGAAACGGGAAACATGCTGGCCCTTGCTCTGTAATATTGAGCTCAGATGACGCGCGTTCGCTTGACGCTTGCTTTGAAAATACAAAGAGTCAATACTGGACATTCGCACGCGAGTACGACGCTACTAGACGCAGTATTTCAATACGGGTGTCGGTCAGTGTTGACGCGTGTATTGAAATACTAGACGTTGCCATTGTCTGTTCGGTTGGCGTTTTTATTTCATTGCATTCAGTCGACATATCGGCACGGGTATCATGTATCTTGAAAAGTGACATTATGCCGATTTTCTTTTGACATTATGCTGTTTTTTACATTATGTAGGTTTTTCTACAAGGTATTAACTTAGCACTTAGTTGTACGTGTTGCCTAAACATCATGAGGCTTGTTCAACCTTTGGCTCTGATGTGATGTAAAATCTGCCTCCGTGATAGAATTACTGGAGGTCTAAGCTGTAAGTTGTATGTGTTGAGGATAATTACATTGGGTTCTTGTCTCAAATACACTTAATTGAGATTCAAAGCTAGAAATTAGTTGCGCATCCACTTTTTCTTATCCATTCTGGAAATTACATATAAAAATTTTCTGAATTTCAAAAATGAGAGAAATAAGAAATAATTATATTCACGGTACACTGTGGAATTACAAGCCATATACATGCTAATAGTAATTACACACAACGCGGGGCGGTGACGATTTCCCGTACTTCTCCTCAGATTTTCGTAATTTATAACTTTGAACATAACCTCCCTTCAGAAAGCACAACATAAAAATGACCAGTCGGGCACACCCAATAGATTTACTTCATTGGCAGCATATTCAGTAATGATTTTCTCACACAGCAAATATTATTTTTGACGATGAAACTTACCTCCTTAACAACATGTTCCACATCAAAGGAGACACATCCCAGGAACTCACTTATTCTGTAACAAAAGAAAAAAGTTATCTCTGTGTAATCGTAATAACAGTGATCGAATTTCTTTACGAACGGCAAGTGGTATATTTCAAAAGTCTTGAATACGAATTCGTATCCTTAGTAGCTCTTGTAATCATTCAACATGGAAGTGTGATGATGTTATTAAAAATGGCAAAATGTTTCATAAACCTCTTCCGCTGACGTGAGATATTCAAGTACCAGCTTTAGATCACCGTTTTGCAAACTATTCGCTGTATTTGTTTAAATAAATAACGGTTGTAATTGACTGGACGTTTAGTTTCTGCTAATAACTGCAACATCACTGAACCAATTTCGAAAACCTACGAAACTCAAAGCTCAAAGATGAACTAAATATGCTGTGCAGACGATAGGCATACAAACAGAGTGACGAAAAATAGTACTTAGGGTATTTTCTTGTGAAGTGTAGGTCAGGTAACATCCTAAACAATATTTCGATTTCGATAACAGCACTTGTTCACCAATTGCGCGTGAAGTTAGACATTAAGCTAGTTTTATCATTTGACACAAGGAAACGATGCCAAGTAGGTTAACTACGCACTTCAGTTAATAAAATATTGTGTCCATCATCACTTAGAAAAAATCTAACCACAAACGTGTACAACAATGGAATTTATTTAGTCAGATAGACTCATACAAATAGTCTCCAGCTCCAAGATATGATGTCAGTAAGAGTCTAGCTTCCTTCTAAAATTTGCATATTTAGCATAGTTTTCTAGCATTTTGTGCAACATTCCTGATATGATTTCCCCTGAGAGAATCTACTATCTCTTCTTCAAAGATTTTCCTTCTCCCTCTCCAAACTCTTAAATCATGTCACCCTCTAATTTATAACATCTCAAAAAGAGATTTAAAGATGACCAGGAGCCTGTGAAACGTGAAAAACGACTTTTGAGATTTTTTGTTTTCTGCCCCTAGCAGCGCCGCTACTGGATCGATTATCAAAAACTGCAGAGCTCTTTCGTCCTTGGCTCAATAGTAATTATATTTAAAAGTTCCATCGCGATCCGAGCTGTAGTTTCCAAGTTATCGACGGGCCAAGGATTAGGCGAGATCTATAACAAAAAATGAGCTTGCTCCTACCCCTGAGAGAAATTCCTGCGGGCGCACATGATCGTTGCTATCAACACCCGACTGCTGGTCATATTTCTAAGTTTTATGGAAAGATATGCGGGGACATCTGTGATGAGGGATTTTTTTCACCTACGAGACCGATTTCCAAAATCTACAGATCTTCTTCGTCCTTGGTACAGTAGTAACCTTATATGAAAGCGGACCGACAGACAGACGAAAGTGAGTGCCATGGTTTTTGGTGATGTCACATAACATCCAAAACTTCCTCGGCAATAGCGTGGGAAGTAAAAAGGCTATACGCAATACTTTAAATTTATCTATATCCATGGTTAATGAGCAATCATCAATCGTTTAAATAATGTGGGTTCTTAGATGGAACTTGTTGCTTAGCAGCAAAGGGCTGGTGGTCGAAACAGCTCTGTATTATCCAACAATTTGCGATAATACCGACATACAATTTATACACTGTACCATGCAGCTCTCCTCATTTTTTTAACAGTTCATCATAAAAAAATAAAACCCCCATGGTCCAACCAGATAAATACAAGACGCAGCCTATTTATCAGTTTGTCCATCTTTACACGTGGGTAATGTATAGCATGGTGTATAGTGGTATGGGGGGTAAGGGGAATGCATTTCTAATGAGTATGCATTTCGAATGGCCGAATGGCCGTAACCCCGACGAACCGATTCAAAAACTGTTGTCCGGACCAGTTTTTTAACGATCCCGATACAAGGTAACTTTTTGTACTCGCTTGCGTCTGGTCCGCGAACCGACGCCCTGCGGGCTGAGGGTACTTCACGTATCTTACGCTCGCCGCAAGGATTCTTTTTAAAACAAAATTAACGTACAAATTGTGCTTGGGGAGGAAATTATTATTTTTTACAGAGATCCCGAAATATACGAAGATGGAACAAGTATGATTCATATTTAAATATCAGCAAGTCTGTCCATCGAGCTTCAACAGGCCAATGCTTTAAACTATACCCCATTCGTAGTACATTTACGCCCAGACAAAATACAACATGCCCAAAAGCGAGATTTTACATGTCCGCATTTTCCTCAAAGGTCTTGGAATAATCTAACAAAATAAATGATCATTTTTATAGAAAGAAATGCACATACTTTTCACAATTCTTTATTCGCTGGAAGTACTTGAATCATCGTCCGAATGGTTAATATTGTAACGTTTTTCTGGGTTCTTTTGGGTGTGGATTGAAACAATGGATTCCACAAAAAGAAATGCACTAATTTATTTAGCTGGATAAAACAGTTATATACACCACTATTTATGTCTGACTAATTCTTATGTCACCATTTACTGTACTATACTTCACTCCGCTCTGCTACTCTACCTTATTCAGTACTCTGCTTCCATCTCCCGGCGTTGTCCCCATTACAGCTTCGAGAAAAAACCGGGTATATCACAAAGCGACATCTAGATTGTTGGAGATCACTTCGCGTCGATCTAGAAGGCGATCCACTATCACGGTCCTCACGGACGCCGCCAGGCGGCTTGTGCGCCGTGGTTCGCGTAAAATCAGACATCGGCAATTAAGCTCTGGCGAGTAGGAGACTCGCCCAACAGATGGCGCTGTTTGTCACACTGCCCCCTTCCTAAAGTCATTCCGTCCCGGAATGATCTTACTGGCGGTGGATGTCGGTATCGGCACGACGACGCTCCCTTGCAGTAGGAGTTCTTGAAGAAGTAACAATCCACACTCTTTCCAGGAGGTAGCCGTCTAGGATTGTGACAACATGCCAGAAATCGAATGCCTGTATACCGGAAGACTACCTCAAGCAAGACTTCTCTAAGCGAACACAAAACGTTCCGAACATCATAATTCGGTTTGTGATACGAAGCTTTCTTGGTAACTAGATAGAAGATCTTTCGGTTGATACCCTCTTCAGTTATCTGGAGTACTTCTCCGACCTCCGGGTCAGATTGCCGCAGCTCGTGCACTCTTCCATTCTTTCTAAGAAATACCTCTGCTATACCTCTCGACATTCGCAGGTCTTGAGCCACACAGTGTGCCAGAGCATACTCTGGTGAAGTGGTAAACAGATCCTGCTATACTGACATGTCATGCCATACCGACTCTTATGGCCATTAGCATGGCGAGCCATAAATTGGTCAAATGTCCTGTCCGATTCTGGTTGGATTTGGCGCACCGCCGCATCTTCGTTGTTTCCATGATAAGGTGTATGGCGGTTGAAATGTACACCGCGTGGTGCCTTGTGAATCCTGTAGAGAAGATCGTTAATGGCCTCGAGAACTTTATGGCCCATCCCAGGATGATTGAAGCTTAGGCGACAGCTCTTTGCGCCTCCTTGGGTCGTAAACCCAAACCGTATCACCTTTCTCATACCCCTGGTATTTGGCATTAACGTCGTAAGCTTCTTTCATCCGGTCGCTGGCACCTTGAATTGAAACACAGGTTCAATTTGGATATCGATCATATTGTCCAGATCCCACACCTTTGGTTCGATTGTCTCTTCAACGTGACGGATGCAATCTTTCCAATGGTCTGCCGTCACTCTGTTGACAACTTCATAAAATAAATTTTCCAGTGTGACTTAATGCGCAATGATTAGGGGGTAGCCTTAAAACAATCTTATTTTGATTTTTAGCCATTTTCGTCAATAACATTATATTTATATTTGTGCTGCCTGACTAGATCGATAAGTTCTGCTTTGACCATATTTTCATTGAAACTAATGTCTTTTGGTAGGAGACATGCTTGAATTTCTGCCTTTCTTGTGGACATTGTGGGAATTTTTTCTATTTTTCTAGTGTGGTATGCAGCATTATCAAGTACAATGACAGTATTGCCGTCAAGCTTTGGGAGCGTTTCTTCAAACCATCGTTCAAATGAACTCCCGTCCACTTCTTCATGGTAGTCCGTCATTTTCTTTGACTCAAATGCCCGTAAGGCAGTGGGCACAAAGCCATCTTCACTGCCAAAGTGACAGATAACAAATCGTTTTCCTTTTCCGGGAAATAATTATGTCATATAGTATTCAAGAAAACTAATAATAATACAAGGAGAGTATCTAACAGGTGTTGGTTCGAAATCTACCAGATATAGCTGAGCTTAGTCTAGCTAAGTTTTCAGCGTGAGCTCATAGATTCAGTCTACTGGTCACGATTTTTACAACACAAATGACGGATTGGTTAGATACACTTACCTGACGGATTCTTTAGGCCAGTGGTTAGTCTATCTAAAATTTCGCATATAAACGTTAAGGACACTTTCTTTTGCATCAATATTCAAATGTACGTTCTTGTCACGTTTCCAAGGAGGAGACATCACTGAAGAGGAAGCATGGCTGAAGGAAGCATTGGGAGAAATATTCTCAGTTTCATCTGCTGTATCCATAGACGACATACTAATGTATAAACACACGCTATGCAAGCTTAGGCCCCTACCGCTTTGCCGTGCTACATCCACGTAAATGGACTACTAATAGGGTATAAGTACTGTCGCTCAACGTTTTTTGTGCCGCGGTTGGAATCGGTAACGAAAAATAAATTGCATCTTTATTACGATACGATCAACCTAACCCTACCAATCGGTTTGTCAGTTTGGGATCATTCAAGTCTTACGTAAGCACTACATTTTTAATGGCATAGGTCTGGATGGTGATTACGTCAACGTCATTTATTCTTTTACTTTCTCAGATTTTCTACAAAATTTTGTCGATTTTGGTTTGAACACGTATGGCAAGCCTGCTTGCCTGTGCTTGAAAGCGAAATCCATCTTCAAGGATTCCCCAAATACAAATTTGCTTACTCACTAAGAACCTCAGCTATAAATGCTTGTGCTGGAAATTCGTTTAACCGAGTATAGGGTAGAATGACCTCCTCTTGATCAGGAACTTGCTGGTTTGATACTACCTCATGACCATTTTCTGTCTCTCATAACATAGGAGTACATCAAAGACTTCTACAATTCTTTATGGTCTGTTGCCTCTGTTTTTTTTACTATATATCTATATAACCTGAATCAAGTAGAGACTGTGAGATCACACATGTTTTATTCAGTACAAAATAACAGAATTATTCTAATTTAAATCCGCGTCTTGCTTTTCGTTCAGCAAAAACTTTCATAGCAGAATCCAAATTGAGTGTATCAACTACTGATCTTTCGATATAGAAAATAGAGAAGTTGTTGAGTGTGTCTTTAGCCAAAGAAGCTCGACGGTATTCTTTAATAATTTTCAAAGAGCTCATGACACCTTCAGCACTAGCTGAACCGACAGGCAAAGTCAAAAACAATCTGAATAAACTGCAGCTCTCTGGAAAACTGTCTACAAAATTGTTTGCAATCATGAACTTCAAATAATCTAGCGGGCTGTCATTAGTAAAATTACGATTTTCCGAAAAATACATGCTCGTAAAACTGGCTAATTCATATTTTAGATCTGTAGTGAAAAATTCCATCAAATTAGTGCCACTGGTTTCTAATGCGTTTTCTTTTAGATTAACTAATTTCTCTGGCGTCAAAAAACCAAACACATCATTCACTTCACGAAATCCTTCAGTACGTTCTTGCAATTCGTTACTCATTGAATCCAAAACTTCGTAGTAATTTATTCGTGTGTTTCTAGTGGCGAGTCAGCAGCTTTTTCGTGGAACATGTTTTTGATTTTCCTCTTTCTGCCAATGGGAAAACCAGGATTTTCCCATTCCATCAAGTCTATCTCTTTCTTTTGCATTTGAACCTGCACAGTATTCATTACGCTCAATACTGAATGTCCACCACTGTGACGGACAAACCCCGCCCCCCTAACCTGAAGACGAGAAGAACATCTTCCTGAACATGAAGTTTTTTAATCAGTGTGACCCCCCCAGACACAAATCCTGGATCCGCCGTTGCTAACATCATAAAAACTTTCTAAACTTCTGCCGGCAATTTGATCTTCCGGATGAAGTTTGCTGTTTTTCTATATCATCCATAAGTCACCTTAATCGTTTTGTTTGCTTCTAACTTCGACCGTCAGCTCTTGATAGATTCGGAGATGTGTATCAAGCCAACGGACTGCAAAGATCGATATGAAACGATCAGATATTTCCACGTGCTTAACACGCGCTGCAGAAATGCCAGAAGATTTGGCTCGCGAGTGGCATTACACGATACATACTCTATTCGTAGTGACATTTAAGTTCATCTTGTCCACTAGAAATGATAATGTACTATGAAGGCGGACTTTGGCACTATACCTAACAGTAATTTCTTTTTGGTAATAGCGCAGCCGTAGTTAAAGCAATATAAAGCATGTAATATACCGAAATACAACCCGAGAAGCTTAATATTTGAAATAAGTACGAATCTATCTTTTATTTATTTATTTATTTATTTCCAACAGGTGAAACCCAATTACAGGAAATGCTGAAAAAAATAACAATTAAAGAGACATGGTTCTTGGACTTAAATCTATAGTATCACACATTCTAAATAAGATTGGATGATCTATAGCAGTTAATAATCGATGCACAACTGTCACTGTAAATATCACATGATTCAGTAACACTGTTCATGGCGCAGCACATGAGATTAATTGGCGATTTTGTCATAACATCTGTACGGCCAGCTTGACAATAGAATGCCGTTTGTTGTCGACTCCCTAGCCTTGGAACGCGGAAACATATTTTTTCAAGAAAATTTTGACAGTCAATTTTATTGTGAATGAGGCCATACAAAAACGACAAAGCAAATATGTTTCGTCTTGTTGACAGTGAATCCAAATTGAAAAACTCTAATAGGGCACTATAGTCACAACCTCTTTCTGGATAAGAACCTGTGCATTTAAGGTGAAAATACTTTAAAGCTTTACGTTGAATGGCCTCAAGGATCACGTCAGAATTTTGGAATATAGGAGACCAGATCAGAGTCGCATACTCCAACTTGCTCCTGACAAAAATAAAAAATAAAGTCATTAATGTATCAACATTGGAGAAGCCCTTCCAGTTTCTGATACAGAAACCAAGTAGTCGAGTGGCAGCCGACGAGATATTGAGTATATGCTCAGTAAACGTTAGCTTGGTATCAAAAGTGACTCCAAGGTCTCTATAAGAGATGCATCTGTCTATAACCTGACCACTGATGTTATAATTATCATAAATTAAATAGTTAACCTTTTCAAACGTCTTCAATCTTAATTTGACAAAAATTTTATAGTAGAAAGTACAACCAGCTCTTGATAGATTTGGAGATGTGCGTCAAGCTAACGGACTGCAAAGATCGATATGAAACGATCAGATATTTCCACGTGCTTAACACGCGCTGTAAAAATGCCGAAAGATTTAGCTCGCGAGTGGTATTACACGATACATACTCTATTCGTAGCGACATTTAAGTTCATCTTTTCCACTAGAAAGGATAATGTACTATGAAGGCGGACTTTGGCACTATACCTAACAGTAATTTCTTTTTGGCAATAGCGCAGCCGTAGTTAAAGCAATATAAAGCGTGTGCTGTACCGAAATACAACCCGAGAAGCTTAGTATTTGAAATAAGTACGAATCTATCTTTTCAAACATCTTCAATCTTTATTTGAGGTGGACAGAGATAAAATAGATAAACTAAAATACGGCAGGATTACGCTTCGCGCTCAGCTTATGCAAGGAATAATGACAAAATTTTTATATTAGAAGGTACAACCAGCTCTTGATAGATTTGGAGATGTGTGTCAAGCCAACGGACTGCAAAGATCGATATGGAACGATCCGATATTTCCACGTGCTTAACACGCGCTGTAGAAATGCCAGAAGATTTGGCTCGCGAGTGGTATTACACGATACATACTCTATTCGTAGTGACATTTAAGTTCATATTTTCCACTAGAAAGGATAATGTACTACGAAGGCGGACTTTGGCACGATACCTAACAGTAACTTCTTTTTGGCAATAGCCCAGCTGTAGTTAAAGCAATATAAAGCGTGTACGGTACCGAAATACAACCCGAGAAGCTTAGTATTTGAAATAAGTACGAATCTATCTTTTCAAACATCTTCAACCTTTATTTAAGGTGGACAGAGATAAAGTAGATAAACCAAAATACGGCATGATTACGCTTCACGCTCAGCTTATGCAAGGAGTAATGACAAAATTTGTATAGTAGAAAGAACAACCACAAATACGATAAAAAGCTCCTATGAGCATAGATTGTAAAGTGCTCTATAATCAAGATACACAATAAGTCTTGTGTTATCTATTGTACGGTTCTGGGATCTCTGGATACAAACGACACTGTGTTTAAACTGCTTTTTTGCACTTTTTAATACAATTGCGGCTCTTAAGCTCTCAACCTGTCAAGGTCGCATCGAACAACAACTTTAGAAAACAAGTGACAGCTCTTATAACTGCTACTAAACCTATGGTACCAACATAAACGTGATTATCCTGGAAGGCTCTAACTTTTGAGATACCTAACACATGTTTATATTGCTCATGCTGTCGTACTGCATAAGTGGATACCTTCTTTCAATATGATCGTGATTTTGAAATAATAAACTCAACACCGTGTACTTCGGTATGGAGTATTTCGGAGCTGACGTTTATATACTAAATGACATACAAAAGAATTATTAATTGAATTTTGATCAAAACTTGTATACATATTTTTGCTATCATGGAAGTATATGCTGATAAAATGTTGAAGCCGGCTCTTCTTGTCATATCAGGATCCGAACACTCTGAAAATGTTTGCTTAATATTCAGTGATTTTTCTGTGTTGGTTCCATTTGTTTCATTAGAGCTCGCAGATTTTCTTTTAGGGAAGTCGCTAATCGGGTGACTGGAAACGAAGGGACTGTAATGAGATGTTGTCGAGCGTGGTCATTTAGTATAGATTTTATACTTCTTAGCTAAGATGCTTTTAATAATAGTTATCTATGTATTTTATCACACTTAGTGCCACTATAGAAACTTAAGTCTTAGATCTTGTTAGATGGCGACTCTTTCTTTTTGCAAATGTCATTATCTATGACGTCCACCCCCTATCTATAATTCCACACTTTTTTGTGTTGTGCCCCGAAAGTATGGCCTTTGTGAAAGTTGAGAGCGAGTAAATTATGTAAAGGCGTTTTTAGATGTTCTATTGCAAGTAGCGAAAGCAGTAAAAACAGAAGGTCTAGTTTCAGCACTGTTGACTTAGAAACACTAATAAGGAAGATACCAACTAGAAGAGCTTAAATGCTTTTCCGATAATAAAAAAATATTTATATTACTAAATAAAATGTCTTTTCTTAACATTATTTTATTTAGAAGATACGAGGGATGTCTTTTAAGTTTTGCATATAGAAACATAGTAGGTCGCGCGGATCGAACGTCAGTACTGAATCTTTACCTCACTCTTTAGTAAACTTAAATTCAAATTTTCACAACAATACGTGCAGTGGTCTCACTACAGTCAATTTTTAAGTGACACCAAGTCATTAGAAAAATGGAACTTAACCTAGAACATTTTTGCTCCATAATTTATAACAACTTTCAGAGACAATCATCGCAACAAGAATGCCTTGCTGAGTTACTGTCTGTTTTCGGTAACGAAGCGCCACATCAGTCGACAATTTTCCGTTGGTATGGAGAATTTAAACGTGGACGGGTGAGTCTTAGCGGCGATCCCAGGGTGGGTGCACCAAAAACGGCAGTCACCCAGGAAAACGTCGATGCTGTGCGCAAACTCATCATTGAAGATAGACATGTGACATATCGGGAGATTGAGGCATCCTTGAAGATCTCAAAGACTCCAATTCAAAAAATTTTACATGAAGAATTAGGAGTAAGAAAATTAGTTTCTCGTTGGTTACCCCACCTGTTGACTGAAGAGCAGAAAGCAGCCAGGGTTAATTGGTGCAAAAAACGCTTGACCGTTTCAATTCCGGAAACTAAAAAAATGTGTACAGCATTGTTAGTGGTGACGAATCGTGGATTTACTGTTATAAACCAGAAAATAAACGACAGTCGGCTGTTTGGGTGTTCCAAGGTGAAGAAAGAAAACAAAAGTCATGCGTTCTCGAAGTATTTCGAAAGAGAAGGTCGCGACATTTGTGTCAAAAGCAGGTCATATTGCAACAATTCCTCTTAATGAGCAAAGAACTGCTACTGCGGATTGATATACCACCATTTGTTTGCCAAAAGTTCACCGAGCTTCGAAAAATCAACCCCGAAAGAAGAATCATCCTCCACCAAGACAATGCAAGCTCGCACACAGCCCAAAAAACAAGGCAGTATTTAACGGAAAAAAACGTGGAATTATTGGACCATCCTCCATATAGTCCTAACGATTTCCTTACTTTCCCGAAAATTAAAAACAGACTGCGTGGTCAAAGGTTCCAGTCACCAGAAGAAGCAGTTCACGCATTCAAAAATGCCGTTTTGGATCTGCCAGCAAACGAGTGGAATAAGTGCTTCAAAAATTGGTTCGAGCGCATGCAGATGTGTATTAATCTTCGCAGAGAATACTTTGAAAAACAATTAAGTCATTTAAAACTACCTATCGTGTTGTTTTATCTCCATATGCAAAACTTAAAAGACATCCCTCGTACGTATTTTGTATCTAGTATTTATTTGTATCTGGTATCGGAAATTCTTGCTTTAAAAGTATCTTGTATTTTGTATACTTTGTATTTTCAGTATGGGCAGGATATATTGCCACACATTTCCTACCTATTTTCAAATATTGCATATTGCCGAACTATAAGAATCCTATCCAATGTAAGTAATGCAAACTGGCGCGGCGCCTACTATTTCGTCAGCTGTTTCTTGACAAAGTCTGAAAGGTGCATGCCTGTGCGCACTGCAAGCAATATTGCTAAGATCTAGCCAAGATGTAGCTGACATATTCGATATATAGTTGACATAGCCAAGATATAGCTGTCATATGCTAGTTATACATATAACCCGGTCATACGAGTATGCTATAATTATGGTCGTGATGGTTGAGCTATAGTTGCCATAGTTATAACCAAATATTGCTACAAAGATGTTTTAATATAGAATGTGCAGCGGATGACATTTAATAATACCATCACACCTCAAAAGCACAAAACACTATGTGGGTCAGACGTTAAATGAAACCGGAGGTTTTCAAACACATAACATGCGTTTACCATCATTATACTGCAATACTTTGTCAGCTATATGTATGGTATTGAATAATGATTGATTGTTTGTTGTCAACTGACAATATGGTAATAACAACAGATAGATACGCCTTCGGCTACCCGTGGTTTGAGAGAAACCATTCAACCACCACCATGTATAGACACATAGGATCGATCAGCTGTTATGTCGCACCCTTTCAAAACAACGTAAAGGGGGTGTTAATGTACCCGCAGTATTTGCCGCTTTCACATACGTCTCTGTTCATTTCAGCATTGATTTCAAGAGGTATTTGTAGGAAAGTGGCACGTATTGTCAAGCGCATGTACAGGGTCTTGAACAATATGCCGCAGGGCAAATATCAAAGTGCGGTCTACCCTAGCTTTAATCATGGAATGATCGACTATTTTAATCAAGGTCCGAGGTAATTTTTGGGTATAACAGCGTTCTTTTGATCATATTGTCGAAGGATCAACGAACGATAAAAAGATTACTTGTATTTTGAACACGCACTCTAATGAATCAACAAAAAAGAAGCTCAGGTCAAAATCAAAACCCTAATCTGAGACAATGGAGGGAGGTATAGTTAGTGTTGTTGACGGTCCTTAATGGCACCAATAGCTGGGATCGTTTATGGAACGATATTTTGTGAAAATAAAGCAATGGTCTGATAGTCGGAAACTGACAATAAACTTGTTTCTTCCTCTTCTTACACCAACAACTTGCCTCCTTACAAGGCTTCAAATATAACAGAGGATAACACCAAATGTCATAATGTATCGGTGCTAAGATGAAAATATCTCAGAATATATATACGCTCATCTCAGATGGGACGCCCACATTGAGTACATGATAGGAAAGTTGCATACAGTACTTACACAATATAAGATATCTCAGTAAATTGTTGGATATTCCGTACATTATATTATGGCCTAGGACAAAGTTATCTCAGCTACGGTATTATAGCCTGAGGAGCTGCAAATATCACCCATATGTTAGAATCTTGGAAAGACTACAAAAATTCATCTTGAAGACGATGTTTAAGAAGCCAAAGCTATATCCAACAGAGTTATTTTTCCAAGAATTAAATATTTTTGATGTTCGTAAACGATGCTGATGCACGATTCTGGAAAACACTCATACTGGTAGAACCAACATGAGAAACAGCATAATAATGACACGCGTAAAAAATTTGTAGACGCAAAAAGATGTATCACAAAGCTCATGTATCTTTCTGAGAACTAAGTGTTATAATATGCTCCCCAAAAGTTACAACAAATAAGCTCACTTGGAATATTTAAGAAGTAAAACACTGGCAAAACAATGACTTTACCAAGGTCTCATACAATTATTAATTTCAAAAATAATCTAAAAACCAAAGTAACCAAAAAAATTTATACTGGACAATATTCCCATACATGCAATTTTTATACGAATTGAGATACATCACATTTTGTATTTTGTAATTTTTCTACCTGCGCAGAAAGATCATCCTACTGCAGGTTATTTGTATGTCTTTCAGTATAGCGTATATATGTAATATTATTGTTATTGATCTTTCGCTAGCAAGCCTAACATTAATTTCATAAAAGTAGAGATACACCTTCCAAATCGACATAGAAAGATTTGGACTGCCGAAAACTTTTTTCATGAAGCGTGACAACGAAATATTAACCTCCACAGGAAATATTTCTGTTTTATCTGCAAACTGATTCCGTTATGACTTCTACATTTCCTTTAATAACATTTTTATGGTTGCATGTCGTAGAGGTGCGTGTTTAACAGAGCCGTTACTACCTCAGTTTTGAATACCGTGTAAACGTAATGAACACAACGTGTAAAAATAGAAGCAACTAGACTAACTTCTCTATCATCTCCGTTTCAACTCTCGCGAAAACGTAATCAGAAAAGTCCCCCAATTTGTAACATATGAGAATATTGAATGGCGTAGATCTGTACTGCTAAAAGGATCAGGGTCTATAGGCGTCATTTTTTGCCCTGAAAAACAAAGCAAATCTTAAGTTTATCGTATCTATGAAATGTTTGCATTTAAACATTCTAGAACTAATGTATTTTAAAGTCTAGTCAACATTATTTTTTTTATTTTAGTACTTGTTTGTTCTTTGAAATTCCAAAATTCGCAGTTTTGACTATTGTTATTAGTATTTGTATATGAGCGTATGATCGGAATAATTTCTAGTTCAAATCTATAATAAAATAGTCCAAGCCATAGAACATATATAAAAATAAGTGTTTTTCGACTGCGTTCAGAATACAAACAAAAATTGAGGTCTCATTTTAGGTAAGTGTATATTGATTTGTTTGAATTTTTGTGGTGCAACTACTCTTTGCCTTAGCAGACTCAAAAAATGACGATTAAGGTCATTAATAATGGAAAATATTTGAAAATAACTCCCCCTATATACGAGTATCTGGAATTACGTGCTTGAATGAACGTTAACAACCAGCCCGATGGAACGGAATCACACATTTCCGTCACACATATCGTCTGTGTAATTTTCTAACTTCCGAATATTTTTAGAATCTCTGTAAAACACTTTGTGATGGGGCAATTTGTTTAATTACTCTTGTACGGTGTTTAACTTCTCTATCATTTTAGAGCGAAGTCAATAAATAAATCAGTAAATAAAATTGTTTGATGCTCTATAATTTACGAATAATCCTAAGCAATTTATAGAGGTGTAAAATTTTCAAAAGCTCGCGCTTAGATCCTCCAAATACCCGAGATCATTTTTACTCAATACAAAGACTAGTTTGAAAACGGATTTATGTCCATGCAGGAAAAGTACGGAGTTAATCTACTTGAGTCGATTATCATGGGTATCATTTTTGAATATAATTAACTTTAAAATCGAATATCCAGTTTTCATAAGAACGAACGTTTGAAATTTGAAAAACGCCAATATATAAAACAACTTTTAACAAAATTAATGGTATAGAAAAAAGTGCTAAACGCTATAATTAGATAAAATAACACCCTACCGTTTATATAATCACAACCTAGCTTCATGGTAATTGACCTGGCTCACGGAACGTATCACAATAGTCCTCACAACCACCACAATTTCGATAAAGGAATACCTTTGGTTTGCGGGTTTGCGGGATTAGTTCGGTACCGAATTTCCCACAGTTTCGATCCGGTGGGAAATACTCGTGCGAAAATGTCGGATTTCGTTTCCCGGAGCTCCAGACTTTCTCGGGGAAAGCTAAGTCGCGAATATGACGAGATCGATCGCTCGACTGGGAGGGGTAGTGCGCAATCGTGGAAACAGCGGCGGGGAAAACAGGGTTGGAAAATGCTTCAAGCGATCATCTGCGATCTGCCCAGCGAAAGAATGCAAGACAAAATAAATATTACCTTGAATGTACCATCTTTACAAAATAGTTGTACCTAGCTTCCGAGAGATCACATGAGACTTAAAAGCAGAGTATGTGGCAACAGTTGATAATGGCAGGATGAGAGAAGAAAAAACAGAACAGGACAAAGACAACAAAAAGTGCCATTATTTCCAGAATCGACATTTGCGAGGGTGGAATAGCAACTTGTCTGAGGTCAATCAAACCACATACAGGTATATGTTTTGTTTCCCTCTTTTATATGGCGACTGTAGCCTTTTTCAAGTAGAGTGACAATCAATGACAGTATATTTCTGTTTATCTGTCTTCCAGGTAACAGTTCATTCATTTTTTCTCCTTTTTTACATTCCTATACAGTGTGCTGCGACAATAGATAAAAAAATTTCTGTAGCATGCCGATATCATTACAGTTTTAAGATAGCACCCCATGAAACCAGAAAAGCCCAATATCGCCAATGACGCAACATACCGGTCAACTGTTATGCAATATTTGACTACTAATGCTGCATGTGCATTGTTCATGGATCTCAAGTGCAAGAAATAGTACTGCACATGTAAAGATAACGAACAATCTGATCTTGAGATGGCGAAGTAAAATATCTGGGAATTTGAGATTCAATAACAAAACAATAAGAAAAATCCCAGAAGTAAACTTTATATGAGTCAGCATTAAAACCTTTAAAAACTATACAGAATTACATATTAAAAATAATTTTTATAAAAAACAAAAGATATATTACTTGTCATCTTTATAGTGAAAAAATACTTGCTGTAAGACCATTGTATATAAGTCTGCTCCTTTATGTATAAAAATCCTTTAATAAGAGAATACGTTAGTCATCCTTATTCAAGCAGAAGCAATGCTGATCGAAATCTAATAATACCCCAATAGTTTCACAAAAATAAACTTAAGATCAAGTGACTATATTGGTCCGAAAATCTACAACATCTTGCCTAGGACACTGAGGATGATAAATAAATTAAAATTGTTTAGTTTAGAGTGTAGATCATTTGTTGTGGCAAACCTTAAAAGGTTTATAGTTTTTTGCTGGCTAAATATGCAAATGTTTTGATCATTTTTCTTTTGTTTCCTTTTAGGAATTTGAATTCTGAGTTGGTTGATTTTTTTCCTTGTTCAAGTGGCTACAAAGTAATTGCCATGACATTATAATTATATAGATTGTCAAATAATTATTTGACCTGGATTTATTTTGTTTTATTTATTTTACTATTTTATTATTAAAATGACACATTACACATTATTTAAGATTTCTGCATACGGATATTAAGTTATCTAGGTACCACATAAGAAAAACTATATGTGTCTTATTGTAGTGTAATATATAAAACCTCTGTATATATCGCCATCACTTTGTAACATATTGTATTGTATATATTGTATATTATAACTGGGACCAGCCCTAAACCATGCTGATGAGTTTCCATAAAGCACGAAATATTATTATTACTGTTTTATTAACCAAAAGCATTTCTATTGCTGCATTTCGGTTGGATAATTCATAAATAATATGAAGAAAACTGAAGATCGAAACTCTAGATGTTGAGAAACGAATTATTTTTATTTTACGTTATCTGGATCTTTTCCGCATAGGGAAGAAGCATCACGTTACCCGCCACTGACTTGCGCAAACCGGGGTCGTTAAATATTTTGCTAAGAATTCCGAGGTTACTGGCAAGATAGTAGGCCTAGGTCCTACTTAAACGTCAAGAAGATTAAATAGCTGATAAAAATAGGCCAGGCGTCCAGAAGAGAGTGGATAGATAATAAATTACGAGATGACAGGCCTGGCCTGAATGAGAAACTACAATGGAGTTTCCCGAAATTTATTACATATACTTGAGCAAGTGCATGTGCCATCGAGAAAGACTGGAGCGCAATTTTCTATTAATGACTAAACATTTGATGGAGTAACTGATGGACAAAGATGGAAATATGCTTGATCATCAGCTTGGATATACGAGCCCCTTCCCACTTCAGTTGGCCCAACTATTGAAGTCTTAGTTTTTTTCTTATCAAACACAAATAATAAAAATGTAGCAGGGTGTTATAGGTTTAAAAAATTAACAATGAATATTTTGATAATATATAGTAGAAAACACCAACTTTATCACTCCCTAATCAAATTTGCAGCATAAAAATAACACATGTTGCAATTACAGCATATCAACCTATTTTCATTTCAACACAAAATAAGTCTATAACGCATAGGTGGCTGTGAAAAATAAAAGCCATGACAATTGTTTTTATTAACCACAGCTGTCGGAATACGTTTAAAATAGTTTTGGGTAGTTAAGGTTTTCAAAATGGTTATAGGAAAGGTTATTAGTGAGAAAATTCGGTTACTGATAATTAAATTTTTTAATTCTGGGAAATCAAACTCAGAAATTGCAACTTTGTTCGACTTATCGCCTTACAGTGTGAGAAATATTGTTAGAAGATATAACGCTACTGGTTCAGATAATATTAAGCCACGATATGTGAAAAAAAGGAATATCACAAATGCCGACCGAAGAGCATTAAGAAGAATAATCGTGAAAAACAGGCGTGCCAATTATTTACAATTCAGTGCTCTGTGGAGTGACGCTGTTGGAAGGAGAATTTCGAGGTCCACAACTCATAGAGAGGCCCACAAACTGGGATTTAGCATGTGCAAGGTAAGTTTCCTTATAAGAAAAAGTTAAGTAAAAACCCTAAAGTTGCACAACTTGTTTATAGGCCTAAGAAAGGCCACTAGTAACTCCACTGCAAAAGAAAAATCGGCTTAGATGGGCTAAAGAACATAGACAATGGACACCTCAACAATGGAGTGATGAGGCCCGATTCGAAGTTTGTGTTGGTGACAGTCGCAGTAGAGTTATTCACAAAAAAACTAATCATTCCGTGTTGACTGTCTGAAGAGAAAAGTGAAATTTCCAGCATCCATTATGGTCTGGGGCAGTATGTCATCAAAAGGAGTACGAAACCTTCATTTTATTGATGTAAATGATACAAACAAATATTTGGCAATTTTAGAAGAATCGCTTTTACCAGTGATGGAAGAATGTTTGACATCCGGCCAAGATTTTGTGTTTCAGCAAGATGGTGCAGCGTGCCATACCTTAAAAAAGGCTATAAAATGGATGGAAGAAAATAATGCACCACTTTTGAAATGGGTTTCTAGCAGTCCAGATCTGTCACCTATTGAAACTTTGTGGCACTAGATGAAAAAAGTTCTACGACAACATCCTGCTCGTACAATCACCGAACTGAGACAAAAGCTCCAAGAAATATGAGATTCTTTTACACCAAATGTTTGCCAAAACTTGGTTAACACTTTGCCCCAAAGAATTTCAGCTGTAATAAAAAATAAAGGTGATGTTACCCAATGGTAATCTTTCAATTGTTGCTTTGTCAACTTCGCGCATTTATTCGCACATTGTTTATTTGTTCAGATGTTCTATTAGTTATAGGTATAAGTGAGTTCAAATATGTATTTTTTACGACTAGTGTATCTAGAATGTGTTTGAGAAAATAAATTGTTTTAGAAGTAAATAGTTTCGTCATGTTTAGTTTATAAATGCATAGTTTGGTACAAATCTTGAAGTGGGCCAACTGGAGTGGGAAGGGGCTCGTATTTAACTCAATCCTAAGAGACAAATTCCATTTTCACGTTTACTTGACCAATAAATGTAGCCGAAGTGACAGTAAATTCATTCTGCAACATCTGTAGTTTCATTTATAAGCCATGGTTAATTTTCAGATTTACACTTGTCACACTACCAGGTTCACTACAAACGTTGTAATCTCGACATATTGCAATGAACTTGTTTGTGAAACTTTCAATTTGTTATATTGTAAGAGTTGAGAGAGCTCAATAGGAACCGAGCAACGTGTCTGTGACACCGATAGAATTTTCAGAAAAACTAGAATTCCATTCAATTAAATGGTACGATAGGACATAACTCTGCATCAGTTCTAGTAGGATTTATATAAAAATGTTAAAACAGGTACTTGATGGCTTACAACGTTTAGAAACTCCGACCACCGGTACTCTTGGTATCGATAGTGTATAACTCTACATTTTGAAGACCATTCATGTAAGAGGACGCTGGAGGACATCTGGAACATCTTCCATCGACACTACAAATCTAAGCTAAACAAATACTGATATATTACCAGTATAAAGTGTGACGCCCTTGATATAGTTCCCTTAGTTAAGAAAAAATTTTCTATTATTATGCTTACCTGTTAGCTCTATCCCTATGCCAAACTTCTGTATGCACCCTCCTTTGACAGTCATCTTGAGCTAGTGGAAACTTGAATGTTTGGTTAAAGTAGGGATTTGCAGATTCTGCATGGACTGCAGTTCTTTGAAGTCCTGGATTCTTCTTTCTTGCCCCTAACCGGTCACTCACGCAAACCTATTGAAAAGTGCAATTATAGAAATCAATAAGACACAGCAAAATGATTTTCAAAATCATCGAGATTCTTGAAAAGTTCATAGCGTCAAACAGGTTTTTTGAGCTTTCTGAATGTTTCATATTTTGCTAAAACTTTGCGTACGTTTTACAACCTTGTAATAGTTTTAGAATGTAGGAAAAATAACTTTGGAGGGGGCAAGATTTCAAAATATTCCCAGTTTTTAAATTCACAATGTTTTCTAAATTTGGTCCAGTTGTGAACTACACAAATAAGCATTTGTGAATGTAAGAAAAGTACCGAGTCAATCTACTTGACACAATTTTTGTTTCGCTTTCTAATAAACTTCGCATTTAACAACTTCCAACATCAACATATCTGCTATGGGAATCTCAAAAGCGCTCCTCACGTTGACACAAATCAAAACATCAACCACACGCAACTCGTCTCACTTCAAACAGAAAAAAAGCAGAGGAAATTCTAAAGACAAGTGAACGCTAGTTGGCAAAGCCTACTACAACTGCAAGCGGCGTATCGTGTCGGCACGTCGCTAATTGCCGACGACTGACGATCAGTAACTGTCACCTGTCAAATGAGTGAAAATGCGGCGTCGGTGTTTCTTTTCTCGAATTTGGAACATGTGCGAGTTGAACGGATGACGGGCGTCAGACGTTCAGGTGTTCTTAGATTGTAAAACGGTTGTGATAGGCTCGGAAGGAATATACGTACAAGGGGATACTAAAAACATTGGTGATATCTTTAGCTAGTAGTAATTTTCCAACTTACAGACTGACGGATAGATAGACACACCGACCGACGGAAATGAGTGGGATGTTTTTTGTGATGTACACATCATATATCATCCAGTAAACATGAAACTCAATTTTCAATTTTTTTGCGATTTCAATACGCATGGTGCAATTATCAAAAGCTTTGTAATTTCCTGAGCATGGTGACGTTTATATCAACTAATTCAGACTAGATATAAGGGGCCAATAAAGCATTTGTTTTTCTCCTTCTCATAGTCTGTCGTGACACTCAAAGTGCACTTGACATACGTCAACTTTTTAACAGTTCTGCAATTAAATTCGTTTGAGTGTTATTTTTTAAATGTGCGAGTGTTTGCAGCTAATTATGATGTTAGATAATTTCACGCATGTTACTTCTTACTCATTTTTCAAAGAACAGCAGAAGCCTTATGAGGGTAGATGTTTCCACCGGCCAGTATTATTATTACGCTGACACTTTGGTAGGCACTCTTGGACAAATGAGTCAAAAGTAATCCCTAAAAGTACGCAAGTACAATTCAATGTAAGCAGCTTCTTCTAATCTACTATATTCTAATTCGTTGGTTTGTGCGGCATTTTTTACTATATGTTAAATGGGCCTTGAAATCAATGCGGCACACACTTTCTATCGAAATCCATAATCAATGAAACATGCACACGATTAGCGCACCCCCAACGTCGCATGCTTGAAAATCGTTTAGAAATTTCCGGAAATTGCTCTGGGCAGAGCTTGACAGATTACCCATCAGAGCATATGTTCGATGAATTAGCCCCGGCTGGCATACGGTCGATTAGTAAGGCTGACAAAAGATTTATAAAAATGGACGCTAATTAAGGACTTACCTTGACGTAGGCGTTTATTTTTTCACCGTTCGGCCGAAACAGGTCTGTACACCTGACAACTGAAAAAAAAAGATGTTTTTAAGCTTGTCATTGCGTGGGTCATTAATAAAAAGTCGTCATCTGTGTCTCGTAAAATAGTTAAGGATTTCGTTCAAAAGCATTTAGCAGTGGAAATTATCTGAGAAATTTCTTTCAATCTAAGACCGTCAGCCATTAGCGTATCCACAAATATGGCTTTCAGATATTTGTTTTAAACAAACAATTCAATACGATTGCCAGTCAATTGTATTTCCATATTTATCCTTTCTGGATAAAATTCAACTTTCTTTGACTGGTTAGATACAGATAGGTACAGATTTAACAAGAAAAATACTATCGCTGTTTTACAGGAAAAACGTATTAGGCTTGACCCCCACATGAATACGCTGTTATCAGTAAAGTTAATCTAGTAAAATTATTTTCTACCTAAGTCCAAAAACCCGCGTGGCCCTTTACGTTGTGGATATTGAACAAAAATCGAGTTGCTCATTCTTCTGGTTAGGATTCTTGCCGGCCACAGCAAAACAAAGCAGTGAAAGAAATAAAATGCATAGTCTCAAAACAAAAACGGCGACGACTAAGGCAGGATGTGACAATCAATAACCATAACTTTTAGGTGACTAAAGGGTTCAAATATCTGAGAACCTTAATCACCAACAAAGTAGAACTAGAGGTCGATATTGAATACAGGTGGGTCTTCTCATGCAAACATCGATGATGGAACACCTCAGGGTTGAGATAGACTTGCCATAATTCGGACTCCTTAGTTGAAAGTACTCCCCCAAGTGATCTGAAGAGAGAGAGAGAGACAACCCTAACATGAGCTGTCTCGCCGATTTTCGGAAAAAATAGGTTATAAATCATTAAAAAACCCTCCAATAATCTAGTTCTTACTTGAGACCATAATTTGATTCTTTATTCACAATCTAAGCTTAGTGTTTGTAAAAGGCTATAGCTATCAGCAACTGAACATGTACATAGTAGTTGTTATTTTTGTTTACGGTTCTTAATTACTCAATACACTGTTATTTATTTTTGACTCCTTTTTTTCAATTCACCCTCCGCACTATTAGTGTTCTTGAGATAGAGCAAACATTCACCAGTCCTTCATTAAAAGGTGTCACCCAACGTTACTATTTCTTTTTTGAAAATTTTCTCGAAATTATCATCTATTTTGCACAAATTTTCTTAACTAGTGAAGGTTTTTCTCCTTCATAAAGAAAATAAAGCTGAAACTGCTTACTCAAGTGAGTGCTGAGCGGGCCAAAGGCACCCCCAGGGCCAACTCAAGGTATGTAGTGGCTTCTGAGCCCACAACAAGCTCGGGGACTGCGGCTGAAGGGGCCCCAGGGCAGAGCTAGAACCGGGTCTCTTTTCTGATTTTGGGGAATATTGAATAGCCGGGGGCAGGGTACTCGTACATTTTGATTTTTGGGCATTTGGGAGCCCGCTCTGTCCCATAGGGTTAAGACGGAATGGGGCACCCTAGTGAACACTTACTTTCTTATTTTTTTGGAGGATTTGTCTTCTCCATCATGTAAGGGTTACACATTTGTGATAGTTCAACATCTAATGAGATAGAAGCTGGTCCCAAAAGGTCCAAAAATCAAAATCTATAAGAGCATAAAGTCATATGCTATAGCGAAACACGGGCTTTGATAAGAAAAGAAATAATTCGATAGCGTCACAAACGGGTGGAGGCGCAGATACGTCAACAACTTTGAGAATCTATTCGGGAAATGAAATATAGTGACTCATAAAATCTATAAGTATAAGATGGGCAGAACATGTGGTAAGTAGTAGACAACAGTCTCATAAGCAACGTCTTTTATCAAAATAAGATATGTGGAATGATCTAGTAAAAAATACAAAGATAGTCAAGTTAAGTGAAGATTATGAAGCAGACTGGTCGAATATTGTACTATCGCTATCGATACCAAGTGTTAATGCTTGATGTGTTATCGGTTTTATTACTGATCTTCGTAGTCGGTATAATGACTGATGTACCAGACTGTTCCTCTTTACATTATTATCTCTGATACTAAATACCATCAGTTCAAAAAGGACCATATTCAGCACAAATTAGCCTCTCTGAGAACAAAATCTATTTACGAACGTGCATACCAAAAAAATAAACTGATGAAATCAATCAAACAGGCTCGTACTACTAGTACATAGCTATTAATTCATATTACCCACTCATTTGACAACGTTGCGATCTAGAAACTTCTCCCCTGCCCTACCAAAAATACCGATCTGGCAACGCCGCTTTCACTGACCTCGTCACTCGCCTGCCACCCATCGGTCAGACCGTAATGCAGGTATATCAAGAGACCGGTGAGAGGTGCAAAACGTTAGCAGGGCTGGAAGCGTATAAATATACTAACGCCAAAGGGTTGAGATATAAGCTCCCCCAACTCCTGCACTCTTCAACCCCCAACTTTGGGCCCACACTATTTTTTTTTTTGAAACTAAAAAGACGAAGTTTGAGGGGAATCTGGTCGGTAATTTCCAAATTATACCAACGCCAAGGATTAGCGGCCAGATGGTTAGACAGACCGATGGACATGGATGGTGTATTTTTCCGTGATGTATATGACATATAACATCAAAAAAACACTTAATTTTCGATAATATTCGTAAATATAATATTTCCTCGCTAGTTGGCAAAACAAGAGAGTCCATTGTGTGGATGAATTACAATGTACCTGGAGTGGAGAGTGGAAATTGCATTCCATACCCTGATAAAAGCACATGACACAGTGAATAGCCTCGCCATCATCACGATCGATTTTCTCGTTAAATATAGCTGACGCGTGCTCTAGTAATAAACTGAGCGCGTACTCCGTGAAATTTGCGTGCAACGACATTACATTGTAAAGTAAATAGCACTAAATGTTGATGTATTTGGGACAGAAAAGGTTTATGACAGCTAACCTAGGAAAATACTGGATAGATGAGTATCTCAGTTGGTTGCTGATTCTGGAAACACTGTTAGGAATCTATTGTAGGAACATATCCGTAAATTATAGGAAAATTATTTCTTCGAATAAGCAAGTGAAAATTCGTATAGCTTCATTACTGCTACCATGGCCATGTAGCGGCAGTGCGAGGACTACAACACTGAGCTTTTAAGCCTTATACCAATTCCGCGTCTTTGCGTTCCATCTCCGATGACTACACCTATACCTTCCTGATGATTGCGAAAAAGCCTGATACAACGTTTTACACAGTTGGTTATGGTCACAGAGATGGAAAGCAAACAAATCCTATGTGATTACAGATTTCAAATACAAAAAATGTGAAATAGAGTTTTTCCTCCATTTTCTATGTGAATGCGAAGTTCTAACGAAGTTTGATAGAATACCGAGATGAACCGGTCTAATATTGGTACAGAATCTCACACTGCTGGATGGGGCATTGTAAACTTATAAGAATGAAGCGGTAGGAAGAAAAGTATTATACATATTTAGCTCTACATGCAGGAATTCCGAGTGACAAGCCGATCTCTGCCGCTGAGCTGGAAAAAAGAAGACTAGCGACAACTTCCTCTCTGACAAGAGACCTGGAGGCTATCACTGCTTGGGGACGCAACAATCTTGTACAGTTCAATGCTACCAAACACAGTACTGTACTTTGACGAACAAAAAGCGTCCTAGCGCTCATCCAGTTTCGATGCACGGCCGAGTTCTGCCAAAGAGCCATTCATTTCGGCTGGTCGGAGTCCAGATCACCGAGGACCTGATCTAGCACGAACACATCTCGTCAATAGCTGCAGCTGCTGGGAAAAAGCTAGGCTATTTGTTTAGGGCTAAGAAGTACTTTTCTCCGCATGACCTCACTTCTCTAACAGACAGTCTCGGGACTCTTTCGCATCGGCAGGCCGTCGGCGATCTAACTCTTTTCTATCGCTACACCAACGGGCATTGCTCCTCAGAGCTCTCTTCCATGATGCCGCCACGCGATGTGCCTGCCAGACAGACCCGCCTGACTTTGGCGTCCCATCCTAACCGTGTTGAACTCCGTGCATCCAGAACTGGCCGATACGACTGCTCCTTTGTCCCGAGGGTATCGAAATTGTGAAACAGTCTACAAGAGGAAGCTTTTCCCAGTTTTACCAAACTTAGGCAGTTCAAAAATCGTATCAACAAAATTTCTTTGGGATCATCATAGCAGCCGCGGTGTTCCGGCATTTAGGCTTCTGCGTGCGCGGCTGCTTCGATATAAAAAAAAGCTACGTAAACTCACCATCAACGCAGACTGCATCTTCTTCCCCATATATCTTCAACTCCACGCATCCCTTGACGTCAACAACTCCACTCCTGCTGGAAATCTCCGATAAACTCGTATCATTGTTCGACAGATCAAACACCAAACACTTCCGTATGTTTCTATGATCAGAATAGGATTCTTCTGTAAAGGTGCTACTTGGTAGGCCTCTTGTTTCCATATAACATCCCTTCTCCACACTGGAGTTGTCAGTGATTTGTAGTTTCTTACTTTTAAAGCTACTACATGACAACTCCGTGAGAGTACTCGAGTTTGATTGAGAGGCTTCCCCACAAGAGTGTTTATTGTTGCTTTGAGGTCGTGCAGAACTACTGTTGTCTCCAGATTTCACAATACAAGTTTTGTTTTGCTCGTGGTTATCTTTCCAGATCCAATTTTCATCTATAGATTCTCCACTAGTTATTGAAAGTTTGATTGAATCACTAATACTACGGGGATATCCTTTTGAACATCTACTAGTTGATGTACCTTTGTTTCCAATATTACAATCTTCCTCAACCATTGGTATACTTAAGGCAGTTAAACCATTTTCTGAACAGTTGCCATTGACCTTTGACTGATGACTTTGTCCATTATGATAAGTCTGAGGCCTCGATATCCTAAATACCTCTGAGCTCTTTGCCACAAATCCGTCTTTCGATACCGAGTCAAAAGAATCTGTAGATCTTTTCACAAGGGATGCTAAAGTCTTGGTCTCCAAGTAACAGTTTCTTGCAATATTTGACTTCTCAATGCTTTGGGGTCTCTTCCTCCTAATACACTTTTGTCTTTTTAAAGTAAACTCCAGTTCATTGTTTGACTGATCCAAATGTAGCCGCTTTGGACTAGTTGCTTCTGAGTCACCAATCGCAGGTCTCTTTCTTGTATTCTCGTCTACACATCGTTCATTATAAGTTTCATCCAACTGTATTATAGTCTTTTCCGTCACAGAATCTTTGTGATTATTGTTACACTTGCATTGGAAGTTATTATCCAAACTATGAGGATTATCAGTAGCAGAACTCCTGAAGCCAGAATCTGACGAGTTTTCTGATCCATCCATTGCTACTTTTTTAGCTTCCATTGCATTTATCAAAATCTCCTCTCTACTGACATTTTCATTTTCAGATTCTACATTCACGATCAAACTAGTATTTAGAGCTCTCCTTACAGTAGGTCTTATGCTATCATCACTGCTATCTAGTATAGCATCGACTATCTTGTCCAAAGACATATTGTTAATATAGGAAGAATCGTTTTGTTCTTCTGCACACTTGCTAAACTTAAAATCTAAAATTCTTTTGACTAGAGGTGTTACTTTATTTCTATTCTGGTTGAAAGGGGACTCGGGAGACGTAATGAATGATATCTGGTGCAAAAAGTCTTCAACATGGTCTATTCTAGGTTTAGTTGTTGGAGGTACCTCATCCAGGATCTTGGCGATAACTGGGACCTTTTTGCTACTATTTCTATTTAAAGTTTCGAGACAGTGAGTTGTTCTAGTAGCACAAGGAGAATATTCAGAGGTAAATGTTGGTAGAGTTGGAGCGTACGTATCTGCCACTTGTTTGGATTTACAGCTGCAACCGATATCATCCAGGATACCTTCAATGTGGGAATCGACAGTTTCCAGAGGTCGAAAATAATTGCTGGCCAGACTGTCAGCGCTAAGGAAATCGTAATAGTGAGCTGTGATGCAGTCCTTTTTCTTTTTGTGACGATGTCTAGGGCTACTGGGAGGTGTGTGGATAAGCTTTTTGGAGGCCTTGGATTTCTTCGTCGACGAGAGGCGTTTGCCGTCTGCAGGCTGGAATAACAAAAAATATTTAGTAAGTAGTTTAAAGACAAATAAACATGTATAGGTCTACATGTGTCACTATAGTATTTACTTTAGTGGTCCAGCTTTTTCAGTTATCCTACAGGGATGCGGACTTTCTAAATAATGCGATTGTAATCCAGATTTTTCAGATAACTTCCAAACAACCCTATATAACTCAAAAGAATTTAGTTGGGACCTCGCACGACGATGATCACAGAAAGACGAGGTCTTACTTTAGGTCACCAATGCCAGACTAGCACATGGGCGCCCTCAGAAATATTCCTAAAGAGTTCCTCCATCGTCGGCAAGAGATAATTTTGTAGTGTAGTGTACCTACCCTCAACAGTTTTTGGAGAGCGAGGTGTAGCCAATTTTCTCAAGGGGATTCCTAAAAATCCCCAAAATTTTACACATATGCTAAATATACAAATTTTAAGGTTCAATCGGATTCTCAATGGGACCACGACTCATGCTGGCACCGCCCTGAGGGCGTACATATATATATATATATATATATATATATATATATATATATATATGTAGGTGAAAAATTAAAGCTTCCGCCTTTTGTTGGGTACTTCGACAAAAATTTTAGGAAAGAGGACTCTTTATACTTTATTAATCTCTCTAGCTTTCAATGGTCTTTGCCATCATCATCAGGAGCAACATTGAGAAGAATAGCAACAAGTGTCCAAAATGAATGTTATGTTAACTTAAAGTAGTATGTGAGGATGTTGCTATGTCAAGAACAAATTTAAACGGATTAAAATTATTTAAAAAAAAGTTAAAAGTTACATCGTGAACCACGTGATGATTGCACGAAATGGTGGGCTTAGAATCGTAAGTAAGATGAACCTTTGACAGATGGCAGAAGGTTAGTAGTGTTCGTGTAGATGGATGGAACGAAAATTCTTTTGGTGTGTGCTATGTTGTAAGTACGTATGCAAGTACTTTCGTAAATGATAGAACAATACTAAAAAACACAAATTGGTCATACAACCCCGCGCAATCTATGCACTCCAAATCAGTCCTCATTTATCCATGCAATGTGGAGTGCACCGAGTTGGATGACTGAAACCGACATTTTTCAATTACTTAATTACCTGCGTCCTGACAGCAGTAGGTGTCAAATTACTAACATCTCTCAAACCTCCTCCCAAAGCTTCGCCCTTGATAGGCGTTGAAGTGAACTGGTTCTCCTTGTCAGCCTCCAGGGCGTCCAGACTTCGCCTTGTCCTGCCGGAAGGCGTCGAGCGGCGTCTCTGTTGGCGTCTGTCAGCACTGCGTGGGGTGGCCGGTAGAGGGCGTTGGTCGCCGGCAGCTTTCGGTCGGGGCATCACCGTCCATTTCAGCATGGTGGAAATTCTGGGCTGAAATGCAGAGACATTAGAATCTGTAGATTATTTTTTACATAGTTCTTCTTGCCAAGTTTTTATATAGGATGTTTCAGAAAGACATGCAAAAATTTCAAGGATAGGAAGTATATCCAAAAATAACAAAAAAAAAGTATACATGTATCTGCAGAGGAGAAAAGATACTGAGTTAGGATTTTACACTTAGGCCCGTATCGTCAGTCGTCCCTACAATTGTAGGGCGCGTTTATGGCCTCCTTGATTGTCATACTCTTTTCTCTCCTTCAAAAATTTCTAGATTATACTCGTCCCGTGTCAGCGTCAGCGCTCTCCTATTGTTAAGATATGTTTTCCTTTTAAATTGTAGGAAATTTCAGGCTGATGAAACATGATAAAACTCAAAAGCAAGCACAATTTGATGCAAATAGATGTTTGTGACATAACCTCAAAATAGAGCGCTGATACGGAGAAGTAGAAAACTATGACAATCAAGGAGGCCATAAACGCGCACTACAATTGTAGGGACGACTGACAATACGGGCCTTAGTGAACACATTTTCAGTAATATAAACACACAGAGTTTCCCGGCCCAGACTGAACCAGGTACCTGGACCCCTGATAGTAGATATTTTCTACGCCACTGGCCTTTTCTGGAATAAGTACTGTCCAAATATAAATCGACGCCCTCTAACTTTTTTATATGACCTTCCAGGAGAAAAAGCTGTATATAAAAATTATTGTTGCATTTTTCCAAATTTTTTTTTCAAGGAAAATTTATTTTCATTACTTTGGCCAAAAAGTTTAATTTTCTGTGTTAAGTTAAATTGCATCTAGCTGCTCCTATACAATCTGGTATAGAGTATTAAATAAACAAACAGTTGACGGTTTTGAAGATATTAAAATAATTGTTTTTTATTTTTAAAGGTCACGACTTGTGAATCACCCTGTTTACTACTTTTTCTTCTAGGTCATATAGAAAAGTATATATAAAAAGTATCAATACCGCTTTTCATGGTTACAATTCTTCCGTACTCTCTGTCTTTCTCTATGGTAGTCTTAAGGACTAAGCTTACTGGAGTGTGAGATTCCATCAAAACGCAAACAAAACAAAGTGAACAGCCGCCACTTTTTGTGCACACCTTAACTAATTAGAGATAGACTGGTCGGGCTACCGGCGAATTAGCATATTACCGACCGGACACCTTTACCTACAGAAAAATCATAGAGCAGATAGTTCCGGGTACTTGAACCCATATGCCACCGTGATTAAAACGGTTTAGTGCAAAGAATAACAAATGGCCGTCGACACCGCTTTCAAGTTCCTGTTGTTTTTTTTACTACAAAGGGGGTTAAACGCGACACAAATGTGATTGTCAGTTACCCGTATTCGGAATGCATTAAAGGGGGTGTGGAACCCTACCGCGGAGTCATGATTGCGTTTCAATGGGTCATTTGTGAAGTATTTTGATTTGGTCAATTACTGATATAGTGTGGAATTACTTTTTGGTGGGGAGCTCACAATAATTCGCATTTTGTTAGGAATTGAGAGATTTCTCCCTACAGGGGGTCAGCTTAATTTCATTTTTTCTTCTCACCCTCAAACGAGGGAGGTGTTGTAATCTCCATTGTTTCGGTTTCAGTTTGCATGTTCATTATGTTCCTCAAAATATAAATAAAAAAATCTATGTCACTCAAGTCCGTCGGTTAACCTCTGAAAAATGGGTACACCGATTTGCAGGAAATTTGAGGAAGGATATGCAAGTCATACAGTGGCAGTGTCAAATCTTCCTTATATTTTCAGGATGTAGTCGAACATTTTCTGGAGTTGCCTCAGTTTTCACTGTAAAGTGCAGTCACATTTTTCCAAGGGGATCGCTTTTAAAGTTTAAAAACACCCGCCGTTTCTTGCACTACAAAGTACATGCAAATGAAGGAGTGGGAGCTATGGAGTCAACCTTCTTGACATCATTATCACCTCCTACGCCTCAGCAGAAGAAGTACTGTATTTATAGTTCATCGTTCGTCAGATAATATGTTTTTCTGATTCTATATGAATACATTCGAAATTGTTTTCTGTAACTAATAATCTCAGTTAGAGCTGATTAGACGTTGATAAAATTCGAGGAGATTCATGCTGTGGACATATACATTTTTTTAAATAACCTGTGAATAAGAAAACGGCGATTTCTCAAGATTTTTAATGTTTTTAGTATCCTTAAGTGTACTCAAATAATTGTCGGAGGATATTATATGTTTTAAGTGTATCCAAAACAAATTTGGGGATCATAAGTTCTAACTCTTTCCAAATCTATATGTTGCTCTAACATACTCTGTATTGATTCATGGGTCTGTATGTTCTAGGCTTATTTAAGAATCGATTATATTATATCCAATATTAGTAGATCAAGATAAAAATATTTTTGCACCAAAGTTTCTTTACATACATTAAAAAAAAATTGTCTGACGGCTTGATTTCAATGTGTACGAGACAGCAGTGTGTATTGACATATATATATTAGAAAGAGATAGATGCAGGCGGGTTAGCGAAGCTCATCACCGCGTTGCCTAGCAAAGCCGACGGGGCAATCTGCCGAGTTGTCAGTACCTATGTTACACCTTGAATTAAGATGAATGTTGAAAATTTGCGTTAGTTTATTCTCTACGCCCAAACAATGGTTTAATTTTGAGCCCACACATTTTTGAATTGTGAATAGTGTTGAATTTGTTTAGGATCGATTCCGAATCGGTCCTGACAGCGCTTCATTTTAGGTCGAAATTAAAGGTCAGGATCACTACAAATTCTGAAACATTGCTTCATAGGTACCCCATCTAGCGCTCATTGGGGAGTGTTGCCCTGATTATTTAAAATGATTTTCACCTGCGTACCCGCAGGCAGTGATAATTTGTATTGCATAATGGTATTTGTTACATTTTCTGACCACTCGCTGTCGCAAAATGTAACAATAACTCAGGATGTGTTGATTTTATCACCATCGGTGGAAATCAACGATAATTCTAAAATGAATTAAAACACTAAGTCGCATCAAAGTTGAAATAAATAATTCTAATCAAAATGAAAACAAAATATTAAATGAAATGTTCGACGAAGCCTCCTTCTTGGATTTGACAGTAACCTAACCTATTGTAGAAGCTTGTGCAAACATTTCCTGATGTAACTTCTTGACAGCGCGGCAGATTGCGCGACCCTCTGCGTCACCGTTGCTAGGCAATGTGGTGATTACCTTCGCTATTCAACCGGCTTCTATCTCTTTCTAACATGTGTTGATACACACTCCTCGCGCCTCTCTCTCGTACACTTTGACCCAAGCGGTCAGATACATTTGGTTTTACCTGTACATGTCCCAACTGCTTGCCCTGTGACTAGCTCCCGGTCTATGGTATCAATATACGCACCACCATATGCCATGCAAAAATACATAAAGAATTCAATACGCTGGCTGTTATCAACTAGTAAAGCCCATTTTTTCTCCATGAACGCAAATGAATAACAGCATCATTTTTTATTCAACATTTTTGCCAGCGAACCGCGTCCCACTCCAGCTCTATTCATAAAAAGCCGAGCAAAGTCACGAGTTGGCGCTGAAAACAAAAAACTGTAACTGTCCACCCATCCTGACGATAATAATGGCTCCCACTTAACAATAACCAAAGAGGTAATCGAGAGTTAAAAATAAAGCGCTATTGTATCGGATGTCGTGCACAGGCATAAAGAGAATCCTCGAGTGCGTTTTAATGTCCATTTAATACACATCAGTCGACCCGCACCCTTGCGGCATTTGCACAGCTTTTGACGTGTCATTCGATGTGTCATTAGCGGTGAAGGGTGTCAACCGGAAAAAAGAAAATGTGTTTCAATGCGATTTTTTAATGTCACCAGCGTTATGTTTACACCTTTAAAATGGCAACCTACAAAGAGGATCAAGTATAGTCAACGCCAAACAAAGTGGCGTGCACGTCATCACGATAAAAATTCCCCGACCTAATGCCTAGGTTTCTATCACAAACAATTGCTCTATTGCAGTTTCATATTAATGTGATATATAAATTGTAAAATGGTCATTACTCTCTTATTATGGTTAATAGTCATATAAACATTGTTATTAAAATATCACATAAGTTGCTTTCTGATAAATTTAGACGCATTATGCGAAATAAAATGTTTTGCAAACGCTCCAATCACTTATCGACATGTAAACGCACTAAACCGATTTCGCAGCGTTGACACATTGTCACCTTGAAACTTATTTAAACTGGGAACTGACATTTGTATTAATTTTGACACTGAATCAATTTGTGGCATTTCAAATCTTTATAAATCCTTTGGCCCCGCATACTGTAAATCAACAACTGTTTGTTTCAAAACAAAATTATTCATTTTACGAGTAGATAAAGGCAATTTTGGTATATAAAGATGCCCAAACAGTTAAATAGTCGGTGTAAGGAACTCGTGGCCTCGTTAATGCACTACTTTGAGCAAGAAAGGGACAACAACGGGCCTTTGTTGCCTTTAAATGCTGTTCAAGAGGTAGGTTACTAATAATTATATGTAATGTATATTAATAATAGTGAAATTTTATTTCATTTTTTGTAGCGTGTTGCTGCTGCTTTAAAAATTAGTTGAAGGACAGTTAGTCGTATTTCCGAGAGTGTGAAAAGTGATGCAAATTTAGAATCGCCCAAGAAAAAGCGGAGTTATATTAAACGTGTAACCAACACAGCGACATTGGATACAAGTGCCATTCGAGAAGTGATCTATAATATGTATCACAAAAGTAATGGTACCCATTCACGTACAGGCGGACTGCAGGCAATGGACTGAAATTTGACCTGCAGTCGTGGCCTGCGATATAGACCATACACGTTCAGTTGTATACAAACGATGCGGCCTGCAGGCCATCGCCTGACAGTCCTAGAACTGCAGGTCGCCTCATTATTTGCCATACATCCACAGTCCGTCGCAAAAGTTTCGCAGTTCTTGCTTGTAGTGTGTAGACAAAAGAACAATAAAGCAGTGGTAAAATGTTAAGAAAAAAGAAACTTATTTTGTTACTTTTGATTTTGCTATTAACTAATGAACGCGGAAAAAATGGCAAACGTTTTTGGGTGAAGGAATGGTTAAGAGATCGTGAAAATTTATCTCATATGAAACTCCTGAAGCGATTGAAAGATTCCAGCAGCGAAGATTTTAAAAATTATCTTAGGATGGACGAGGCTTCTTTCAGAAAATTATTAACTTTAGTTAAACCCCACATAAAACGACAGAATACAGTAATGAGAAAAGCCATTAGTGCTGAAGAAAGGTTAATAGTGACTTTGCGGTATCTGGCAACTGGACGTACATTTGAGGATTTGAAATTTTCTGCCATTATTTCTCCCCAAGCACTAGGAAAAATTATACCAGAAACCTGCGAATGGATTTACAAGGCGTTGAAAAAGGAATATATGAAGGTAAGTTCATAAAATTTTGGAATACAGTGCATAATATTTTAGAAAGAAATGGAATAGTTGAAGGAGATTGAAAGCCAAAATTTTTAGAAGCGTACATTTATAAAAGTACCTAGGTATTTATTTTTTAACCTAAATACCTCGCTAATATTCTTATTAAAAATTATGTATTTTATGCTTGCATTCCAAAATTTTCGCTTTTGTCGTAATTTGAAGTAATTTTTTATGTTTTAGTAAAATTTCAAAATAATATTTCAACTACGTATTTTATTGAAAAATGTATCCTTACATAAAAACTTAAAGGTGAACAACTTGTGTTATAGAAACGAATTTTAAATAAACTTTTGATTTCTATTGTCAAAAACATAGACAATAGGTAATAATGAACAAGTCGACAAGTAAAAACAAAACTTTAAGTATGTAGTCATTGAAGTTTCGTAAATTCATCGATTAAAAACCAGCAATTCAGTTAAAGATCCTTTAAGTTTCGACGTGTTGCCGCTTTCCTCCATTGTTTCAGGGGTAGTTTTATCAAGAGGTCTTATATAGTTTATATTTATGTCGAGGTTTTCTCCTTCTGCATTTGTGTACTGTGTTTCAGAAATAGTTGCTGAGGGTCGGGAAAGAGTGACATTTTGTTGCTGATTGTAAGTTGATGTGTGTTGCGAAGAAGTGAAAGTTTGTTGTTGCTGATTTGTTAATATGGGTTGGAAAGGAGAAGGAGTTAAAGGTTGTGGCTGTTGATTGTATTGAAGTTGCATTGGCAACATAGTATTATAATGAGATGAAACGCTATGTGCCGAATTTATACATATATGAGATTCCTCGCATAATTTCTTTTGAACACCAAGGAAGAGAAGACGGTGAAGTAATAATTCAGCATACATTTTCTGGTCGCTGTCCATTCGGCGCAGTTTATGGGCCACATTTTCTCCAATACTGTCACATTCATCATTTTCTCTGTCCAACTTAGCGCAAATCCTTTGGATACTTTCTTCCTGTCCATACTTCTTTCTTTTTGCACTATTAGAAGATCTGGAAGTTGATGGACGTGAATAGGTTGATGACTGATGCGGTGTTTGTGGTGGTGATAGCTGATATATTTCAGACGGTGCTTGCAACGCATCTTCAGTAAGCGGTGAAAATTGAGTATCATGCTGGGTGACATCTTCCTGAAAGTACAAAATACAAAATGTATATTATAATTTTTTTTACAGTTTCCAAAAACATCAGAGGAGTGGCAAGAAATAGCTTATAATATTGAAACCAGATGGAACTTTCCTAATTGTGGAGGATCTATTGATGGTAAACATCTGCGAATTGTTAAACCAGCCAACAGCGGGTCATATTTTTTTAACTACAAAGACTATCACAGTATAGTTCTCATGGCCCTTGTTAATGCTGATTACGAATTCATATATGTTAATGTAGGCTGTAATGGGCGAGTTTCTGATGGAGGGGTCTTAGAATATACAAAATTTTACGATAAACTTATAGAAAAAAAGCTAAATTTGCCTTCTAATGACGTAACAAAGCATAATTTAAATTTCGTTTTTGTGGCAGATGATGCGTTTGCATTACATGAAAATATTTTAAAACCTTTCCCGGGAAACAATTTAACAAAAGAAGAATCTATTTTCAATTATAGACTTAGCCGTGTGCGCCGCACGGTTGAGAACGCGTTCGGTATATTAGCTAATCGCTTTCGAGTATTCCATACTCCAATTAATATGCAACCTGACAAAATTGACAAAATTGTACTAGCAGCTTGCGCGTTGCATAATTTTTTGAGACGTTCTAAAACTTCATATATAACGAGAAATGATGTTGACACCGAAATTATTGACACAGGGGATATAATAAGGGGAGACTGGAGAGCAGAAAGACCATTAGATAATTTACAACCAGGATATGGTCGTAATGCTTCACGTGAAGCCAAAGAAAATAGAGTGAATTATAAAAATTTCTTTAATACTGTTGGAAAAGTTTCCTGGCAAGAAAATTTTATTTAATCAATGTACCTATTATAATATGTATCTTACTTGATAATTTTGTAGAATTAAAGAATTTATTTTAGACAAGAAATAAAAAGATTTTATTTGATTTTTTTATTTGCAAAAAATTTCCTTACCTCATTATTGGCATCGTCACCCTCCGACTCCGACTCATCATCATTTGAAACTGACATCCTAGGTTCTTCCTGCGAAGCCGTAAAAAGCAGTAATTTATAATACCAAAGAGTTGGCTCATACAGCTCTTCTGTAGATGATCCACTTCTTTTTGATTTTAGAACTTTTTTGTGCTCCTTTCGAAAGGCACTTCTAATATTATTAATTTTCTTTTTTACCATATCCATCGAAGCATTTTTGTCTACGGTTTTGCAATAACTTATAAGTTTCTCATACGCCTTTGCCTTTTCTTTTCGATTTGAATACTGTTTTGACTTAATATTCCATAAACTTGGTAACTGTCGATAAATATCAATAAAACCAGTAACAAACGATGGCTGATTTAACGTCACATCAGACATTTTTTACCAAAACTGTGTACACAATTTTTAAATACAATGAAAGTCGCTATCGTACGACCCGGACTGACGATTAACCACCACACACGTACACACTTTGTGCAATCTTTGTAAACTGCAGGCACAGACCTGCCGGCCACCTGTACGTGTATGCTGAAATTTGGACTGACGGCCAGATCGTTCACAGTTCGGGACTGCAGTCCGCCTGTACGTGAATGGGTACCATAAGATCTTATTATAATAACTTATCAGAAATTTGCATTAATTTGTTAACTAAATTATAATGTCATATTACACATGGTTTCAGAAGAACAAGTTACGATACAAACTTTATGGTCTCGATTAAGAGATAGGGCATTATTTGATGGTAGTGCCACGTCTTTAAGGCGGTTGCTTAGAGATCTTGGATTTAAGTGGCTTAAGGACAATCCGCGACGAGGGCTCATGGAACTACCAAGAGAACTACCTAAGAAAAGGGTGGAATTTCTAAGGCAATACAATCAAGCCAAGGTTGAGGCCTTATACCAGTTTGTCTTCCTCGATGAAACTTGAATATTTCAAAATGGGACCATAGGTCGCTCTTGGCAAAATGGAAACCAAAAAAGCGTGAAAGCTATTAAAACAGATGGTAAAAGGTATGTACTTTTACACAATTTGCACTATAAAATTTAAAACTAATATATTTTAGATACATTATATTACATGCTGGAAATGAAAATGGGTTTATTGAGGGTAGTGAAGCGATATTTTCTTCGAAAACAAAATTGAGCGATTACCATGGAGAGATGAACCAGGACAATTTTTTGAAATGGTTTCAACATCAGTTATTAGAAAAATTGGAGAGTCCATCTATGATTATACTGGATAACGCCCCTTATCACAGCATGATATTGAACAAAGTGCCCAACAATGCATGGACAAAAAAAATATCCAAGACTGGTTGACAAATCAAAACATACCATTTTTAAACACAGTGTTTAAAACAGAGCTATTGAGTATTGTTGCTCGGTACATAATGCTTCTTAATTATATATATTTTGGTCGACAGTTTATATTTCTTTTGTTTATTCCTATTCTTAAAATAACTGCTTTTTTAGAAACAAACCACCTAAAATATACGTGATTGATGAATTGGCGGAACAACATGGGCACAAAGTTCTTCGTCTGCCTCCTTACCATTGTATATTTAACCCTATTGAGTTAATTTGGGGCCTAGCAAAAGGTTACTATAACAGACATATTGGTAGAGATGGTAACAGTGAAAAAGACTGTTTGGATATGTGGAACGAGGCTCTACAAACGGTTACCCCAGACATGTGGAAAAATAGTGTTCGACATACTGAGCAAGAAATTTTTAAATGGTATGAAAGAGAACGGATTTTTGATCGACCAGACATCGAACCTTTAATAATCAACTTTGAGAGTGATGAAGATTCAGATTCAGACAGCGCTGAAGAAAGAAACTCCGGCTAACTTTATTGTACAGAAAAAGCTTACACCAGTAGCTTACCTAATTTTAGAATGCATTTTTCTGTATGAATTCTGTTTAATAAATACCATGCATAAAATTTGGAGGACCCCATTTGGATTTTTATTCAGTACCTTTAAGCTATCAGATAAATATGGTAGTTTCATAGTGTCATCTGATCAATAATTGTCATACTTAATGATTATGCAAGTACAGATCTATAATTTTATTATACTATTATTTTTGTTCTCATTTGAGGTTAATATTGCTTATAAACCTAGATATGTAAATAATAAATTTTATTATTTTACAAAAAGTTTGGCAACAATGTAAATTTTTCAACACACCCACCTTGATGACGTGCACGCCACTTTGTTTGGCGTTGACTATATGTTGAAATGTGGTGAATTTATAATCTTATATGTAATATTTACCAACAACGGAAGTCTTATAAAAAGAGTTAACATGCTGAAAAGGGGAAAATCAGCCGGACATGATGGAATTACAGCGGAGATGCTACAAAATATGAATGCCGAATATATGGAAATGTTCTCAACATGACTGAATAAAGCATGAGAAGAAAAGCAGGTACCTGATGACTGGAGGGAGAGAATAATAATCGCAATAATTAAGAAAGGTGACACCACAGACTGCAACAATTACAGGGGTATTACAGTATTGAGCATTCCATGTAAAGTATATGAAAGAATACTAGACAGAAAGCTGAGAGAGTATATTGAAGACAATCTAGACGAGGCGCAAAGTGGTTTTAGAAAGGGTCACATTATTCAGGACCACATATTTACTATTAAACAGCTCATTGAGAAAAGCAGGTTGAAGAACACCGAACTATATTTTGCGTTTTTAGATCTCAAAAAGGCATTCGATAGCATGCCAAGGGGCGTTTTTTGGGAAAGCCTGCACAAAAGAAACATAGACAGCCACCTAATAGACTGTATTCAAAGCGTGCATGAACAATTGTTACGTCCGAAAGGATAACATGATCTCCGCAAAATTCAAAATAAGCGGCGGACTGAAGCAAGGAGGCGTGCTTAGCCCTACACTATTTATCATAGTCATGGACGATCTAATCAAGGCCCTAAAGAGTAAAACAAGAAAAGTTCTTGTAGGGTTTTATAAAATGAGAACTCTATGCTTAGCAGAATTTGCCTTTGCGGATGATTTGCTATTATGTGCCAGCATCCCAAAATATTTACAAGATAACCTTAACATCTAGAGTGAAGAGCTATTAAAGAGAAATATGAATATTAACATTTCTAAAACAAAAGTCCTGACTACTAGACAAGGGAAAGAACTTAAAAAAATCTCGGAAGGAAGACATATAGATCAAGTACAGGCTTTCGAATACTTGGGAATACAAATACAGGAAGACGGAACCATGGACGAAGAAATGAAAGAAATATTACTAAAAGCCTCGAACCTGTATCATACCATAAAAACATATCGAGAAAAGAAATAAGCAGAAAGACCACAATGACGTTATATAAAACCATTTTCAGATCTATCCTGACTTGTGGAAGCGAAAGCTGGGCATTAAACAACAGACAAACAAGCAAAATATACTAAGTGACATATAAATCCGAACACCCAGTTTAAATGGTTTTATTTTAATAAAATTTTGCATAAGTACTTAATGAAGCATAATAAGTAAATGATAAAAATTTCAAAATGATTGCACTGCTTTAAAGCCCTTTGACCTTTAATAATGTGTGGATGCACCCTGGCATGCTTCTGATCAGGTGGGCAATGTCCTCCTGTGGTATCTCGTTCCAAGCAACCACCAACTCTTCTCGAAGCGCTTCTAGAGTCTGAGGAGGACGTTGCAAATTGAGCAATCTTCTACCCATCATATCCTACACGTGCTCAATTGGGGATAAGTCGGGAGATCTTGGTGGCCATGGTAACAATGTGACATGATTATGTTGAAAGAAGTCTATTGTGACTCTTGCAACATGTGGTCGGGCATTATCTTGTTGGAAAGTTGGATCTGCCAGGGTGTCAAGATAGGGTAAAAGATGGGGTTCTAGAACTTCGTGGATATAACGCTGCCCATTCATGTTACCTCTGATGAAGATTAAAGGTGACCTGGAACCATAAGCTATAGCACCCCAAACCATAACTCCAACAGTGTGATGAACATGTCCTTCAACAAAAAACTGTGGATTCCTGCTTTCACCATGTCGCCTTATAACCCTGGCACGACCATGGTGCATGCCTAAACAAAATCGAGACTCGTCACTAGAGACAATACTGTTCCATTCCTGATCCCAGAGTGACCGTTGTCTGCACCACTCAAGGCGATTACGTCGGTGTTCTCGAGTTAAAAGGAGGACCCAGTGTGGCCGGTATGAGAACAAGCCAAAACTTCCCATTCGTCGGTAAACACTTCCGTGTTCTGCAAACCATTCATTTGCAATGGACCTGGTAGTGGAGAAACGGTCCTTTAAGGCCAATAATCTTAGGCGGCGATCTTCACGGTCTGTTGTTCTACGGCGGCGTCCAGTGCCCCTTGCTCTTTGCGTACGGCCTTCTCGAAGCCATGCCTGACAACACCTAACAACAGTGTCTACACTTCTTTGCACTCTAACTGCAATTTCCCGAAAAGAAAGTCCAGCTTCCCGAAGTCCCACTATACGGCCCCTATCAAACTCACTAAGTTGCCGAAATCGTACAGGTCTCCGTACTCTAGGCATCGTAACCGATCGTAAAGGATGTCAAGAACCAAAATCCGCCAACGTTGATTCTTTACTGCGGCTGAAATATTCATTTTTAGAGCGTTAGTGAATTAAAAAAAAGCAGTATAAAAACCGGAATGTCCAACTGATAAGGCTGAACATTTTTTCACTTCTTATTTACAGTAAGATAAATACATTCACCAACTGTTATTAAAATAAAACCATTTAAACTGGGTGTTCGGATTTATATGTCACTTAGTATACAAGCAATAGATATGAAATACTTGAGAGCAGTAAAAGGAGTGACTAGGAGAGCCAAAATCAGAAACGAGATTAGGGGTTATATCTGTCTTCGAAAAAATTGAGGAAAACCAGTTGAAATGGGTTGAGCATCTAATCCGCATGGAAGAAACTAGACCAGTCAAAAAAATATGGGAGGCTAAAATTATGAAGAACAGAACTAGAAGGAGAACAAAAAGACGTGGAATGACGGAATTTCATTGAAACTGAAGAACAGAGGATTGTTGGACTGTCTATACAGGGTGTTCGAAAAATAGACGGAGATATTTTAGAGGATGATTCCTTGTTAAAAAATATGCAAAAAAGTTTATCTAAACATGGGTCTGGAAATGCAGAATTAGATTACGTATGCACTTGTGCATATGCAGTAGGTACTGCCATTCTAGTTTATAATAAATTTTAATATCTGTTATAATTTGTATGTGATACCAGATAATGTAGATGATATACAAAAAATCTAATTTTTCTTTTAATTATGTATATTTTCTAATCCAGTTTTATTCTATCGTATATAAAAACCTAGCGAAGGTCAAAAAATGTTTTTTTATTATACAATGAATTTTTCTAACGACACTGTGACATTGTGCATCAGTTATTTGATTTTTTTATCTAAGATAGTCATGTATTTTTCGTTTTTATATATAAAGTCCAATAGGGACGCAGGAAAGTAAACGTCAATTTGACATAGACGCCATCTTTGTTTTCTGTCACCGACATTTCATTTTGTTAGTTGAATGTTTACCATTGATCGCTATGGAGTCGTATTCGATTGAAGACCGCATTAAAGTTATTCAAGAGCACTACAAAAATGGTGCAAAAATAAAAAACGCGTTTCGCGCGCTTCGTGAACATTTCGGTCGCAACAACCGCCCAAACGAAACAACCATCGGTCATCTGGTGCGTAAATTCGAGGCAACAGGTTCTGTGGCAAATCTGCCAGGCTCTGGCCGGCCAAGGAGCGTTCGCACACCGGAAAATATTGCTGTTGTGAAGGAGAGTGTGAGAGACGATCCGAAACAATCAACAACGCGTCGATCCCAAGAATTGGGCATTTCGAGAACCAGTTTGCTCCGCATTCTCCACAAGGATTTGAATGTACACGCCTACAAGATCCACTTGACGCAAGAGCTGCGTCGGTACCGACCATTTTTCGCGCCGAACGTTCTCAGATTGGCTCCTTGAACACCGCCAAATTGATGCCAATTTTTCATCAAAAATCATGTTCAGCGACGAAGCGCATTTCACTTTGAATGGGACGGTAAACAAGCAAAACTGCCGCATCTGCGCGAACGAAAATCCCCGTGAGTATCAAGAACAGCCGATGCATCCTCAAAAAGTGACTGTGTGGTGTGCATTGTGGTCAAAAGGCATCATCGAACCTTACTTTTTCGAAAATGCGGCCGGGGACGCCGTTACCGTCAATTCTGAGCAATATCTCGTGATGATAGAGGACTATTTTTTGCCGCAACTTGAAGGAATGGATATGGATGATGTTTATTTCCAACAAGACGGTGCAACATGCCACACAACCAACGTCAATATCCATCGATTGCAGTCCTTCTTCGGTGATCGCGTGATTTCGCGCAGAGGAAATGTGCCATGGCCACCAAGATCGTGCGATTTGACTCCCTTGGACTTCTTTTTATGGGGATATTTGAAAAGCAAAGTCTACGACAACAAACCAGCCACCCTCCAAAAACAACATCATTGCCGAGATAAATGCCATAGAACCGACCATGTTGCAAAATGTCATTGAAAATTTCGACTATCGCGTGGACGTCTGTAAATCCAGTCGTGGTGAACATTTGAGCGATATTATTTTTCATACATAAATGGTATAAATGAACCTTCAAAATAAAGTACCCAACTTGATTTGAATATCAATCTTTCTTGTTTTAATATGCGTTTACTTTCCTGCGTCCGTTTTGGACAACCCCATATTTTTATAACTTAATAATTATATAAAAATCAAGTTTAAAGTGCGATTATGTCTTTTTTTAGTTGGAACATTCAAAAAGTACTAATGTTTAAATGAATCCAGGTATCCAAAACAGCGGTATTCAAATACTTTCTTCTATGTATTCGCATCTTGAGTATTCGACCACAATCCAAAATACAGTATTCAGGATTCGTAGTCTCATACCGGATTTCAGTATTGAAGCCAAGTCTGCTTTACATTTGCGGTAGCGAACTTGCGTTTGCCGGCGGTGCTCCACAGGGATCGACTCTGATTTCTCACTTACTTTAACGACCACTCCAAAACGGTCCATAATTTCACAAATGACAGCACTTTCCGTGCGGACATTATCAGTGGCTAACCAATCTCTGGATAAATTGAAGTGAATTATGCTGACAGCAGCTACGGTTCAGGCTTAAGATTTGCAGTTTCTAATATCCGAAGATGCATCAATATGGTGCAATTCAATACTTTTAAGGATTCCTCTTTTATAGTGTAGCAACCGCGTAAGCAGAAACCTAAATATCTGGACCTTGTACAGAGTGAGGAGGTTATGTGGAGAAGAGTACTTCTTAGCCCTAAACTAATAACCTAGCTTTCTTACCAAGAAGTGAACGATTCAGACTAGTATATAGTTAATTGTCACAGTTGCTGGAAAAATCGTTATAAAATAATAATCATAAACAGTTTGGATATGTGATTAAAATAATGCTCTTATATTTGGATATGATCGGCTTGAAATAATGCTCTTATATTTGAGAAACTGCAGCCTCGACTACACTCCTCATACTTGACATGGTTTAGAAGAGGACAATTTATCGGTGACTCTTACGTATTATGCGATACAAAGCCGCTTTCTTTCTCATAATACTGCCACTTTTCTGTCTCGAAAATGTGAAGCGGACCCCCAAAAGGAGTAGTAGGCATTAAACTCAGTTCACAAAAAAAAAGTACACAGAAAACAATATATTGTCTCTCAACCCTCTATTCATTATCATTCATGACTTTTCGTTACGGTCGCAAGCTAGTCGCTGGCATGCATATTGTCTCTGTCTCACCCCCTAATTATGCAACTCTAGGTGCGCGACGGGGTGATTTACATATTACCGAACAATACCAGCCAAGAATTTGAAAATCATGGGCGGGTCCCATCAGGAGGGGGCGTAAGCTACCTTAAATCTGGACCTATTTGCATAACATTGGGCTATTAATGCCAGTTTGGGATTCAGTTTGGTTATTAATGGTGTCGGATAGACAGTCCGTGAAATGACTGGGTAAGTTTTCTGATAATGAGTGATTCACTAAAGGTTTGGTAAAGGTGGCAGACATGCTGTTTAGTTTGATCTTGACAATAATTATATGAGAATACTAGCTTTCTGCTCGCGGCTTCATTTACGTTGATTTCTGTTTCATCGTAAAAAAGTGGCCTCAAGTGAGTTGACTGTTAACTTCCCACGCAAAGTTCTTATCAGCTTATAAGCTATTATTATTACAAGAAAAAAGTTAACTGCGAACTTGTATTTATTTATATAACAAAGTTATAAGCATTGTTATTTATATTCTACATATATGAAAGTACAATGTTATAATATTCAATTCAGTAACGAGAAACATAAAAAAAAGAATGGGAACGTAGGGAGTGACCAATATTCCGTTTTTTATCAAGTATTTAAACTTTAACATTTCACAAGCAAAAATATCAGCCAATTCACCATAGTTGCTCGGATTTCTCAGCATTCGTACCAGTGGATAGTTTAAACCAATACCAGCTCTACAAAGCAGAATATTGAAGTATGTACAGTGTCTAAGATTCACTCTTATCGGTACATTTATATTGATTTTCAAGATTCTGAAGAAAACATAAATCAGGTAATACCCTTATCTTAGCAAGAAGTGAGATTTTGAAATGTCCCATTACCAATCTATAATCATGATTATCGACAATGATACTCAACTTCTAAGTCAGAATTCGCCAGAGCACAAAAAAGAGTTAAACGGATCAAGTGAGCCAAACAGGCCCATACAATTGGTCCACAGCCCCCCTTTGGTATCGCTACGACTTAGAAACCTCTTCCCTGCCCCTACTGAAAGTACCGACCAATGTTAGCTGCTTTGCTGGCCAGTTCACGCAGTGTGGCGTGACAGGATTTTGTGGGCGCCGGGGTTAGTTCGTAGCGTACGTGCAAGTGCAAACCAACATTTACGGGGAAATATATCGTGTACGATTTATGTACTAATAGGTGCACAGAACTAGCGGGGTTGGAAATGAATGTTATACTACCGACAAAAAACTTGAGATATCTTCCTCCATCCTCTACAAGCCCAACCCCCAATTTTTAACTCCTACAATTTTTTCCGAAAACGATAAAGAGCATCGGAAACGTCAAAAAACAATTTTTATTTTTTCGTTTTCAAAATATTTTCGTCCTTGGTAGTAGTAGCCTAGTGTGAAAATGTCATCTAAATCTGAGCAGTACTTTCTAAAAAGTCTTAGACAGACCAAAAATTTGCGGACAGAGCGACATACAGACTACATATAACACAATGTGAGAAAACTCACTTCCACTTCGATAACTACAAGAGTTTTCCCACCTTATCATTAAATAAAATCGTTTTTATGAATGATGACTATGCCGCCCAGAGCCACTCCTGGTTTTGTATTCTGCATATATTAGATCGAAGTTGGGATATGCAACGTTAATTTGGAACCCAATTTACAACTGGCATTGATTCTCTTGAGCATGTTCAGAGAAAGTTTCTAAAATTTTTATCTTACAGTTGACGGTGCATATCCTGAGCGTATAATATCTGAAAGTTTGTTATTGTCTAGGTTTCAAAATTCCTTAACTGTTGGGCAATAATTCATTCCCAAAACTGATGAATAAAATTTTTTTAGAGTACTTGTACAAATTCAGGTGAATCAGTTGGAAGAATAAAGGGTTCCAGACACACTTCCTCCGCCAATTTCACCCCTTAGGAAATGGCTCTTCAAAAATTCCTTCTCGGTGCTAACTTACGCTTTATAGAGAACCTCCAAGTTTCTACGTTGAGCGATTTCGGCTTTGCGTTGATGCATTAGTCGGTCATTACCATCTTTTATAAACTGGAGAGCACAATTATAGAACCACCAAGAACTTTTGACATTATTTCGCTCAGGTATAGTCCATAGCGTTGACAAAACAAACAAAAATAATAAATATAGAACTTATTATAATTGATTTAACGAAAAATTAATCCCGGTAAGTTATATAAAGTTACATTTAAACCACCGAAAGAAAAAAACTATAATAGTTATGCTCTCCCGTATATATAGAGGGATGTTTCGTATATCATCAAAATGCATGGGAAATTAGGTATCTGCTCCCATCTAAAGCAGAAAAATTTGATAAGAAAAATTGTTCGAAACGTGCTCAAAACGTATTCCTTCAACCTGGTGAAAATACCAAATGTTTTGCATACTAGGATTTGAACCTTGTAAATTATTCTTGCTAAACTTCCGATTAAATTTTAACGGTTATCAGTTTGTTGATAGTTTTGACAAATCGCAAAGTTTCATCTCAAGATAGAGCTCATTTCAGTATTAAAAGATTTTTTCCATCTAAACAAACGCTAAGGGTATGTTGGACAACTGCCATGTGTAGATAAACATGGAATAAACACAAAGTAACTACTAAAACGTGCTGTACGCAGCAAGAAGTCGCTTAGAATAGGCCTTGGAACATATAAAGTAACCGTATAAAAAGCAGTCGAAATTCGTAGGTATTCTGAAAGTCTCTATGGAATGACCAGAGTTCAGTGCTGTCTTGCGGATATAACAAGTATGTAACTTCTTACTATGTATTAGGAATTTTCCTGGTTTGACCAGTTGGTCAACTGGTGATGTGAGAAAGTTTAGATGTAACAACATTCACATTTCTAACTGCTAAAGAGATCGAACATTTTATTGTGCATGTTACTAAAGCATTATATATTTATCACGATTGGTATCATTGAAATTCATTAATCACATGAATTTCTATTGAAGACGACATTTCGCTTGACATATCCTTCTTTGAATCCTTTTGTCATCCATCCTTTCCACTACGTTTGTAGATAAGCATGTAATTGATTATACTTTTTAGCCATTACGGAATCTGCCCCGAAATTTTTATTACAATGAGATCACAACCATTACCTTCGATAAATTTTCTGATCCAGTTCACCAATTATACCTGCATATCGGTCCCCGAAATCCCGCCAAAATTTCTCCCTCTCATTTGATTGGTTGCTACAGTGTTCCATGAGAATCCCGTGCGATCGGTTTCAAGAAAATATTCATATGCCTTTTACTTGCTTTGTATCACTTAAAATTAGATCGAGTATTGTCTGGGTCCCCCTCAAGGAAGGTTAGGATCTCACCTCACCTGGTCCTTTACAGCACCGAACTAAGGTATTTTTCACTTTGGAATCGAAACATGATGATGGCGATTTTTCATTCTAGAATGATACTCTATTAATTCTTTATTAAACCAACAATTGGTCATTTCAACAATATGTAGAAAATTCCGAAGATCAGAAGGATATATTCAAATTATTTGATATTTATACATGGATGGTTTTGGAGAAGTTTTGGGTAGTCGAGCCGTCGCAGATTTTAACATGTTGCTTCCAAATTTTCACTTCGGTGCCTGGTATCTTTTTGCACGTTGGCACCTTCAGGGAAGTATTCTTTCGACAAAAATAACTACATAAGTGATAAAAAATCCTTTTATATTAAATAAAAGCCAAAATGACGAATATGTATAAATCGTCCGAAAATGACGTAGACTGTGGAATAGGAACAGGACTGTGACTTATTCTATTAAGTTAATGATGGTGATCATTTTTTAAGTGAGATATTGTCTTCTGGATGTTATGTGACAAGCCCATCAAGAAAAACCACGCCACTATTTTCTGTCATTGTCATTGCACTACATGAAAAATAGAAGTTGTATTAACGGGCACCATTTTTTTGAGCTGGATGGGTTCGAGGTATGGGCACATCAAGGCTTATTGACTCTGATGGTATTTTTATTGAAACGTTTGAAGAAACTACCGTCTCCTTTTTTAAATGTGTTACTTGTTTGAAAGTTAATAAGATCGTAGTTTCTGTTATACTGAGCAGCGGTAAAACGTAACTGCAAAATTGGAAAGCAATTCTCTATTCAAGTGACGACATTTCTAAGCATAAGTCTAATAAATCAGAAATGTTTGTGATGTCCATGAGGTCAGCATGGAAGCAGCTCAATCCCTTCCCTGCTAAGCGTATCCAGTGTGGTATTTTTTCCGACAATTTGCCAGAAATTTTCCCATCCAATTTCGTCGGCCTGTCTGCCAGTCAGAATCGTGCATAATTCGTCTTTTGACTATTTAGAAGCTCCTGATCATGTCAAAAAAAATTAGGAGTTTGAAATTGGGGAGAAAGGTTTCTCGGGTGTGGGGAGTGAGGGTATATCTGCATTTATGGCGTTAGTGGCCAGACATATAGATAGAACTGACTATGATTCACTTCAGATTATTTTTTTCCATGTTTCTGGTACTAATACGGCCCTGTGTAGGCTTTCATACGGAAATGCACAAAGGTCCAGGGAGGCTGCATCCGAAAAAAATTATGCGCCTTTTTTGCTCAAGGTGAAGGTATATAAATTTCCGTTAACTGTCGTGAAACGAGATCAGCGGTGGGTTAGCAGCAGTCTTGATATTAATTTCTGCGTGTTTTCTGGGGTAAGAAGGGGGACTTTTTATTATTATTGCTTGACGTGCGTCACTCGGTATTACAGATATATTGAACTCACCCCCCTTGGCAAATATTTATGAGTACCTGTGACATGTCTAAACCATTCGAATGAAGCGAGATCCCCTTGTTAGATCAGACACGTGTTTATACATAAGCAAAAAAGATTGTTTGAGAAAAGTATCGCATAAGATCGTTGCATTGCAATCAATTCTGTATAAAATAAAGATTATAAAAATGCCCTGGAATACTGCCAATTGAAAACAACATGCGTTGTTAGAATATCACCTGAACTATGGCGTAAAAGTTTTGACGAAGCTTGCCACCCAATCCAAGATCCGTTGCATACTTTACTTAGGCTATCGATGTTACAAACTCTTTCCACAAGATCTGAGATTCATTTACTCCAAATACCCTTTTAGAAGAAAAGTAAAAGATATAATATATATGCCCACAAAGAGAGCTCATGAAATTTTTGATATAAAAAAGTCACTATTAATATGAAAAGCCAGCATACTAAAATGAACTTACCGATCTTGACGATATAATTATAGTATGCTAATAATCCCGATTTTGATAACATACTCGACAATGTCCTATCAAACGGACAAGGCAAGTAATCCCAAATGTATAATCAATATGTATTAATAATTAAAAAAAAGCAATCTTTTCATGATCAACAGAAATTAGACCTACTCTTACTGTGTCTGGTAATACGTCGTACCCTTCCCCTTTGATTTTTTGAACGGATCAATTAAAAAAATTAAAACTTGAGGTAATGAAATTGAGGCGTGGATACCATATTTCAGAGTAAAGTTGACGGATGAAAATGCAAGATGGCCGCTGGGCGTCATCTTGGAAAAAAAATTAAATAAAAACGGGGGTCTTGTGGCACATCATTTTGAAGCTGCTTTATAACCCTAGAAAAAACAGTCAATACCTTTACCTACTACAAAATGGTGGTGCATTTAATAATTACCTGAAGACAATGACATTTAACTTGATAATTCGAACAAATACGTTGAGTTCAGTTTAGAAGATGCTGGAAATGGTTGCCTTGAACTTGTTGACACAATAACAGCCGGTCTGTAATTTCGCGTCGAACATTTTAAAACATAGTAACATCGATATTTCTACCAATATTTGTTATTCTCAGCCGTATATCCAATATTGAAGCAGGTTCAGTTTCGTACACCTTTAGCTTCAGATAGCCCCATAAAAAAAAAGTCTAAAGATGTCAAATCTGGCGAGCGACCTGGCCATTCCACAGGACCTCGACGGCCAATCCAACGGCCGGGGAAATTGTTACCTAAATAATTCCTAACTTGTCTGTAGTAGTGTGGTGGAGCACTATCTTGCTGGAATACAATATCAGTATCGAATTCATTAGGATTCGCTTCGACGATTTCGCTGATTAGAGGGTCAATAGTATTCTCCAGCATATAATTATAGACGTCTTTATTTATCCACAATTACATTGTAGTATAGCCAAATGTCAGACTTACATGGCAAAGTTTAGCATGCTGCTACTCTTACACTTAACCATATAGTATCTAGCAGATGTTCAAAAGAATACACTATCCAGAAACAGATTTGGTTCATTACATCGAAAGTAAAATTTAAAAAAAGACAAAAAGGCATACTTCCCAAACCCAAGTACACCAAAAAATTATTAATCTGAATTAAAGATGGAATAAAAAAGAAATGAATGATTACGTAAATTATATGTTTGGAGGGTTGAGTAATAATGTTTTAACCTTTTGTCGAAAGACAGGTAATGAAAATTCTTTATATACTTTAGGAAGGTCATTATAAATAATAGCAACATTGTAAGAAAAACTGCGTTTAAAAAGTGTAGACGTATGCAGGGGTATTCTAATATTATTTTCTCTGAGAGTTCTACAGTGAACATCATTATTAAATGAAATTTTTTCCCTCAAGTAATAAGGTTTAGACGGGAGCAGCAACTTGTGAACAAAAACTGAATAGTGATACTTGACCATGTCATTAATTTTTAACCAGTTTAGAACAATATGATTTCTCAATATCCAGACGTTATTTTTTTTATATTGAGTTTCCCGGAAGACGTGAGGATTGGTGTCACTCCAATGACGACAATTTTGCCTATGCACATTACCGTTGAGAAAAAATGAACATTCATCACTAAAACAAATATTTTGGATATAGGTAGGATGCCGTGCAATGGTTTCCGTCATAGTCTCGCAGAATTCTGTTCTTCGATCAGGGTCATCTTCAGTTATCTGATGTACTATTTGAATTTTATATGCGTGGTACTTATTCTTTTTCAAAAGTCTCCATACAGTGGAAGGACAAACCTCACATACATTCGCGATGGAGGAAGTATACTGTTGGGGATTTACTATGATCTCACCAATTATTTGTACCTGCTTTTCTTCCGGGATGGTCAGATGACCTGGGGGCTTTTTGTTGTTTACACTACCAGTAGCTCTAAATTTAGATGCAAGTTCCCTTAAATATTTTCTACAGATAGGACGATTCGGGAAACGATCATTACAAATCCTCTCGGTCTCGTAAAAGTTACGCGTCGCACAGTAAATAAAAATCGCTTCGATTTTTTCTTCCAATGGACGAGAATTGACCATTTTAAAAATAGTTCAAACAGTATCTAACACTAAAACCAAAAACTAAATAAGAATATTTTAAATGTACAATGATGTTTGTTTCCATGCTGATATTCTTATCACTGTCAACAAAAAATAACAAAACAAGTTTTTACCGCTGTTGCTGTGGATACGGCCGGGAATTACAAATATTTGTAGAGATATGCATGTGAGTGGGTTTGTGTTCAAGTAATTATTAAATGTACCACCATTTTGTAATAGGTAAAGGTATTGACTTCATATTTTAGGGTTATAAAGTACTCATCAGGAGTTTCAAAATGATCTGCCACAGGTCCCCCGTTTTCATATAATTTTTTCTCCCAGCGGCCATCTTGACATTTTCATCTGTCAATTTCACTCTAAAATATGGTATTCCGCATCAATTTCATTACCTCAAGCTTCAATTTTTTTAATTGATCCGTTCAAAAAATCAATGGGGAGGGGAAATTAAAGAAAAGCACTGTATGTACACCTTATTCCATTCTTAATCATTTTTAGGTAATAACAAATAATTTTTTATACAGTCGATCATACCCGCGTACAAGACCAGCCTTCTGTGGTTTTTCTCTCGTGCTTGTTAGTCTAAAAAAATTTCTTTATAATCATTTATTAGTATTTTGGACAATAAACATTCTTATTATTATTATTTTATTATATATTCAGCTAGAATACGGTAATTAATGGTTTGATCGAATTATAAAGGGGAGAGTACACAATATCTGGTGATATTAGTTCTTTGTCAGGCTTTTACTGAATAAAGCCAAACATTAACCTTAATAACCGATTATTACCATTTGCAACAAAGCCCTTCCTAATCACTACCAACTACATTTCCCTTATCGCATTTGTTACTGGCGTCACGGCAGAAGGGTTAACGCCAATGTGTACTGTTACAATCTAAGGACAGATGTCCGTCAGTCAGCTGACTTTCAGAATTTTTCAGAAATAATTATTTTAATTGACTGAAAAGCGCCAGGGGGTCTTTGAACAGATTTAAATATGCAACATTGTGTACGGGCGGACATGCACACGTCTGGGGCGCAATGTAGGGCAGATTGTATGATTTATTTTAGAAAAATGCATCAACTCGTTTAATGATAGCGACACAATACGCAGATGCAGTGTCCGCTTTTGTTGGAGTTAATGATATCGCTGTATTCATAGTGTTTTGGGATAAAGTAGTATAATGGTGAGATTAATGGGGCACCTATTGATACGTGTTTTTTAAACATAAATCACGGTCGTAAATAGAGTGATGATGAAGTCATCATGACAACGTAATAACTGTCAGTGAGCGTTCCTTTGCTTTTTGGGGAAGTTTAAAGATGCTTTGGCATGAAGTCTCAAATATATAGAATAAGAATGCTCAGACTATTAAATTGAAAGGAAAGAAAGACTAACTCACTGCAGATTCAGTTTTCAAGCCAGATGTGCTTGAAAGGGAAAGTTGTCTCCAATTGACGTCATCAAGGTATTATATTTTTTTACTGTTATATGAACATGTCATATACAACAAGAAAAATCATATCACCTATTGCCGTCTGTCTGTCCACTTGTCTAATGTATGTGCGGTGATCATTCTTTAATTCGAATAGGATGCAATGCTGTCATTAGTTTTTTATTTTCGGAAGTTAGCTACCCTCAAAGAACAAAGTTGGATACGAACTTGTACATTAAAGAAATCAAACGGATCAAGTCAGTCAAACAGGCCCACACAATTGGTCGGTAGACATTTTCTTCGTTCTACTGATAATAGCGTCCATCTGGCAACATTAGATCCACTCGTCAGACTTGGCAGCATGGTAGTGATGGAATGACACTCATTGGAGAGACTGTGATGCCGGTCAGAGAAAATTGGTCTAGTAGTGGTGGACTTATAATGTATAATAATGAAATTTCAGAACCTCCTCTTTTGCTTTTCGAGTTCTTAGTAATCCTTGAGCATTTTTAAAGGTGCAGAATACACTATTTGGCATAGTACAGCTTAGTAAAATAGGCCAGAGTTTTCAAAAAGTTTGGATCAGTGGAATCATTTCACATATTTCACTTATCAATAATATTGTATAATGTTCTACAAGATGTATACTACTTTAAATACGTTTTTATTACGTTAAAGTTATTAGAGTCAATCTACGTGACACTTTGCGTGACTCTCTCCGACAAAATTACGTCATATATTATTGCATTGCTTTCGCTATCGATATCAAAAAAAATAAAAGTAACAACGACAATCTTAACTCGGTTTTTTGCATCTGCAATTCAAAGAGCATGCAAATATTAGGATTCAAAATTAAATAAGCCAACTAGGAAAATGCAAAGATGCGTCTGTTTAGCTGATAATAAAACGAACGAAAAATATAAAGATAATTTCTTCCGATTGGAAATATTTAAACGATACGAGTAATGAAGCTCATTCATCTCAAGTTTGCAAATCACCGTGTTACGCCTTTTTAATCCATCCTGCTGTCAAAACGTATCTCGCTCTTATTTGAAACTTGAGACGAAAGAGCCTCATTATTGTTTAAATATTTCCAATCTGTCTTATTGACATACAGGGTGGCGCATCAAAAACGAAACAGACAAATTTACTGGCAGCTCAGTTTTTTTTGAAAAACGCTCAGACCCGTCGATTTTGTTTTCGAGGGGGACACAAGTTTGGCAAAAAATCACGTTAGCACGTGCAGCCCCCTAAGCGGGGGTGACACCACCCCCAAAGTCTTAAGTGGAAAGGGGATCGAGTGATACCTTATTTTAAAGGTCTTTCAATTCCCTTTATAATGATATAAACTCTCATGACTCTCCATGCAATAATAAAGATTTTGCTCAAAACGTTGCCGCACATTTTGCAATATTTGAGGAGTAATTTGAAGGCACTCATTAACAATTCTTTGTCGCAGGTCTTCTAATGATGCTGGCTGAGTAGCATAGATTTTGCTTTTTAAATGACCCCACATAAAGAAATTCAAACGTGATAAATCTGGCGATCTTGGGGGCCATTCAATGGCACCTCTTCTACCAATCCATCGATTTGGAAACGTCTGATCTAAATATTGTCGAACACGTAATGCGTAATGTGGTGGGGCACCATCCTGTTGGAACATCAACCTATTCGCAATGTACCGCCGATCGTTCTGATTTTTAATTATGGCTGTTAATGCAGGATCGATACGGATGAAAACTATATACGAAGTATTTCCTTATCTTTCTTCAAGAAATAACTTTTTTGCCACAAAAAACGCTCAAATAGCTATTTTCAACAATAAAATGATAAACAAACCATGGGCGTAGTGAAGAAAAGCATTTACTTATTAAGTAAATTCTTTCTACAAACTAATCTGATGTACCTATTAAAGTCAACTTTAAGCTTTAAATCAATAAATCTTCAAAGCTACTGAACTGAAGCTCATTTATTTTACATCATAATAAAGGTAATTGAAAGACCTTTAAAATAAGGTATCACTCGACCCCCCTTTCCATTTAAGATTTTAAAGTTGGTGTCGCCCCCGCCCAGGGGGCTGCACGTGTTAACGTGATTTTTTGCCAAACTTGTGTCCCCCTCGAAATCAAATTCGACGGGTCTGGGCGTTTTTTCAAAAAAAACTGAGTTGCCAGTAAATGCGTCTGTTTCGTTTTCGATGCCTCACCCTATAAATGAAAGCTATTTAAGAATGTATTTTTTGTTTATTTATTTTTTACTTTTCGGTATTTATGATGTCAAATAGCCAGTTTGGTAATTTCTATATAATTTTCAGGCGTTTCATTAATAGGACACAAAAAAACTTCTTACCTTGTTTGAATTATAGAATTTTGATACTCGTAGATATGAATCATATAATGATAAATGATATTTTGCGGCGACCGCCATATGGAATTTAGTATGACACTATTTGTTTATTGTGCCTCTTTGGAGCCTTTTCATTTGATATCCATTTCAAAGCACTTATCATGGACTTTATGAATATATCGCCATTCGCGGGCGGCCATATTGAATTTTGAATGACGTCACGTTGCTGGCGGTTTCTCTAATCAAGCCCTTCCATCTAATACTCGTATCATAGGGGCTACTTTGAAACTGATAAATCGCCATTTTGTAGCATCCGCCATATTGGATTCAAAATGGTCGTAGTTAATTCGTTCTATATTGTCGTGCGAACCAAACGTGCATACAAAATTTCAGCTCAATTGGTTAAGATTATGTGGCAGAAAATTCTGTTCCAAGATGTCTCACACTAACAAATAGGTCAACTTAAATAATGCTTGTAAAAATAGAATATCACAACGATTCCTACGGCATCTCATTAAAAATCTTAAAAATGTTGCATTTACATGTGAAACGTAAACATCTGAGTCGTAGAGTCAAAAAAACGTCACATTGCGTTCCCCATATAGCAACCCTTGTTGACTTTGTGACGCATATACATCATTGTATCGAGCAGCTTCCAAACTGCGACCTTAATAGGCAGCCGCTTATCAAGCTGATCTGGATTTGCATAAAATGGGCGTTCCCCTAATTGAAAACCCTCAACCAGCCTGCTTGATTTTGTATTATGTAACTATCGAATTAATTTTTTATTCCAAAGGGAACGATTGTTACTTAATCTGATTAGTTCGGGCTGCTTTCAAAGTAATTTGCGTTTGATCGAGTATGACAGACATGCAATCGGCTATTGTGGCGTGCCTGATATGGTGGAGATAAGAGGAGGTGGGGAGAGGTCATTTGACCACTTTTTGGTGTTTGTTGATTTCTAATCAGTTAGACATAAACAGTGGTTAGGAAGGTAATTTTTTACGCGGCTATGCGCTAGCGGAAAGACCGCGTCACTTCTTTCCGTCTAAACTGTTGGGGTCTTGAACCGCGTCATCTCAGTAATCTCTACACCAAGTTTGTTCAAATTTTGGACGCAATTTTTCGGATAAGAACTGGACGTAAGTCAGGTTTCTGGGAAACCTCCAAACTTTATTTTTGAATAACAAAAGAAAATGACTTTGAAACCTTCTCATCTAACTTTCTAAGTTTTGGATGGATAAAAGTATAGCTCTATGTCTACTTTCTGGATTCGGTGGTTCCTTTGTGGTCGCTTTAAGCTATATTAATAAACATTTAAAGGCTTTTGAAAATCAGGCATGTCTTCTATTTGACTTAGCACCTATGACGCTTAAAATTTTCCTGTCCCTGAACCAAGGAATGGATTTTTTCGATATGCGGAAAGTACTAAATCATTCTACTTGAGCCTATCTTTAGGCAAAGCCCGATGAGGACCAAATCAATTTTCTATAGCTCATCTGACTATTATTGTAATATTGTAAATGAGATATATTTTTTTGGATTTTACATGGCATGTACATCAACAACAACCACGTTAATCTGTCTGTCTGTCGGCCTGTCTGCTCGCTGCTCCCTGACCCTCTAATGAAATTAATCAGATATATTTCACATATCATAAATGTCCCCGCACAGTTGCCTTTAAAACGGATTGCGTACCTATCGGTCGCACTTGCTGTGCACCACGGGGTGGTACATAGTCACATCTTACATACGAGTTGGGCGCGATATTTTCTATTTATACAAACATGACGCTTGGGATGTAATTTAATGAGGGTTTTTTCGTTTTTTGTGGGGTAACATTATAGATATAAGGAGTTGAGGCACTATACTTTGGCTACTACTAGGCGTGAAAAAGAAAATTTCTTGATTTACGCTAGTAATAGCGGCACTAAAGCTACTTGGAATACCTTAAAACAATTAAGTGTGTGGTCGCGACGTAAAACCTCAGTTCCAGCTCATTTAAGTAATCCTGATGATCTAAATAATCACTTTGCATCGTATTCACAATGTGTTACATCTGTTTGCGACAAAGAAATCGAATATTATTCATCTAATGTTCATAATGCTAATTTAAGCTTCCACTTCAGGATGATAACTGTCGAAGAAGTGCACATCATTTTGCATAGCTTACAATCAGATGCTTATGGTGCTGATGATATTAATGCAAAAATGCTGAAATTGTGCAGCACAGAGGTCTTATTTTCCAATTCTATGGAAATCTGCTATTGGTATCCCTTTCCCTAAGATGAATAATCCTACTGAATTCTCCGATCTTAGGCTTATATCACTTCTACCAGCTGTCTCAAAAATTTTTGAAAAACATCTATATATATATACAAATTCATCAATACTTTTCAGTCCATGGTCTACTTCCTGACTGCCAGTCTGGGTTAAGACCTGGAAGAAGTCCTGAAACATGACTAGCTACGATATTTTAATGGCGTATAATCAAGGTTTGTCTAGCGCTCTTGTCCTTTTGGATTTTTCCAAGGCTTTTGACACCATCAATCATGAATTGTTGTGCTCAAAGCTCAAATACAATTCTTTTACTGACCCCTCTCTGTTTTTAATATGGGGCTACTTACTTAGACACTCTCAGAAAATTCATATTGATGGTTCTTATTCCGCAAGCAGAGATATCTTGTCAGGGTTACCACAAGGATCCATACTCGGGCCTTTGTTATACATAATATACACAGCAGAAATCCTAAGAAATATACAAAATGTCAAGGTACAATCGTACGCTGACGATATTCAAGTTTACTTTAGCTTTTCCATGAAAGACAGAGCTGCAGCAGAACGAACTCTGAATTAAGAGCTTCAATCGATAAACACATTATCAGAGCAGCACAACCTAAAGCTCAACTCTAAAAAGACAAAGGTAATACTTTTTGGCAATAAAAATAGTATAAATATTTTAAAGGACACTCTTTCGTTGAAAATTTCAAGCGAAGTGCTTAGTTTCTGTGATTCTTCTCGTAATTTAGGCTTAAATGTTGATCAAAGCCTTCGTTTCTCACGCCATATTCAAACGCTTGTAAATAAAGCATTTAGTTCCCTCAAAATCATTTATAGCAGTCGACATTTCCTAAGTAAAAAACTAAAAAAAACTTTATGTGAGAACTTGGTGCTTAGTAATTTCAACTATTGTAGCTTCATTTATGGGCAGTGCTTGACTAGTGCTGACATAACGAAAATACAACGGGTTCAAAATAGCTGCTGTAGGCTGATATACGGAGTTAGGAAGTATGACCCCATATCACACAAAATCAGAGAGTGTGAATGGCTCTTAACATGAAAAATAGGAGACTCCTTCACCTGTGTAATTTTACGGATAAACTGGTCAACACTCCAAATCCTCCAGGTCTGATCAAACATTTCATACCTCGCAAAGATACTCATCATCAAAATATAAGATCAAAATTGAACTACACCGTTCCGCAGCATAAGACCGCCATGATTCAAAGATCGTTCATATATAATGCTATTCAAGCTTCTTAATATGAACAAGTTCAAATTCAAATTAAAACGTTATTTGTTTGATATGAAGTAGGATCTATGATGCAATGTTGTATATTCAACTTTTTATTTATTGTGTAACTCTTATATATGTGTGTATATGTGTATATGTATGTATATGTGTATATGTATGTATATGTGTATATGTATGTATGTACGAGTATATGTAAATGTATATATGTGTATATAAGAGCAATATTGATTTCAAAAGTGTGACTAGATCTGTTTAACATAGAATGTGTTGTTCCTTTCTTTGTACGCCCTGTATAGTTTTTAAAGGTTAAAAGCATAATCTGTACATGTATGTTTTATTGCGAATGCCTGTGTTGCTGTATGTTATTCAGCATATGTATACTGTTTTCTGTGTACCTCACATTGATTTTGACATATGTAATTACATATTATTATTCGCTTATTTTGTGCTCCCCTCCAGTGGTTGAGTAGAGTAGCTGTCAGCTAGACTTCGCCACTGGTATTATATATTTTTTTGTATTATACGGAATTTTCTTTGAAAATAAAAGACGGTTTATTATTATTATATGGTAAAGTATACGAGTATATAGTATACAGGGTTATCCAAATTAAGTGTCCACCATTAGTAACTTTTTTATTAGTGAAAATACAAAGTTGTTTGAATTAGCAAACTAGTAGCATTTTTAACGCTGGTAAAAATGAGAAATAAAAAAAAACAATTGAGAGTCGTTATTTTGATTTTTTTCAGTAAAATAACATTTTTTTAAATGGAAACCCCTGTATATTATATTTTTTTCTGTTAAAGCATCAAATTTTAAACAAAAAAGTTCATAATGACTTTTCCGCTAAAGTCAAAAATAAAGTCAAAATAACGATAAATATTTTTAATTATTTGCAGTATTATAATATTAAGACAGCTATGAAAACAACATGGCGTTCGCGATTTGACAGCATTAAGATAAGCGACAAATTGTTAAACTGGACATACTCGCAACTAGAAGGCTTTGGAAAACAATGATAAAATCAAATAATGTCAAACATTAGTGTAAATACTTGTTTATAAGCTTTATTGTGTCATTAATTTAAAGAAAAATGTTCTCCCATGAAGAAAAGTGTGATATGTTAGAATGCTATTTAGTGTGCAGAAAATCCTCCCTGAGAGCAAGAGAATACTACAGTGAATTATATCCCGCTCGCATTCAACCGTATGAACGATATTTTCTGAGACTTTATCGAAAATTTAGGGGCAACGAAAATGTTTTTGCTAAAACAAGGGCAAAAAAAGAATTCATAATAAGCGAGGCCACGGAAATTGCAGTTATTGGATATTTTGAAGCTTATCGTGAGAATTCAATAGCAGATATTCTCAAGGACTCTAATTTCAGTTATGGTACTGTTCAAAGGATTTTAAAAAAATACAAATTTATTCCGTATAAGTACCGACCAGTTCAAACGCTTTTGGCAGGGGATCCAGAGAGAAGACTTGTTTTTTGCCATTGGTATCTTAGCTTCTGTCGCCAAAATGTAAATAACTTTCGTTACCTTTTATGGACAGATGAATCAAATTTTTCAAATTCTGGAATGTTTAATAGAAAAAACCACCATTATTGGTCAAGAGAAAATCTTTTGTTAGTACATCCAAGAGGCCCACAAGTCCGGTTCAGTTTCAACGTTTGGTGCGGTATAATTGGTTCAAAAATTGTTGGCCCGTTCTTTTATGAGGGAACCCTAACTGGTGAAAGATATGTGGAATTTATGTCAGAAATTCTGACTAATTTCTTAGACGAATTGGATCTTATAAGTAGACATCATCTGCATTTTCAGCAAGATGGCGCACCTGCCCACAACTCCAGAGGTACTTATCATTTTCTAAGTACTACTTTTAATGATCAGTGGATAGGAACAAATGGCCCAATACAGTGGCCTCCCAGATCACCAGATCTAAACCCACTTGATTACTTCTTGTGGGGTTACTTAAAGAACCAAATTTACAAGCGAAGGTACGATAACCTTGACGCGTTAAAGACTGCAGTTAGGGAAAAGATAACCCAGATAGATGGTAGGACCATACTTAAGACAGTTCGAGCAGTTGAAAAACGTGCCCAAAAATGTATTGAAGAACAAGGTGGTGTTTTCGAGCATCTTCTTTAAAAAAAATTGTTATTGTATTTTGTAAGATTATAAGTTGATGTTGAAAATAAAGTTTGTCGATACAATTTAATTGTTTCAGATTGGAGGCCATAACTTCAACAATTTGTAACCTAGGAGAAAAGTTATTGTAAGCTTTTTTGTTTAAAATTTCATGCTTTAACAGAAAAAAATATAATATACAGGGGTTTCCATTTAAAAAAATGTTATTTTACTGAAAAAAATCAAAATAACGACTCTCAATTGTTTTTTTTTATTTCTCATTTTTACCAGCGTTAAAAATGCTACTAGTTTGCTAATTCAAACAACTTTGTATTTTCACTAATAACAAAGTTACTAATGGTGGACACTTAATTTGGATAACCCTGTATAATAGTACATATCAAGAGCTATTATAATCAGTTATCAAATATTGTTGACAAACAGTTTTACACCGAACATTCAAGCAAATGATGCTACTGGCTGCAATCTGAGACAAATTTAATTCAAGAGAAGCATAAACGACGCACTAATATGTCAGACAAAACCTACAACTTTTTGATGCCATTGTACTAGAATTTGTTTAGAACGCGTGGGAAGTGATAGAGTTAATTCTCTTGCCGCCATTTTTTACCCTCGTACTTCTAAGCATACGCTATCACAATTAGTCATCCAAGCGCGCTACATTTATACCACCCACTTAACTCGTTATTGTCTTGACCGAGTAATAAAAATGCAGTTCGCTCCTTTAGGACATAAATTCCACACATCACATGAAGGGGTGTAGATGTAATGATATGCATTCAAACAATCGAGTGTCAGCCACGTGGCTTCTGGCTTGCCGTCTCCCACATGGTGAATTATAACGTACTTCACACAATTAGCATACCCTTAAGACTTAAGGGATGGATCAAATTACGAATTTAATTTTTGTACGTTACGGTGGAGAGAATCGACGTTTTAAGCGTTTGTTTTTGAAACGTCCGGTTGCTTCTCCTGATGAATAGAAACACCGTTGGATGAGTTTTTGAATTTGGTTAAAATCAGAACATAAGTTATATATGTACTCTATTTATGAAAGAATTGACTGAATTGACACTAGCGTTTGTGAATATTATTTTCGGACCTGTACCATACATTACCATTACTTGTTTACTATTTAGCCCCTTTGTACCCCTGTGCGATTTCGATGGAATTAGCCGTTTTTAAGAAAAACAATCTTGTTTCAATGCTGTGCGTATCGATTCTCACTGACTTCCAATCAGTTCTAAATCAAAGCTTGTTTAAGTGTTCAGGTCGTGATTACGATTTTATCATCAGAGCTACTATCTTTTCAAAATACCGTAAGAGACCAGGGTGTCTATGATTCCAGAAAAAAATATTGTATAAACAGATTCATCTCAAGGATACAAAAGTTACTTGGTAACTTTCTAATTAGCCGTGAAATTTGAAAACAGTAAATTTCTACCGTATATTCAAAGGCTATAAAGATGTGCAAAAAAACGCCAATTTTCAAATTTGTTTTTGCAAAAAAATGCAAAATAAACTGTGGTAGTTCCACATACCTTCCGCACTGCTGTTGGCTAAGTAGTCTTTGCTGTGAAAGTCAATATTGTCATCCACGCGGGATTGGTCATCGCAACGATCACGTGCGACCGCAGAATTTTTTTTCGGGGGGGGGGGAGGAGGGGCGGATGTGCAAGAGATAACTTTGTGTGAAAACGTATCTGCCTTCAAAACCTTTTGCACAGTGGATAGTAGCATATTTTATCAGGAGCGACAAACTCTAAAAAGCCCCACAAAGTCATGCTAACTAAGCTAATTTCAATTGTATGAGCGTGTTTGACTGACTCGATCCATTTAACTTTTTTTTATACATGAGAGCGTTCGGTGAGAAATACATAGTCAACCTACGTGACCCAATTTTTATATTATTCAATACTAGATTATTCATCATTATCGCATATACAGCAATTACCTCAAAAAACGTTCTAGTGATTACTGAAATTAAGGGGTGACAGGGAGCTCCTAGGCAGTTGAGCCTGACCTGATTCTTCTGTCAGTAAAACGATTAAGTTAATTGATATCACACACATAACTCCATAAAAATTTTACTATTTACGATTACCACCGAGTCATTCATTAAACATCATAACTATGACTTTAGCATCCCCATGTTTTTAACTGACACTGTAAATCAAATCTGGTTTTATTACTCCAATAAGATATTTTACGATGTCAGGGTTACACCCCTGCATCGTGTACCTTTGTTTACGGCTATCCCAGAGCCGGATCGGAATACAATGTGCTAATCCTCAGGTCTATTATCTATAGCTCTCAACCCCTTATTAGCGATATCAGGACTGATTTACGCGGGGCTTTCCATAAATATTTACCTAATCTCTTTTTTATCTGGGGGCTTAAAAAGGGACTAACCGCAGCAGACGTCGTCGGCTATGCTTTGCATAACGACTGCAGCTTCCTGTATGCCGTTTACAATTTATACAGAGTGTTTTAAAATATGATAATTCGTGTAACATCTGAGACTTATCCTATAATGTTGGACCAGCGAAAGATTGCAAGCCGAAAGAATGCGGACAAAAAATTGCGAAGTTGTCAGATGTTCTACATAAAATGCGGTCCATACATATTAACATATTTAAGATATAGAATTGTTCCGCTGAATTTGGCAATGTAGCTGGAAAACCCAGGCCGCAGGTAAACATCCGGTCGCTGATTGGTCCAAAACTCTTATCTTATCTGAAACTAGAATAACGTGCCGATGGCACGGTCATTTATAAACCTACTCCCATAGGCGTAGGCAGTTGGCAAATACTTTGAAAATATAATTTACTGTTTAGTGGTGATAATGGAATTCAAGCATGGGAAAGTTATTCACAGCCAGGCAAGGGAAATAATAGCAAACGTGATACGTGCTTGCGATGCAGAAGCGGCTAACAATACTTTCGTTTATCCACTGGTAGCTAGAAATGCAAGGGCGGCATATTATACGGGTGTTAGTGAACGAACTATAAGTAAAATTAGAAAAGAAGATAAAGACAGGCAAAATGCAACCTCCACACAGCCTTTAGCTTCTCCCGGAAAAAAGAGATCACGCCCTTCTGTGATCCAAAAAATTGATGGAGTCGATTTTTCCATTATTCGGAGAATGATAGAAAAATTTTACTGTGATTTTAAAGTGGTACCTACTTGTAGTAAACTTCTAATCAAACTGAAGGAAGAAATGGAATTTCCATTTGGTAAAGAATCGTTGAGGCTGCTTTTAAAAGCAAAAGGATTTTACTGGCGTAAATGCCACAACAAAAGGAAATTACTAATGGAAAGACCCAGTATTTTACATTGGCGATACAAGTATCTTAGGTCTATTAAAAAGTTCCGGGAAGAAGGAAGGCATATTATTTATTTGGACGAAACTTGGGTTGATAATGACCTCACTTTCAAGAAATGCTGGCAAAGCGAAGAAATTATGGGTGTCCTGAGCAATATAAGTTCTACAGGTAATAAAGTTTCTTTCACCTCGATTTTGCTTATTATACATTTTTCTCAATTTTGGAATATTCTTAATAAGTGCTCATTTAATTTGTCTAATTGAATACATAATCCCTTGCAAGTATTTTTTTCTCAAAAATATGTTTTTTATACATAGTGATTCAAAAAGGTGTTGGCAAACTTAAAATAACACTAAAATGAGGCTATTTATTCATTTCCAGGACGACTTATAATTGTTCATGCGGGTTCGCAAGATGGTTTTGTTCCTGGAGCCTGTCTCATTTTCAAGGCTGGCTGTGCCACTGGTGATTATCACGGTCAAATGAACCAAGAAAATTTCACGAAGTGGCTTACTGAAAAACTATTTCCTAACATTCCTCCTAATAGTATTATAATAATGGATAATGCACCTTACCATTCAGCTTTGGAAGACAAGCCTCCAACTAGATCTTCTCTAAAAAGAGACATCATCACGTGGTTGAGCAAAAAAGGTATAGAGCATGATCCTAATGCTAAAAAAATGGAGCTTTATGAAATAGCTTGTCTACATAGGCCACCATCTGATGAGAAAAATTATAAGATAGATAATTTAATAAGAAGTTTCGGACACACCCCACTTCGAACGCCACCCTATATGTGTCAGTTTAATCCCATAGAGATGATTTGGGCACAAGTAAAATTTTTCATTAGAAGCCATAATACAAGCGGCGAATTTACTATAAAAAAACTAGATGAAATTTCTAATAAGGCCATCGCTTCAGTAAGTGCCAGTGACTGGCAAAAGGTTATTGGACATGTTATAAAAATTGAAGATGAATATTGGGAAAAAGACAGTCTCATTCAAGAAATACAGGAAGAAATAATAATCAACATAGGAGGTGAAAGTGATAGCAATGACAGTTCCTCAGACAGTGATCATGACTCTAATCAGGATTGAAACTATACTAGATTGGCTACCTTTTAGAATTTTTAGATATTCATTTATTATACTATTGGTTTGTGGCTTTTAGTATCTCAGTAGAAAGTCTAATTCTATGTGTTGTTTATGGGTTATTTCATCAAGAAATTACTTTTTGTTTTCCTATATTTTTCTATTCAGTCAGATATTTTTGACTTGTTGTATTCTATTTTAGAAGAATGCATAATTTGTTTTGCTGTTCAATCATAATGCGTACATAGGAATATTACTTGTTGCCTAAAAAATATATTTATTTTGTTCTCAATATTCAGTGTTTGTGTATATTTATTTCTTATAATGTATGTTTGGTATCACGTCATTATGAATCGCAAAAAAATATTAATACTACCAGTTGTAATAAAATATAAATTCAATTAATAATTCAAGTCTCTCCGATCTCCGCCTATGACTCCATATAAAATCGTCTAATGGTAAGGTTTTTTCATCGCATTTCCCCCTTTCGTCCCTAGCAATCTTTGGCTGGTCGATCAATAGTTCTCAGGCTGATAAATCTTCATGCTTTTTTTCTGGTGGCTAATTGATACCACATATCGATGGGCTAGTGGCAGTACCACGTACCATCAAAATTTTAAAAATTGAGCTTTTGGTATCTCTGGGTCCATCTATCACAAAGTTGTCAGATATCACTAATTCTGTACCAGGTGGCATCAATGTTCTGTTCATTCTCCAAGATTCAGGATTTTTCTATTTCTAATCGTTTTAGTCTAGATGTAGTATTTTGCTTGAGCTAAAGCGCTCTAACAGGTAAGTAATTCATAAATATTCTAACCGTCTTTTGAAATCGAAATTTGTGACTAACAATCAGAGGTTTGATACGTGTTCGAGGGTAAACCCATATTAAAAAATGGTTTTTCGCGTTTCCTGAAAAAGGCGGCAGTAATGAGGGGAAATTCAACTAGACCTGCATGCCCGCTGGTGAACCGAGAGAGCAGCAGCAAAGACGTGAATCAAAAACATGTCTCAAGTTTTAAGGGCAAATGTACGGCAGGGGTACTGCGTATCTAGAAAAGTCAGTGGATAGGTGCTTAGTGAGGATTTGCATGCTGATAGTCTGTGTCACTTACTTGAGATGTATGTAAAGCTATAAATTAGTTGTGCATCCACCAAACCTCACTTTTTAACCATTACATATTTTTTTCTGAAAATTATCAGAAGCTTTTTATCAATTTTTGCTCCGTAGCTTCGCCGCTACTAGACCAATCTTCAAAAACTACAAGACTTTTTCGTCCTTGGAATAGTGAGCTTCCCAACCCATAGACGGGTCAAGGACTGGCGGACAAGCAGACAGACATACCGGCAAACTTACAGACAGACGGAAATAGGCGACATGGTTTTTCGTGATGTGCATCCAAAAAACATAATATCTCATTTTCGAAATTTTTCGCAATTGCAATACTTCCCCGGCAGTGGCGTCGGAAATAAAAATGCCACTGAGGTTGCCAAAACGTTAGTAAACAATCAATGTGGTTCCATTTAGCGGCCAGAAAAATATAGACTTTTCAGAATTCAATTTTGTATAACAGACGATTCCATATAGAGTTGACATTAAAGGATGTCGGTATTTAATGCTCTAGATCGTCCCATACTGGAGTGTTTTACAATGTACCCGGATGTTCCACAACCTCTTTTTGATATGCCTAGAAAACTGAGGATTTACTCCATTTTAAAAATTCTAATCTCCAGTAGCGTCATAAAATTGAAGCCTCTGGGATGTGGTGTTGGACATACCTTGTGCTACACCTCCGACAAACCTTTCTGCTTTTAGCCAACATTACCGAAAGGTTATCTACAACATGTCTAAAGCGAATCCTCTATTTGTTTGGCCATGCGATCCGTAGACATGATGACAATTTGGATGGCTTGTTCTTCCTGAGAACGTTTAAAGGAGAGGACCACATGGCTTAGAAGTTTTTTCCAGCTACTCTACAGAACGTTATCATGAGTGTTTAACACCATATAAACTTGGGTCATGAAATTATCCATTCCCGTTTAATCTTGCTTCTCATATTTAGATACTGCGTCATCTATTTTTGCAAAAATTATTGTTGTTTCCTCAAAGCCATATTTATTCTTCTTGAAAAGTATCTTAGGGTGCTTCGTTATATACGTTATGAAAGTGACAGCCCGATTACTATCTTTAACAATGAATAGATTGATGTAGAATGTAATGTGGTTAATGTAACTTATAATTTTTATTTCTAATATGACATACTCTACCAAGCGCTTTTTAAATAGAATCAACTGAGTTCTAAAATACTGGTTCTAATTTGTTGCCATTATCATTTAATGTAACATTTGATACTTTAACCTGCTGTTGCATTTTCCAAAATATACAATACACAAAATCACTGCTCATGTTCCTATATTGATTTAGAAGGCATCTAGCTTCTAACGGATATTTGGTCCTCACATGTTTCCCAAATCACGACCCTAGTGACCTAGCGGTACTATTAGTCAAACAGTCCACAAACCTAGGGCACACCCGAAACCACTATAGGTAAGATAATTAGCTTGAAACCATGACAATTTTGGGAGGCACAATACAATACAGTGCACAACTAATAAAATCTGGATCTATTGTCGATTCCCACCTTTTGTTACTTTTATCCTGGACAGTTTGCGCTGAGTCATCAGATGATTTTCAATTTCTGGACGACTTGGTGACAAATGCTCGAATCTAGGGTTATAGATGACGACTATGTCATTAATCTTTGTGTCGTCTTCTACGGAAAATAGAAGAATAGGAGTGTAATAGAATAGCGGTCTCTTGGGTAATATAGTTTCTCAATGACCGCACTTAAAAGTTGTCAAGAGGGGTATTGAAATTTTTAATGGATGGACCGTTAGTTACTCGTTGCATATAAGTTGAAAACTTTGGAAAATATTTCTGAGTGAAATAGACTTGTATTAAAATTTGGAGCTATCCAAGTTTTTGGACTAAATTTGGCTGTTAGGAATCGTCCAGCAATTTGTAACTGGTTATGCATATTTTACATAATTACATCTACATTAGGCCTCCAAAAATTATTTTCACATTTGTCTATCTACGCAAAAAGGTAAAACTTGATTTCTAAATTTCAAACCTAAAATTTGAGATTTTGAAGTAACAATTTTTTACACCCTGTCTCTAGAATGCGATCACACTCCTGCCGTGAGGTTAGGCTTTCATTATATAGTCAACGCCAAACAAAGTAGCGTGCACGTCATCAAGGTGGGTGTGTTGAAAAATTTACATTGTTGCCAAACTTTTTGTAAAATAATAAAATTTATTATTTACATATCTAGGTTTATAAGCAATATTAACCTCAAATGAGAACAAAAATAATAGTATAATAAAATTATAGATCTGTACTTGCATAATCATTAAGTATGACAATTATTGATCAGATGTCACTATGAAACTACCATATTTAATTGATAGCTTAAAGGTACTGAATAAAAATCCAAATGGGGTCCTCCAAATTTTATGCATCTTATTTATTTTACAGAATTCATACAGAAAAATGCATTCTAAAATTAGGTAAGCTACTGGTGTAAGCTTTTTCTGTACAATAAAGTTAGTCGGAGTTTCTTTCTTCAGCGCTGTCTGAATCTGAATCTTCATCACTCTCAAAGTTGATTATTAAAGGTTCAATGTCTGGTCGATCAAAAATTCGTTCTCTTTCATACCATTTAAAAATGTCTTGCTCAGTATGTCGAACACTATTTTTCCACATGTCTGGGGTAACCGTTTGTAGAGCCTCGTTCCACATATCCAAACAGTCTTTTTCACTGTTACCATCTCTACCAATATGTCTGTTATAGTAACCTTTTGCTATGCCCCAAATTAACTCAATAGGGTTAAATATACAATGGTAAGGAGGCAGACGAAGAACTTTGTGCCCATGTTGTTCCGCCAACTCATCAATCACGTATATTTTATGTGGTTTGTTTCTAAAAAAGCAGTTATTTTAAGAATAGGAATAAACAAAAGAAATATAAACTGTCGACCAAAATATATATAATTAAGAAGCATTATGTACCGAGCAACAATACTCAATAGCTCTGTTTTAAACATTGTGTTTAAAAATGGTATGTTTTGATTTGTCAACCAGTCTTGGATATTTTTTTTGTCCATGCATTGTTGGGCACTTTGTTCAATATCATGCTGTGATAAGGGGCGTTATCCAGTATAATCATAGATAGACTCTCCAATTTTTCTAATAACTGATGTTGAAACCATTTCAAAAAATTGTCCTGGTTCATCTCTCCATGGTAATCGCTCAATTTTGTTTTCGAAGAAAATATCGCTTCACTACCCTCAATAAACCCATTTTCATTTCCAGCATGTAATATAATGTATCTAAAATATATTAGTTTTAAATTTTATAGTGCAAATTGTGTAAAAGTACATACCTTTTACCATCTGTTTTAATAGCTTTCACGCTTTTTTGGTTTCCATTTTGCCAAGAGCGACCTATGGTCCCATTTTGAAATATCCAAGTTTCATCGAGGAAGACAAACTGGTATAAGGCCTCAACCTTGGCTTGATTGTATTGCCTTAGAAATTCCACCCTTTTCAAAGCTATACTTGGTAGTTCCATGAGCCCTCGTCGCGGATTGTCCTTAAGCCACTTAAATCCAAGATCTCTACGCAACCGCCTTAAAGACGTGGCACTACCATCAAATAATGCCCTATCTCTTAATCGAGACCATAAAGTTTGTATCGTAACTTGTTCTTCTGAAACCATGTGTAATATGACATTATAATTTAGTTAACAAATTAATGCAAATTTCTGATAAGTTATTATAATAAGATCTTACTTTTGTGATACATATTATAGATCACTTCTCGAATGGCACTTGTATCCAATGTCGCTGTGTTGGTTACACGTTTAATATAACTCCGCTTTTTCTTGGGCGATTCTAAATTTGCATCACTTTTCACACCCTCGGAAATACGACTAACTGTCCTTAAACTAATTTTTAAAGCAGCAGCAACACGCTACAAAAAAATGAAATAAAATTTCACTATTATTAATATACATTACATATAATTATTAGTAACCTACCTCTTGAACAGCATTTAAAGGCAACAAAGGCCCGTTGTTGTCCCTTTCTTGCTCAAAGTAGTGCATTAACGAGGCCACGAGTTCCTTACACCGACTATTTAACTGTTTGGGCATCTTTATATACCAAAATTGCCTTTATCTACTCGTAAAATGAATAATTTTGTTTTGAAACAAACAGTTGTTGATTTACAGTATGCGGGGCCAAAGGATTTATAAAGATTTGAAATGCCACAAATTGATTCAGTGTCAAAATTAATACAAAAGTCAGTTCCCAGTTTAAATAAGTTTCAAGGTGACAATGTGTCAACGCTGCGAAATCGGTTTAGTGCGTTTACATGTCGATAAGTGATTGGAGCGTTTGCAAAACATTTTATTTCGCATAATGCGTCTAAATTTATCAGAAAGCAACTTATGTGATATTTTAATAACAATGTTTATATGACTAGTAACCATAATAAGAGAGTAATGACCATTTTACAATTTATATATCACATTAATATGAAACTGCAATAGAGCAATTGTTTGTGATAGAAACCTAGGCATTAGGTCGGGGAATTTTTATCGTGATGACGTGCACTCCACTTTGTTTGGCGTTGACTATATGTTCTGTGCCATAAAGTTTTTCCACTGCTAGCTTGAGAAATCATCATTATTGACAGCAATGCCCCTTTGACAAATAGGATTTCTCTCGCTAGATGAATATTTAAAACCAACAAACACCTAGGTAAATAATAGTGTAATATGAAGTTGAATCTTGTCAATCCCATAGTGTCAGTTTGATAACTGAACTTTATATTACGAAATATATTAGAACTATTGAGAAATATATAATTTTGAGTATAGCTCCTCATGTTGTTCTGCTGCTTGATACCCCAATAATCGACATAACGTTTGGAAACGGCTTTTAATATTAACAAAAAGGAAACATCTGTACCTTACTTGCCAAATATACTGGCTGTTGGAAACGTCACGATCGTGGTGTAAGATCGAATAATTTGTGATATACAGGATCTTCTTGAAGTTTGTGCTTAATTTTACAAAGCGAATGGGTCAGGCAGCGATCAGCAAGTTTTCCTAGTAAACACATAAAAGCCCTAAAATAACCGATATGTTGAGTTCCGAGAAACTTGGAGTGAGCCAAGCCTGATCCTGCATCCTACGTCACAAGGTCCGATATTTTGTGATATGATTGCATCAGTATCCAGTCAAGGCGCCGCACGGTGTGTAGGTTAACCTAATTTATTTACGACAGGATTTGAAAACTCTAAATTGGCACCGTTCTATAGCAATAACGAAGTTATCGATGAGATGTTAGTTTACGTCCAGTGTCTTCAAGATTTTACTGTTACTTCGCGAGTGTATTCATTTCTGTCCGGCACGGGTATCACGTATCTTGAAAAGTAACATTATGCCGATTTTTTTTGACATTATGCTGTTTTTTTTTTGACATTATGTAGGTTTTTCTACAAGATGTTAACTTAGCACTTAGTTGTACGTGTTGCCTAAATGTCATGAGGCTTTAGTTATCAATGTTTGGCTCTGATGTTATGTAAAATCTGCTGCAGAGATGGCATTACTGGAGGTCTAAGTAAGTTGTATATGCTGATGATAATTCCATTGGACTCTTCTCTCAAATTCACTTAATCAAGATTCAAAGCTAGAATTTAGTTGCCCAGCCACCTTTTTCTTATACAGTCTGGAAATTACATATACAAATTTGCTGAATTTCAAAGAAAGATCAGAAATAACTATATTCACTGTACACTGCCGAAGTACAAGCCATATTCTCCTCAGTTTTTCATAATTCATAACTCTGAAGATAACCTCTCTTCAGAAAGCACAACTTATAAATAACCCGTCATATTCAGCATATTCAGTAATGATTTTCTCACACAGCTAATATCACTGATTTTATGCAGACCAATACACATAATCATCGAAATGCGATCTTGCTATTCAACCAACTTTTTTCTCAGAGATAAAAACTACAGACACGGATCACTCAGCCTCACAAAACTATGCAACCAAGAATGCGTTTAGCTTAGTTGAGTGATTCCTCCATAGATGGACGTTCACAACGATCCTAGTGAGCAAACGTGAAATGACTGCTTGCGTCCTAAAAACTACCTAGTCTCCTAGTCTGCAAGTTGACATCTTATAGGTTTTTTTGACGTTTTGTAGGTTTTTCACATGATACCCGTGCCGAGCAGGGTAGGTTTGTTTATGTCGTGCAAAGGCAAAATTCAGAAAGAAGCTAACAAGCTTGTGTTTTTGAATTGAACAGCGAGAACTTCAACAGTATTTACGAGCAAGGGAAATAACAAGATAGTACTTGAAACTCCGGATTAAATGAATAATGAGTATTTCCTCTCAATGTATTTCTAACGTTCTAGCTGCTGTCTTATCGTATATTAACTTTGTTGCAAACGTAGATGTTTCTGAAAAAAAGTCCCAACTTTCAGGACACTGTATACTGTTAGTAATGAAAAATTCTATACATACCTCGTTAAAAAATTGCTCGCGCAGACTACATTCCTCGGCGGTATGCATCTCAGGAGTGCACTTCTCAAATATGTAATGCAAAGTGGTCTTTTTTCTCTAAAATTGACAGATTGACATGATGTAAATATTGACGTTTAATGTGTATCTAGCATAAAAGTCAATTCAGGTTGACTCATCTATCCAGCGAGTGATATACTGCATAGGATTTTTCGTCAGTGTACACATTTTATCGAAAACGAGGATAAACTGCATCATCCGTGAAAATAGTTGCCACCACATCATAAAAAATGTAGTTCTGTATCGGCAGGAACTATTCTATTGCTGTAGACCATTTTTTTTTAAAATCTATACTTTATTTTTCCGTAACCACTAAGACACGGTAGTTAAAATAACCATCTCAAAAAAACCTTGCTGTTGCGAAATGTGGTATTTTGGTACTTATGTATGTGACAAAGAAAATACCCCGTAAGCATTATTTTGATTAAGTGGAATCGTATACACGGTTAGACATAAGCAAGTAATCGGGACATGCTTCTGTTGAGATGATTTATATCTTCTTTATATTTTATCTCAAGTTAGGTGTTGATGAGGTAAAGAGGTCACTCTTCTCCTCCTCACATCCCATACATGTTCAATTGGTGAATGGTCAGGAGATATAAGTGGCAAAGGGAGGAGATTTATTTTACTACTATTGAGATTGTCTACTGCAGCTCTAGCAATATGACGACGATATTTCCTGGTAATACCGTTATGCCATTATACCTCCTCTAATGTAAACCAAAGGTGACTTAGCACCATATGAAGTGGCACCTCAAATCACGACTCCTAAAATTTGGTGACGTTCAATTGAAAACTTTACATTATGAGTGAGTATAGAATTATTAAAAATCAATGTTTTGTCACTGTCATTCTGGTACAGCTTCTAAAATACTTACTGTACTACTAAGTACATAAAAAGCGTATTGATATACATGCGTAATCTAAAAATTGGTTCATATTAATTCATCATCAATTTTTAAGTAAAATCCAGACGTCCATCACCTTCTTAAGTTGGACTAATCCGCGTAAGTGATTTGGTCATAGCGCATCTATACAATTTTAGCCCGAATACATACCTACCTAAAAATTGCCTCAAGGCATAGATCTAATGGAAGGCAAATGCGTTTTGCTAGATTAAAGGATTAAAAGTGTCCCCTATCTGTGTGAAATTGTATTAGGAAGGCTAACACACATTGTTGAGAAAACAAAATTGAAACGGTTACCGTATTGTATGGCATACCTGAGAAATATCCTAAGTAAATATTGGAACTGTTACCTATTATTTTCAAAAAGCTACTGTTTCCTCTAGGGAAGCAGTAGAAACCGGAAATCCGTAATCATAATGTAAACACAAATATATGTGCTTCCGGAATAAGGAAAAGGTAAGCCGTTTACATGGTAACCAAATCTGTAAATACAAAAAAATGCTATTGTTATGATACTCTCGTTGAGTTTGGATTTTTTTTGAGGAAAGGCGGCTATAGGATACAGCGGAGTTTCCCTAAAATTATTAAGGCCAACGCTTCCCAAAAATTCTTGTAATGATAGGCCAGCTGGTTAGTCGCAAAACAAGTACTTAATTGTCTCATCTCACTAGGCAGAGACAGATACTTTCTTAGTAGAAAGTGTCCAGTCGCAAATCTCGATACAAGCCGAAGCAGTTAAACTAGAAACAGACAGGTAGCTGTGGAACAACCAGACAGACGTATATATGGTTACAAAAACTTCCTGATATGACATCTCTCTTACTCGTCTTTGGAATCCCCTTGCCAACTTAGTTTCCGGTACTACACCTCTGAGGATACTCCGTATATTATGTTTTAATACTGATATGTCATTTTCTACGAGACACTTTTATTTTATATACAAAAGATTTCCGCTCGATTGAAAGTAAATGACAAAAGGGCACTACTCTTCCTGTATCCCATCGCCAAAGGATCCCGATGACCGTTTTTAGCTGCAGAGCCGTAAGTTATGGCTTCCTTCCTACGTGTAAGTGTGACCGATCCCTAATGATTTATTATCACTTTCTTTATCTCAGGTACGGCCTTAACAATGGAACACACCATCCCATCATTTCAAGGATGTCAAACCGAAAAATTTTGCGTTTATGTTTATGCCTCCGTGCCTTGCCATCTAACGGTATTTAGCTTGCAATACAGCTTTCCGATACATACATATGCAAAATATTTTGCATGGGGTATGGGTTATGGGTCAGAGCCATATTTTTTCGATTTCTTATGGGGTTTAGTCACTGTCAAAAGACGGAATAATGCTGGTTATATTTTTGCACAATTGAATGTCATAAATATAATATATAATATTCATCGGCTATCCGCCGTTTCAAGTTTAAAGTCCTTTGTATCGGAATAAGTGTATAATTATGGGATATTTCATGACATGAAAGTTTTCCTCTCAAAAATTCGAGAATCGTTTCTCGGTGGTTTCTTCCGTTTGCCCAGGCTGAGACTGCTTACTCAAGTGAGTGCTGAGCGGCCCAAGGGCATCCCCAGGGCCAACTCAAGGTACGAGGGATGTATTTTAAGTTTTGCATATAGAAACATAGTAGGCCGCGCGGATCGAACGTCAGTACTGAATCTTAACCTCACTCTTTATTAAACTCAAACTCAAAGTTTCACAACAATACGTGCAGTGTTCTCACTACATTGAATTTTTAACAGTCAACAAGTCATTAGAAAATTGGAACTCGCGCCATAATTTATTACAACTTTCAGAGACAATTATCGCAACAAGAATGCCTTGCTGAGTTACTGTCTGTTTTCGGCAACGAAGCGCCACAACAGTCGACAATTTTCCGTTGGTATGGAGAATTCAAACGTGGACGGGTGAGTCTTAGCGACGATCCCAGGGTGGGTGCACCAAAAACGGCAGTCGCCTAGAAAAACGTCGATGCTGTGCGCAAACTCATTATTGGAGAATTTGAAATAATCCGTCTTGTAAATGGTGACAGCTTCTGGCAAGAATCTGGGTTATTTATTTAGAGCTGAGAAGTTACTTTCACGATATGTAAACCCCTTTATTTAGAACCATATCGTCAGTCGTTCCTACAATTGTAGGACGCCTTTAGAGCCTCCCTGATTTTCTTTCTTCTCCTTCAGAAAGGCTGGGATATTTCTGGATTCTGGTGTTCCGTATCAGCATCAGCACTCTCCTTTTGTCATACTGTTTTCTTCTTGAAATGTAGGAAATTAAGTTGCCTATCTACAGGTAGAATACGTTAATCAATGCTAGGCAGTCATACTTCATAAGCAAGACAAAAAGGGACGAGTGCGCTAATATAGGATAACTAATACAACTTTATGCACTTGAGGGCTGTTCTTTTCATTATCCTACCCGTATGTGTAAGTTTCCGTCTATAGTAAAACCTAGTTCCTACCTCAGCACTCGTGTATGCTGATGAAACTTTTCAGTCCGCTATGCATAGGGTCTGATTAAAATCTTAAAAATTCAAAGAGCGTTGGATGTAACGTGATCCTAAATAACATCTACAAGCTCCTGAGGAAGCTTCGCCTGGATTATCCTGTATGAAAAAACATTTAACTAACAAATTACTTTCAAAATTAGCTTCATTCACTTCAGCCCCATCTTGACATACTGCATATTCATCATCCTATAGTCTTAGAAGAGATACACTACTTGTTCTCATGGAATAATAATTGTATACTTGTCACTGTAACATACGCAGGTAAATTTTTTGTCGATGGAAAACGTTCTGTTGGTTCCCATAACGTATATTTACCTCGTATTTTTTTCGCTAAGGATCTGGTGCTACAGGTTTACCAACCCCCTTTTAATTCATTTCAGACGGCCCGTTTGAGAATTTCAGATCGAAATAGGGTAGCTTTTGCCCTACATTAAATTCGGTTAGGTGTCACAACTGTCAACTGTTCGGCTGACGAAATTGATGATGTTTTTGAGGGGTGTTGTGCCAAGCTTACATGTTAATGTTGTACAAACATTAATTAACCATCGAGTAATTTGTTCAAGTGAACTTGATTCCATCAACAATACAAAAGAGGCACTTAGCTCCGCACGGGTATCATGTAAAAAAAACCTACAAAACGTCAAAAAAAACCTGTAAGATGTCAACTTGCAGACTAGGTAGTTTTTAGGGCGCAAACAGTCATTTCACGTTTGCTCGCCAGGATCGTTGTAAACGTCCATCTATGGAGGAATCACTCAACTAAACTACGCATTATTGGTTGCATAGTTTTGTGAGGCTGAGTGATCCGTGTCTGTAGCTTTTATCTCTGAGAACAAAGTTGGTTGAATAACAAGATCGCATCTGTATGACTATGTGTATTGGTCTTCATGTGTATAAAATCAGTGATATTTGCTGTGTGAGAAAATCATTACTGATTATGCCGAATATGACGGGTTATTTATATGTTCTGAAGAGAGGTTATGTTCAAAGTTATAAATTACGAAAATCTGAGGAGAATTACGGGAACTCATCACCGCGCCCGCGTTGTGTGTTATTACTGTTAGCATGTATATGGCTTGTAATTCGACAGTGTACAGTAAATATAATTATTTCTTATCTCTCTCATTTTTTAAATTCAGCAAATTTGTATATGTAATTTCGAGAATGCATAAGAAAAAGTGGATGCGCAACTAATTTCTAGCTTTGAATCTCAATTAACTGTATTTGAGACAAGAACCCAATGTAATTATCATCAACACATACAACTTACAGCTTAGACCTCCAGAAATGCCATCTCAGAAGCAGATTTTACATGACATCAAAGCCAAAGATTGATAACAAGCCTCATGATATTTAGGCAACACGTACAACTAAGTGCTAAGTTAGCATCTTGTAGGCTAACCTACATCATGTCAAAAAAAAACAGCATAATGTCAAACAAAAATCGGCATAATGTCACTTTTCAAGATACCTGACACCCAAGCCGATGTCGCATCTTCAACGATTTCAAGCATTAAGAAATACCCCTATACGCCAACTAATGCAAATTGGCCAGAAGTTACAACTTTGTAACAATGATAAATTCCAAATGAGTTGACAGGCTTAAATTCATGAAAATGAGAAAATCATCACTTCGAACCCGGAAATTGTTAATGTCGTGAATGTTTCTGAAGTCATTCAAACCTGGATCCATTTCGGATGATCCAGATTTTGGACATTGATTGTCGGAGATGTCTACAGAAGTATCAGAATATCTAGAGAAACATGTGATTTTATTCTGATGTATGTTTAAGTTTCCATCCATTAACACATAAGGGATATTTGGTGAGACATGAAATCCTGAACATCTGTTTTTCGGATTCCAGTCACATTTTCGGATCTGGTATGTAACTTGATGTTATCTATTGAAATTCCGCATGCTCTGATTTGTATATGTGAAGTGGAACATTATTATTTTGTTCTACTTTTGTGCCATTTTCAGTATGCATATATGCAGGAAATAGGAACATTCACGAAACTTATAAAAATGTTAGGCATAAGAATAAGTATTTGATTTGAGTTATGCCTGATCTTAGAATGCTTGTATTCCCTGAAGGCCTCGTCTTAAAGTAACCAGAAAGTTGAACATCATCGAAAACCCATATTTCAATTTAGATACTCCCGAAACCACCGAAAAACAAAGATTAGGATGTTTCTTAATGTTATCGTTTTGCGCTTAAAACTCCACATTGAGAGATTTTCAAATCATACATTTAATGTTAATCTTATATATACTAAGTGACATATAAATCCGAACACCCAGTTTAAATGGTTTTATTTTAATAAAAGTTGGTGAATGTATTTATCTTACTGTAAATAACAAGTAAAAAAATTTTCAGCCTTATCAGTTGGACATTCCGGTTTTTATACTGCTTTTTTTTAATTCACTAACGCTCTAAAAATGAATATTTCAGCCGCAGTAAAGAATCAACGTTGGCGGATTTTGGTTCTTGACATCCTTTACGATCGGTTACGATGCCTAGAGTACGGAGACCTGTACGATTTCGTCAACTTAGTGAGTTTGATAGGGGCCGTATAGTGGGACTTCGGGAAGCTGGACTTTCTTTTCGGGCAATTGCAGTTAGAGTGCAAAGAAGTGTAGACACTGTGGTTAGGTGTTGTCAGGCATGGCTTCGAGAAGGCCGTACGCAAAGAGCAAGGGGCACTGGACGCCGCCGTAGAACAACAGACCGTGAAGATCGCCGCCTAAGATTATTGGCCTTAAGGTACCGTTTCTCCACTACCAGGTCCATTGCAAATGCATGGACACGGAAGACCTATTGGCATGCGAAGTGTTTACCGACGAATAAGAAGTTTTGGCTTGTTTTCATACCGGCCATACTGAGTCCTCCCTTTAACTCGAGAACACCGACGTAATCTCCTTGAGTGGTGCAGACAACGGTCACTCTGGGATCAGGAATGGAACAGTATTGTCTTTAGTGACGAGTCTCGATTTTGTTTAGGCATGCACGATGGTCGTGCCAGAGTTAGAAGGCGACGTGGTGAAAGGAGGAATCCACAGTTTTTTGTTGAAAGACATGTTCATCACACTGTTGGAGTTATGGTTTGGGGTGCTATAGCTTATGGTTCCAGGTCACCTTTAATCTTCATCAGAGGTAACATGAACGCGCAGCGTTATATCCACTAAGTTCTAGAACCCCATCTTTTACCCTATCTTGACACCCTGGCAGATCCAACTTTCCAACAAGATAATGCCCGACCACATGTTGCAAGAGTCACAATAGACTTCTTTCAACATAATGATGTCACATTGTTACCATGGCCATCAAGATCTCCCGACTTATCCCCAATTGAGCACGTGTGGGATATGATGGGTAGGAGATTGCTCAATTTGCAACATCCTCCTCAGACTCTAGAAGCACTTCGAGAGGAGTTGGTGGTTGCCTGGAGTGAGATACCACAGGAGGACATTGACCACCTGATCAGAAGCATGCCTAGGCGCGTTGGAGAATGCGTAGCACATCAGGGTGCATCCACACATTATTAAAGGTCAAAGGGCTTTAAAGCAGTGCAATCATTTTGAAATTTTTATCATTTACTTATTATGCTTCATTAAGTACTTATACAAAATTTTATTAAAATAAAACCATTTAAACTGGGTGTTCGGATTTATATGTCACTTAGTATAATACTTAGTTCTTCATTGTGAACAATTACAGAGTGTCATGATATTCTAGAAAACATTTTCGATGAAATATTGCTACTCGTCAAATTAGTATTTTCCGGTATTTTCAATTAAAATAGTGTAGCTTCATTTCCCCAATTAATAACAAAGCAATAAAAATGGTTATCAAGTCGACTGTTTTTTTTTTAAATACATTCCAGTCCACCATATGCTGCAAATGCACCTGTTTCAAGCAGTGTGATGACCGTAAACTATCAAACTGATCCAAACTGTTTCACGGTTTAGAAAAGCTTCTCACCCCTTCGGTCAAGAATGAAACACTTGTCGTAGTTAACGATGATGACCGTCGATAATTTATTAATTTTTAATTAAAAGTTTTTATTATTAATTTTATTTTTACACCTTCATGAGATATTTTCTCTATGTAATCTTGTGTATAAAATGCATCATATTAAACTAGGGTACCAAAACGAAAGAGAGTAGCATAAACCGTTGTACGTTAGCATTCAATATGATCCTACAGCAGATCGCTTTCTAGGCCATATCAAAGTTGCTGCCGCAGTTACTGAAAGTCTGGTGTACCAGGTAGTCTGACGGATTACGTAACGTAGATTATTACAAGAGTGTACTTCCTTTTGTGTTTGAAATGATGGCAATCACGAACCTTAAAATAAACCGTGCAATTTGGAGATTGATATAAAGGGTGGTCCATTTAATTTTTTTTTTAAAAATGCTATAAAAAAAATACTAAATATTTTTCCAAATTTTTTTTTTTATTTGAAAGTACAATCCTTCCGATTAAGTATGGAATACAACTTCCGCGGCTGGCTTTGCAGTAGCCCATACGGTCAGTCCAATTTTTGACCACATTTTCAATCGTATGTGGCTGTATTTCAGCATTGGCAGCGCGTATGTTCTCTTTTATTTCGCCAATTGTTGCTGGTTTGTTGGCATAAGATTGGTCTTTAATGGCACCCCATAAATAATAATCTAATGGGGTCAAATCACAGCTCCGAGGCGGCCAAACAACATCAGAATTTCGGCTGATAATGCGATCACCGAAAACACTTCGCAGAAGAGCAATCGTAGCGTTTGCTGTGTGACACGGAGCACCGTCTTGTTGAAACCAGATGTTACCGACATCAATATCTTGAATTTGTGGAAAGAAAAATTCATTTATCATGGTACGGTAACGCTCACCATTCACAGTAACTGCTGCTCCGGCTTCATTTTCAAAGAAAAATGGGCCAATGATGCCACCAGCCCAAAATCCGCACCAAACAGTCACTCGTTCTGGATGCATTGGCTTTTCTTCGATTGCGTGTGGGTTCTCTGAACCCCAAATGCGGCAGTTTTGCTTATTAACATAGCCGCCAAGATAAAAATGCGCTTGATCTGAGAAGATGATTTTTCGACCAAAATCAACATCTTCATCAAGTTGATTGCAGGCCCATGAAGCGAAGCGAAAACGCATTGGATGGTCAGTTGGCTTCAATTGCTGAAATAATTGAACTTTGTACGCCTTCATACCAAGGTCTTTATGCAAAATTCGACCTAATGATGTGCGTGAAATGTTCAATTGTTGAGAACGTTGGCGCGTTGATGTGCTTGGAGACTCTGCCACACTCTCAGCTACAGCATCGATATTCTCGTTTGTACGCACCGTTTTCGGTCTTTCACGTGTTGGTTTGTCAATAAGAAGACCAGTTTCACGAACTTTTTGCACAAAATACCTCACATACGGTGCTGACGGTGCTTCATTTCTTCCCATTTTTGCACGTAATTTTCGGACACAATCTGCAACATTACCACCACTTTCGAAATATTGTTTTAATATTTCCCAGCGTTGTTCAAGCGAATACACAACCATTTTCGTTAATCGGAATGATATGACTGATGTTCTGTCAAATCAGATGCGAAATAGGTCTTGACATATCCCAAAAAACCAGTAACTCAAAAAAAAAAACGATAGATGGACCACCCATATATGGAAATATACCCACGACACTGGCCAAGAGGTATTGTTATCACCAAGAATTGCGAAAATAAGATTATGCTTTTTGGATGTTAGATGATCACGAAAAAGTGACATTATTCTCGCCTGTCTGTTCGCTAATTCTTTTACCGCCTGTAAGGTGGAAGGTACTCGAATTCGAATGAAACTTTCACACAAGGTCACTACTAAGGACAAAAAAGTTTTGTAGATTTTGAAAATTGTCTGGTGGTGGCAGAGAAAAAGCCCAATAGCGAAAAAAATAAAAATCGCTCAACGTTTCGGACTGCTCCGCACATTTCCTTTTAAAACTTAGACCGATAGAAAAATGTTCTCGACAAGCGGTCTTACATCTGCGACTTCATCGGCCGCGGCCGGCGTGCCGGTGTCCGTATGTGCCCTGCATGACTGATGCGTTGCCGGCGCTCTGTCGTGTCTGGCGCTTGTTCATTCTGGTATTGCAGAGATGCGTCGCATCGATACCAGATGTACGGTACTACGGGTAGGGCAGGAAAAGAATGCTACGAACTAATCGTAGGGACCTGTTTGACGAACCATATGTAGCTGTTTCGTGCTTTTTGACAACTCGTCAGCATGGTCTAGGCTTTGCTCTCTGGGGCAACGAACGAAAGCATAGCAACTATCCTCTATCCAGGATATAAGGTCTAGGGCGCTGTCTTATTTCAATATGTTCTATAACCTGTGCTGAACATAATCCTGTATGAACTATGGCAGCGTTGCGTGGAACGTGTAGAGACAACCCACTTGGCGCCACTTTTACCTTTCTTGTTATAAGGATGGACCTCATCGAAAATGATCTGATGTTTTTTTTATAATTGCCCTGCCTGTCCTAATATTGTCAAACGCAATTCAAGATTCCAGAGATTTCGCAATAGCAAAAACACCTTCATAAAACGGACAGTCAAGGAAGTTGTGATAAAAACAATTCCTTTACAGTTGAACTCCAGTGCCTTATGCGTGGGAAATAAAAACATTCTCGAACAAATCCTCACAAAATCCCATAAACGACTTGTTAAACACTTAAAATAAAGATAAGCTCGCGAATAATGTCCCCTTGTGTCAGCGCGCAAGATTTCGATAGGCCATAAGTCTGCAGCGCGTTTTGGCGGCAACGGCACGTGGACGTAACATGACACCCGAATGATTGTTATGTTCCAAGAAACATCCATACGAGATGTTATCTACGAAATTACCAGTATTTTTTGGCAGATGTTCATCAACCCCCACTTGAATATCACCTGTTGGAGTTGTTAGAAACTATTTTGGTTTTCAAATAAGCGTGGGTCGAACATCAGTTACGGCTATAAAAGGGCTGACAGGACGACCTTTTCTATTTCTCATTGAATTATTGCTATTTGCTTATTGTGAAAGCGGTTTTAGACATTTCTTTTCCGGCTATTGTTAACATATCATTAATATTGATTGCGTTTTGATCCAGATAAAGAAATGTCAAATATTTTGCAATTGGAAGCCCGCTGGTACAATAATTGTAATTTTCAAACTATGACTAGACCAAAATTCTTCTGTTCAAAATACGGACTCAAGTAGATTGACTCAGTACTTCCCACTCATTAATGTTTCTTACATTGGCCGATGATACCACTTTCTTTTTGATAAAATATAAAAGCCCTTTAGCTAAATGCTAGGAGTTGTCTTTGTTATGTGTAATTGCTAAGAATTAACCAAACATTATTTTACATAACTGATTTGTATCCAAAATACCCAGGAATTTCTTATTGCATCTACTGCATTCTTTTGACATTTATAAGTGTGATCGACACACTCGACAAAGTCCAATGATTCAGTAATAAGTAACTTATCGAATGACCTTCGGATCAGACTAGGTTTGCCGGTAACTTTTAAATTTGGTCTTAAGAAGCGCAGCTATAGTCCAAATTGAGATTGTTTCGAGGCTTACCTTGAATATTCGATATTTGAACAGCTTCAAGAAAAAACAATTTTGAACATTCTACCAAGTTGGCGGATCTATCCCAATTAACATGCTGTGACAATATAAGAGTAACATTCAAAGTTGACATCACAAATATTATCGTCTTCAGGTCACTATTTGAACGAAATCCATAGAAAGAGGACGGTCTGATATTTGAAGTTGAATCAATCCCGTAGCAACGACTTAACCACAAAATCCGTTAACAATAACTCACCAAACTTCCTTCAGTTAATCCAAGAAACTCCACCAAAAGCAGCAAAGATCACCGACAAGAGTCAACATCCGAGTCATCACAGTCGCGAATTCCGAAATCGCAGTCGGCGTATGTCAAAGGACAATTGCCGACGCACGTCAAAATCAAGTCGCCGATGTCGACGACCGCCAAAAACAGTTGCCGGTTGCCTCAGAGCGAACACGTGGTTTAAACGGTGGTTCGCGGCCGACTATGACTCGACCAGCATCGAACTTACCTGGTCATACCTGGGCGGTAAGGCCCAATGGTAATAGTACAATGTTGCCAAATTTCCCTACCATTGCATGTACCATATAGAGCCAACTAAATCAACAGCGTCAAGCCTTGGCAGCCATAACATCAATGAAGTTTGCTTTATTGACAATATGGTACGCTTTCTTAGCAGTCAACGGAAGCAAAGAAGCTTGATGGTTCAAAAAAAGAAGAACAATTGCTACCAACAGTCATCAGTGAGTTCGTCACCAGATAGTATCTTGGAGAAATTTGCAACCATTCTCCAAATATAGTACAAAAAGGCCACCGCGACGTGAAATGCTAAAACACAGTCGTACCTCAATGGTTGCCAGCCTTCCCCGACCATTGCTTGGAGAACAGCGGTCTGAATTCGATATATTTGCCAGAAGTTCTAGCTATACCAAGGGCTCTCTAACTAACTCCCCATACCTAGGACTGTCAGTAGGGTTCTGAGGTCGAACTTATGAAGCTTCTGGTCGCTATATGAGGTCCGTTTATGCCTCTAGGGCGGCGTCGTAAAATCTATCTTGGCGCCAAGGACGATCCAGTCTTTGAATCAGGGGAGTCATTTTCAAGCCAAGGGGGTAACTTAGTCAAGGTTCGATCAATACGTTTCAAATAATAATCTGATCAAAATCTAATTAAAAAAGAAATAGTGTATTTTCTATATAAGAATAAAAAAATACAGTAATCGGTCTCGATTCGCCCATGTACGGCAAACAGACAGACCTCAAAGTAGGCCAACGAGAGAGCTTCTAAGATCTACGTAGGGAGCTATCTCTTGAATCTCTACCACATGACTAACATTTTAGATGACCTATTTTTACCTCTTCATGCCTATGTAAGTCGAGCATCTATCATGGATAAAAATGAAGAATGTACAGCTCGGTTTATCTACAGGACGCATGTCATATCTTTTACATTTAGATGAAATTCTATGCTCCTTTCCTCGTTGTTAGGCCAATCAATTACACTTAAAGATATACTGCGCAAGAACTTGATTAAACGTCTTCTTATGTAGAATAAACACTAATCATTATATCAATCTATCTGTTACATGACGAAATGATGATGTTTAATGTCCTGCGATCCACAAAAAGATAAAAGTTTGCTCATAAGCAGAAAGTTTCTCATTGTCCCCAGTCCTGACTTTGAAGAACCTGCTGTGTTCATACATATTTAGTTGAGATATCTCCAGTCACTTTGCGAGTCACTTTGAAATGTTCCATAAATTCACTTCCATTATAAAGAGGTATTTTTTTTATTATAAAGCAGTATGTGCAGAATGTTTTCATCATCACTCATCTGAGATCCAATCAGAATCTGAACTTGAACTGTTTAAAGTTGTAGCGGAACTGAGAGACACGCAAACAACCCCAAAGCATAAGGCACCCATAACAAAACAAGATCTTTTACACCGCACATGCTCAGTCGCTTTCAAACCGTTGGAAATGTGGTGCTAGAACGTTTGTGGTAGATTTTCTGTTTTATCCTGAAACTTGGCACCATGGCAGTCGCGCCAAACGCTGTGGCGTCTACCCTCGTGTCTCGCCCCACCCGTCGGTTCGCTGGTCTCGGCGGTGGAACCCATCGACCTTGAATCCTCGCTGGCACTCGCGCAATTTTTTACGCGGTCACCATCTCGCGCTGAACCTTCTCGCTCCTTCTCTTCTAGACACCGCCAAGCAGGAGGATTACAGACCATGAGGATTCGTCTCGATTCGCGATAAAATTTCACACGTCGTGCACACGGGGTCTGAGCAGTGACCACCCTTCTGGTTGGTATCTTCCACTATTCCGATATTTGCTGGGGAACTGGTGATAATGAAGTTATAATTCAGAAAAGTTGTACAAATGGAACAAAAGTTTCATATTTGGACACTACTCAACAACAAATGCTCTTGATACCATTCTATTAAGAGTCCACCTACATGATTAGTAATATCTGATTCACTTTATGGAGAGGTTTTGACTCTTGCCAAGAAGAAACTTATCAGAAGTGAGTGTTCCAGAAACTCCAAAGCCGTTTCGTAAGGAGTGAAATGAATAGTGGTTCAATACATCTCAGTATAAACCGCAAGGCAGTTGAATACTTATATCGTATCATTGGTTGCTGCTAACATCTGCTCTACAACTGAGTGCTTGATATCTGAACTATGATACTACACGGAAAAATCCGTGGCGAAAACTAATAACTCAGCAGGTTCCCCAAGATTAATCCTTGAAAATTGTAGTTTAAAACATAGAAAATATTGCCCATTTTATCCATCGTAAAATGTTGTTCGGTGAGGTTTCTGTTCTAGCCTACCGCTGGGATCTCCAGCACGTATTAGGTTCGAATGTTCCTCAATCAGTAAATATTACAAGAAGTTTGTAGATTGAAAAGGCAAAATGAATTTAAATGTAATTCAACAATGCTTGATATTTTCCTGAAATGTAGTTCATCTCAATTTAAAAATAATGCTTTGTGGAAATAAATGTAATTCAACAATGCTTGATATTTTCCTGAAATGTAGTTCATCTCAGTTTAAAAATTATGCATTATGGAAATAAACAAATGGTATAATTCTTTGTGAGATTACATGTAGTTAATTGGATTTGGGTCTAGAGAAACGCAGTTTTCTGTTACAAAGCTGTCGACGTTTAGGGAAAATTTATCTCCTTCTGCAGGGTATCTTTTATACCTCGAGTCCAATTAACTACAAGTAATTTCATGTAATCAGGTGTCATTAGAAGACTAATATGAATACATCATTTAGTCCGTTATCTTTTTGACATTTTAGACATACGTTATGGTATTTTTAGTAAACATCTTTATTCCTGAACATTCCCGGTATTCACTTATAAGTTCGTGTTAATTATGATGTCAATGATATCTGTGTATACTTTCTTATATTGATGACTAAATATTCTTGTGTACTTTTCCATCGTAACAAATTCCTTCAAGATAGAGGCTTGTTATAAATACGCATAATGTTAGAGTTACTCTATACTTTGCTATACAACCTTTAACATCTCAATAAATAGTTTTTAAAATGGTTCGTCGTCTATTTTATACTAAGTGACATATAAATCCGAACACTCAGTTTAAATGATTTTATTTTAATAAAATTTTGTATAAGTACTTAATGAAGCATAATAAGTAAATGATAAAAATTTCAAAATGATTGCACTGCTTTAAAGCCCTTTGACCTTTAATAATGTGTGGATGCACCCTGATGTGCTACGCATTCTCCAACGCGCCTAGACATGCTTCTGATCAGGTGGTCAATGTCCTCCTGTGGTATCTCATTCCAGGCAACCACCAACTCCTCTCGAAGTGCTTCTAGAGTCTGAGGAGGACATTGCAAATTGAGCAATCTCCAACCCATCATATCCCACACGTGCTCAATTGGGGATAAGTCGGGAGATCTTGGTGGCCATGGTAACAATGTGACATCATTATGTTGAAAGAAGTCTATTGTGACTCTTGCAACATGTGGTCGGGCATTATCTTGTTGGAAAGTTGGATCTGCCAGGGTGTCAAGATAGGGTAAAAGCTGGGGTTCTAGACTTCGTGGATATAACGCTGCGCGTTCATGTTACATCTGATGAAGATTAAAGGTGACCTGGAACCATAAGCTATAGCACCCCAAACCATAACTCCAACAGTGTGATGAACATGTCTTTCAACAAAAAACTGTGGATTCCTCCTTTCACCACGTCGCCTTCTAACCCTGGCCCGACCATCGTGCATGCCTAAACAAAATCGAGACTCGTCACTAAAGACAATACTGTTCCATTCCTGATCCCAGAGTGACCGTTGTCTGCACCACTCAAGGCGATTACGTCGGTGTTCTCGAGTTAAAGGGAGGACCCAGTGTGGCCGGTATGAAAACAAGCCAAAACTTCTCATTCGTCGGTAAACACTTCGCATGCCAATAGGTCTTCCGTGTTCTGCAAACCATTCATTTGCAATGGACCTGGTAGTGGAGAAACGGTCCCTTAAGGCCAATAATCTTCACGGTTTGTTGTTCTACGGCGGCGTCCAGTGCCCCTTGCTCTTTGCGTACGGCCTTCTCGAAGCCATGCCTGACAACACCTAACCACAGTGTCTACACTTCTTTGCACTCTAACTGCAATTGCCCGAAAAGAAATTCCAGCTTCCCGAAGTCCCACTATACGGCCCCTATCAAACTCACTAAGTTGACGAAATCGTACAGGTCTCCGTACTCTAGGCATCGTAACCGATCGTAAAGGATGTCAAGAACCAAAATTCGCCAACATTGATTCTTTAATGCGGCTGAAATATTCATTTTTAGAGCGTTAGTGAATTAAAAAAAAGCAGTATAAAAACCGGAATGTCCAACTGATAAGGCTGAAAATTTTTTCACTTGTTATTTACAGTAAGATAAATACATTCACCAACTTTTATTAAAATAAAATCATTTAAACTGGGTGTTCGGATTTATATGTCACTTAGTATATTTAATTTATATAGACACTTTTCGAGCACTTACAAAATTAGTTTATTATACGAAGAGAAATAATAAGGAGAAACGTCTATACGTGAGAAACGGCGAAAGTACCAACTTTTGAGCCGAATATTTCAAGTATGAGACTCTGGATTATCTCCAAATTTTGACGAGATCCTCCTATACTAAAAATTCTTATGTAAATTGCGAAGCTGTGGGAAAATATCGAGTTTTTCATAAGAGTACAAGTAAATCTTATGGGGACCATCTCGAAAATAGAACGGACGCGGTCGGTTTGATTTAAATTTCACGAAAACGTGTAAACGGTAGGTATATGAAAAAAAATCAGGAATTTCTATAAATTGTGACCAAATGCACAGTGGCGACGCGTAACTTTTCCTAAACTGTTTCCAAAAAAAGTTTATTTTGAACCTCCCAAATATAAGATTTGCTTATTTTAGGTATTATTTCAATTATTTTTAAACTAAGGTAAACATTCCTGGACTGAGCGTCTGGGGACTTGGTATTCCTCATCGTCATATGTTATGACTAATCTAAGCCGCCCGAAAAACAGTCGACGTTTCTAGATGTTTGGAAAATTTTTGATCTTTTTTGGCAATGAATGTTAATGTTGAGGGAATTTCGCTATTTATTACTGAAGCATGGGTTTGGTGACATTCGGAAGTGTAACATAAATGACTATTTCGATGACTTTCTAGAAACGTGCTTGTGGTCTTTCGACATAGCCTTTAAACGTAAAATTGTTCATAATGAGCGATACAGCTCTCCTCATAAGAATATTAGATTCTCTAAGTCACTTCAAGAAAAAATAGATCAATTGAATAACCTAGCATGGCTGCGTAAAGAGATTCAAGATACTAATTTGGAAACAAAATTTAAATCTTTAAGAAAAGAGGTTGATAAGACTATTCGTGATGAAAGGATTAGTTACTACCACTCGATAATCAGCAAATCTTCAAACAAACAGAAAACTACTTGGAATATTGACAATTCAATAAAAGGTAAACAAAAGATTGCAGTTATTACAGAATTAGTCTGCGATAACGTAACTATAACCAACCCTACTGATATCGCCAACTTTATTGGAAAATATGTATAAACTGTGATTGGCAAGAAAATGGCCAAAAATTTTACCGTTTTGTCGGATTCCTGCACTACTGGTGAAACAGCCAAACAATCAATGTTTTTCACCCATGTCACTACTGATGATGTTATATTTGTGATAAGTAATATGCCAGACAAGAAATCTACAGGGCCTGATGAAATTCCAATCTATTTAGTAAAACAGAACATGGATATCTTTGCCCCAGTATTAGCAGACATCATTAATGAATCGGTTTCTGCTGGTAAATTTCCAACATCTCTTAAACTGGCATCTTTAATTATGATATTTAAAAAAGGTGAAAATTGTGATGTTGAAAACGATAGGCCAATCGCGCTATTAAGTATTTTCCCGAAAATCATTGAAAAAGTGGTTGCAATGAAAATTGAAAATTACTTTTATAAATTTGCTATTATCACATGTGCTCAACATGGTTTCAGGGCAGGCTACTCAACTGAAACAAGCATTATCAAGTATGTTTAGTATGTTTGTGATAAACCTGATTTAGGTAATTACGTAGTGAGTATCCAATTTAACTTGTCTCAGGCCTTTGATTGTGTAAGTTCGTCATTTGTGGCCGATGAACTTCATCATGTTGGCATTCGCGGATGTTTGAATCAATGGCTAGTTAGCTTTTTAGAGAATAGAAAATTTTATGTTACTGTCGCTGATAAAAAATCTGATGAATTCAATTTAGATTGGGACACACCTCAAGGCAGCGTCCTTGGACCACTTATTTTCTCGATTTTCATAAATGATTTGCCTGCACACTTATCCTACGGAAAATTACTTTTGCATGCAGACGACACAAATATCATTTTAGCTGACTCATCGCAAGATCGTCTTCAAGAAAAAATTAATGATTCGGTTAATGAGTTCAGTCTATGGTGCTTCAAAAACAGACTAATAATAAATACAAAAAAGACCGTTTCAGTGGAATATTTTATGAAACCAAAAATTCCGTCAAAATTTAATTTCAGTCTTCAATGCAAGACAGTTGTAACTTCCAAAAAAACTATTTTTTAGCTGTAAGCTTTGATTGCAATTTAAGATGGACAGAGCAAATTGATTCCGTATGTAAGAAACTTGGAAAAAGTCTTAATTTAATACTTACGCTAGGGAGGATGTTAAACACCTCAGCATTAATGGATGTCTACTATGCATGTGTACACTCTGTCATTTCATGTGGTATTACTGCATGGGGCCAGGCTAGTGATATTTGTTAGACACAAAATACTTACAGTAGCATGTATATATCTTTATAATCTTTTAACATATATTTTTCAGCACAGAAATGATTATCTTAAGCATACTGACATCCATGACTACAGCACTCGTAATAAAAATAATATAGTTAGGCATGTGTCATATCATACGTGTCATTCACAATCTCCCATAACAGCAGGAATATACTTTTTTAATTTATTACCTCCGGAGATCAAAAACGTAAACTCCGTAGGGCTTTTCAAAAGACGTTTGCGGAACAAGCTATCGGACTGCGGTTTTTATGACCTAGGTGAATTTGTCACATTCCACAGTGCTTCTGATAAATCTTAACAAATAATTTATTGCTATGTGTGTATCATATGGTTTTTTATGTTCTTATTGTTATTTGTATTTTACTTCCTTTTATCTATATTTTAATCTGTATACACCGACTTATCCAATGTCTACAATGTAGATCTAACTGGATCAATAAATGAATCTGAATCTGAATGTCTTCTATTGTCAGAGTCATCCCCTTCAAAATGAACGGTAATTCCTGTTTTGCCAAAAAACATACGGTATCTAGAAGTGTGCTGCCTAAAAGCTTGGTTAAGACAACTTTCGATTCTTGTTTTGCCAAACTGAATTAAATTGGTTACACATCTCGCATGTAACGGAGAAACTTCATGTCTCCTCTTTAGAGCCCTAAAACCCTATTTAAGCCCTATTTAAATCGTTGACTCTTCTGCTGGTCCACCCATTTTTTTCTGTATAAAACAGAAGATATCGCCAACAATACAATCTGTTTTTTTCCAACCAGATAACCAAGAGTTACCAACTTAATTTAAAATATCAAGCTATGTTTTTTATTCCTTTTTAAAATTAGCCAATATAGGTGTTGGTCTTCCATTTTCAATTATCTCCTTTTTTTCTTAAAAATTATACAAGAAGAATGACTTTTCAAGTAGTTGATAATAATAATAATAATAATAATAATAATAATAATAACCGTCTTTATTATTGACATAAGACATTGACAAAATGGTAAGTGAACATCAGTACATCCAGTGTCAATAAAAGGCGAAGTTCAGTTTGATTAGTACACAGTACCAACAACCTGCTCTTCCACTTAGCCCAGTATCCTCTACGACATATGACATCCGATAAACCGATAATACATACATGTCACTATAAAAGAGGGACATACCTACACGCTAACAAAAAAAAAAAACAATCATTCATTCATTCATGCGGTGCTACTGTTTTTGCAGCAGTTCCTTTTTAAACATGGCTTTGAAGTTATCTATTCTAGAAAATTTTAGTTCCTTCCGGACTGAGTTGTAGACTTTATATATTTGGTATGTGAAGCTCCGTTTGAAGATTGACGTTCTAAACTTGGGTGGCGAAATAAGACCCTTACTTCTTACGTTAATGTTATGAACGTCAGTCCGGTAGGTTATTTTTTGATAAAGATATTGGGGTGTTCTGACTAAAATTAATTTATGATAAAAAACAGCAGAGTGGAGGAGCCTACGATTTTCCATATTTAACCAACCTGCATCTTTCAATTTGTGAGATATTCTATGTCTCCTCTGTATACCAAATGCAAGGCGCAAGCATGAGTTTTGAACCAGTTGAACTTTACGTCGATACAGGTTAGTTAAGTGTGGGCCGTAAAGCACATCAGCGTAGTTGAATAAAGATAATACTAAAGTATCACATAGCATGATCTTAAGCTTTAACGAGAGAAATTTCCGGCTACCGTAAATAAATTTCAACGACAAATATGCTCTCTGCATAGTTTTGTTGATGTGATACTCAAATCGAAGATTACTATCAATCACAACACCTAAATTTTTTACATTGTCCATTATTTTGAGAGTTACACCATTTATCTCAATTTTAATAAGATTCTCTATAACATTTTTATTTTGTCTAGGTCCAAAAACTATTACGTGAGACTTTGATGGATTTATTAAAAGACAGTGGCGTGTGGCACATTCTACAAAGGAGTTTAGCTCATTATTAATGATCAACGAGAAACGATCCATCAATTGTGGGGGAAAGCTGCAATAGATTTGGGTGTCATCAGCGTAAAAATGCACATTACATATACTAAGGAAGTGCATGAAATTAGATGTATAAATTAGAAATAGGAGTGGTCCAAGTATGGACCCTTGGGGTACGCCGGATTTCAAATTTAAAGATAAAGACTGAACTCCATTTAAAACAACTGTTTGTTTCCGCTTAGTGAAGTAGCACTGAAATAAATCTATAGCGTTTTGAGAAAGACCAATATGATGTAAAATAGCAAGCATTAATTGATAGTTTAAAATTTCAAACGCTCTGCTGAAATCCAGCAGAACAAGAACAGTACACTCGCCACGATCTGTAGCTCTAATTATGTCGTCTGTTACATGAAGTAAAGACGCCGTACAGCTATGATTTTTCCTAAATCCAGACTGTACAATTGGCAGTAATGAAAATTGTGACAAATGATAAGAAAGTTGCTCCTCCATTGCACGCTCAAGTAATTTAGAGAAAAATGGTAAAACACTAATCCCTCTAAGATCTTTAAGATCTGAAGGATTAGGTTTTTTTGGCAGAACACAGACATTTGCTTGCTTCCACAGATCAGGGAACTGATTATGCGTAAAACAAAAATTAATTATATGAGTTAAATAAGGAATAATATGAGGGCAACATAGTTTAATAAAATTTAAATTAAAACCATCGCAACCACGAGCATTAGTTTTAATACGGCAAATTGCTTCATAAACAAATAAATCATTAACTTCTTTGAATTCAAAATTTGAAGAATTCCTCCTAGTATTTCTGTAGAAATTTATTAAGTTAGGAGAAGGCTGTATATTAGGTATACTGTTAACAAAAAAATTATTAAGTTCATTGACATCATTAAAGGAATTTGGAATGGTGTTATCCTTTTGAGAGACTATTCCATTGTTCCTTAACCTTTTCTACATTTCTGTTGAACTGCAACTTTCTAATATGTATGTATAATAAGATTTTTTTTCTCTGATGATAGCAGCATTAACTAAATTACGCAAGTCCTGATAATATCGCAAATGAGCATTCAGTCCTGTTCTTCTAAATCTAAGCAGCGCCCTGTCCCTGAGATTCTGCATTCGCTTCACTACATCTGTAAGCCATTGGGCTCTAGGTTTAGTAACTCTCATTGATACCAAAGGAAAATGCCTATCAAAAAGGTTTGTAAGTAGGTTTGTAAGAAACGCAACTTTAGAGTCGTCGCTATCTTGGTCAAATAGCATGAAAAACGGGGTTGCAAATAGATCCCTGCAAAAACTGTCTTCATTAAAGTTTTTATATGAGCGAATAGTAATTATCGATTACGCAACGACATTCTTCCATCTTTAATTGCACGCACACTACAGCCGGTAACCAAAACGGCTACTAACAAGTGAGAAGTGAGTAACCGAATCAAAAAATGGTAACAAGCCCACATAATAGTCGCAGCGTCCCACGCACTCGGGCGACCGCGATCAGGCACGAGCCGGTGCCGGCGGTCCCCGACGGACTACCAAGTGTATCCATAAATGAAAATGGTAACAACCGACAACCAAGTCGAGAGCTTCATCGTGTTCGCAAAACCTAGACACTATAAGGCGCATTATTTTCGTAGGGCTAATTTGCTATTTACTGACTTACTATTACATATCGCTGTTGGTAAACAAATAAATGAAATTATTTCACAGTACTTAGTCATAAAATATTTATTTTTTAAAATTTTTAACTGCAAATGCAGTTGATGTCCTAAATCTAATAAAAAAAATTAAATTATGAAATTGAAGTGTGTGCGAAAATGAACAAAAAATACAAATCGCATAAATAAAAAAATATGCCACTTGCACTACCAACGAACTGTTAAATTGACATACTGAATTATTACCACAACCATCAAAAACAATAATTTCGGAATCATGACCAAACACTTTATGTAATCAAACAATTATTAGAACCCATTTCGAACATACATGTTTTTTTTTCATTTGACTAATGTAATAATTCAAATATCATTCACCATGACTCTTACATTATTAATAACTCAATCATGTGAAAATGGAAAGCAAATACATTAATGATAACTTACACATAAAAAATGGCACCTGATTTATAACTACAGCCACCAAGAACATTAATCCTGATGCCCAAGACCAAAAACTTTACCCCATCATCCATTTAAATAATAGTAATTTAATGTGTTGGACACCCCGTTAGGACACGAAATTAGCTGCTACTTCAATAAAAATCTCTCCTCGGAGTCTACTTTATGCTGACTTATATCGCAAAACAGTTACGCCCATCAATTATTCTGAGTAGACGCATTGTCGAGAAGGACCTCATGCTGGCTCTGTCTAGTTCTTGCCCAGTTGTCCAGCCTAGAAAAGACAAAGGCGTAGGTTGAGGGCTTTGCACGGTAGTTGAATTGGTAGGGCGCTGATCTCATAAATAATATCATAAGGGCAACTAATTTTTCCGAAAAAAAAGTAGAAAAAACACGTTGCTAACAAGAAGCATGAAATCCGAGTCCAAGACGAGGATTTTTGCACATGCACGAAGGTTTTTTGTTAAAAAAAATATTACTTTGCATTGAGTTTTTTTGATTTTTTCACAGGAAAGAATCAGATGCCCGAATGGTATTTGATAAGACTTTTCATGAGGAACAGATTATTCTGCACACACATAGCTTACAAAACATGCTACCAATCAAAGTATTTTTTTAAAGTGGCTGCAAATTCCTTCGTTTCGCATTACAAGCTTCTCTACTAGACTTAAAGACAATAACTTTAAGGCCCGTATCGTCAATCATCCCTACAATTGTAGGGCGCGTTTATAGCCTTCTTGATTGTCATCCTCCTTTGTCTCCTTCAAAAATTTCTAGATTACACTTGTCCCGTGTCAGCGTCAGCGCTCTCCTATTGTGAAGATATGTTTTCTTTTCAAATTGTAGGAAATTTCAGGCTGATAAAACATGATATAACTCAAAAGCAAGCACAATTTGATGCAAATAGATGTTTGTGACATAACCTCAAAATAGAGCGCTGACACGGAGAAGTAGAAAACTATGACAATCAAGGAGGCCATAAAGGCGCCCTACAATTGTAGGGGCGACTGACGATACAGGCCTAAATGGATCAAAAATGATTTTCCACTCCATGAAATACATCTCTTGCATTTTTTTCATCGGTATTCCACATTGTCTTCACAACATATTCCACGCTCAATTAGGATTAGGTTTTGTTGCTCTAAACTTGTAGTTTTTCTTATAGTATTTCTTTGCCTTGCAGAATTCCGTAATCTGTTTCCATATTGACGTATGAGTTTTAACGGTACACTTTTCTCATCCGCCAGATCAATATTAGTCAAAGAATCACTTCCAACGCGACTCATTTTGACTACATAAGCTGACCAGCACCGTTTAGAAATAATATTACAAAATTTATTGACAATGAAATCAGAAAAATTGTTTAGCATCGTTTTCTGTTGTCCTAGGAGACCATAATTACTTGTTATCAAAGGTATTGTAATTTTTGGTGAGAACAGCTGTCAAGTTTTTGCCGAGGTAAACTCAAAAAAAAACTGCTGACAGGTACTGTTATAGAATTTTTCCATCTAGAAACCATTTGTCGTTCACAACCCACCCGCGGCAACTCGACTTCAAACCGGTATCAACTTCAGTTGCGTTGCTTTTGCGTTTTTGCAGAACTACTGAACAACTAGTAGCCTCGATTTGAGGTTCTATAAAATACACTAAATAAGTACCTTTTAGTAAAGATGCGGTATATAAATGACTATTTTGATTAATTTTATTATATTTATTTTAATATAGTAATACACATTCACCCTCATTAGACACATTTCACACCTCATAGATCTCTAGGCATATTTGCCCCTAAATGCAAATACGAGCCCCTTCCAACTTCAGTTGGCCCAACTATTGAAATCTTAGTTTTTTTCTTATCAAACACAAATAATAAAAATGTAGCAGGGTTTTATAGGTTCAAAATATTAACAATGAATATTTTGATAATATGTAGTAGAAAACACCAACTTTATCACTCCCTAACAGAACATAAAAATAACACATGTTGCAATTACAGCATATCAACCTATTTTCACTTCAATGCAAAATAAGTCTATAACGCATAGGTGGATGTGAAAAATAAAAGCCATGACAATTGTTTTTATTAATCACAGCTGTCAGAATACGTTTAAAATAGTTTTGGGTAGTTAAGGTTTTCAAAATGGGTAGAGGAAAGGTTATTAGTGAGAAAATTTGGCTACTGATAATTAAATTTTTTAATTATGGGAAATCAATCTCATAAACTGCACCTTTGTTAGACTTACAGCGATACAGTGTGACAAATATTGTTAGAAGATGTAACGTAACGGGTTCAGTTAATATTACGAGACGATATGTGAAAAAAAGTAATATCACAAATGCCGACCGAAGAAAGCATTAAGAAGAATAATCGTGAAAAACAAGCTTGCCAATTATTTACAATTAAGTGCTCTGTGTAGTGACGGTGTTGGAAGGAGAATTTCGAGGTCCACAACTCATAGAGAGGCCCACAAACTGGGATTTAGCACCTGCAAGGTAAGTTTTCTCATAAGAAAAAGTGACGTAAAAACTTGTTTATAGGCCAAAGAAAAGCCACTATTAACTCCACTGCAAAAGAAAAATCGGCTTAGATGGGCTAAAGAACATAGACAATGTACACCTCAACAATGGTGTGCAATACAATGGAGTGATGAGGCCCGATTCGAAGTTTGTGTTGGTGGCAGTCGCAGTAGAGTTATTCGCAAAAAAAATGAAGCATTCCATGTTGACTGTCTGAAGAGAAAAGTGAAATTTCCAGCATCCATTATGGTCTGGGGCAGTATGTCATCAAAAGGAGTAGGAAAACTTCATTTTATTGATGGAAATGTGGATACAAACAAATATTTGGCAATTTTAGAAGAACCACTATTACCAGTGATGGAAGAATGTTGAACATCCGGCCAAGATTTTGTGTTTCAGCAAGATGGTGCAGCGTGCCATACCTCAAAAAAGGCTATAAAATGGATGGAAGAAAATAATGTACGACTTTTGAAATGGGTTTCTAGCAGTCCAGATCTGTCACCTATTGAAACCTTGTGGCACGAGATGAAAAAGTTTCTACGACAACATTCTGCTCGTACAATCACCGAACTGAGACAAAAGCTTCAAGAAATATGGGATTGTTTTACACCAAATTTTTGCCAAAACTTGGTTAACACTATGCCCAAAGAATTTCAGCCGTAATAAAAAATAAAGGCGATGTTACCCAATGGTAATCTTTCAATTGTTGCTTTGTTAACCTCGCGCATTATTCGCACATTGTTTATTTGTTCAGATGTTTCTGTTATAGGTCTAAGCGATTTCAAATATGTATTTTTTACGACTAGAGTGTATCTAAAATGTTTTTGAGAAAATAAATTGTTTTAGAAGTAAATAGTTTCGTCATGTTTAGTTTATAAAGGCATATTTTGGTATAAATCTTGAAGTGGGCCAACTGAAGTGGGAAGGGGCTCGTATATGAGCGTTATGCTCGGTATGTAATTTAATGAAGTTTTTTCGTGAGGTATAACTAAAGTGTATAGTATATACAGTTGTATATTATGTATATATAAGTACGTTTCAAGATCTATAATTATCGGTTTTCAAACACTGTTGGCAAGCAGTTTTCCAGCAGAGCTTCAAAGATATGAGGCTACTCTGAGGAAAGGTTTTTTCATGAAAAGCTCAACTAATGCATTTTTTGTTCTGAAAAGACCTACGTCATTTGATGCCATGAGAAAATTATACTAGAAGTTGGAAACATAGAGTCAATCTACTTGACGTCATCGTTATGATTGGAACGTTAGCTGCAGTACCATGTCTCTCACGCACTGGCTTAAAGGTTTCAGCCAAAATGCAAAGTATTTATGAGCTCTCCTTTAATGTAAATAGTCTATTTAACTATTACGAATAAAAAGGTGTATAAAAGAGTAATTTTGCATGGACAGAGAACACTTTCTTGTGAAAGACTTCTTCAAATCATATATATTAAATTCAAAATGGCTACATGAGCCAAGAGTGCTGCTTAATGCCTGTGGGTACTCCTAAGGCCAGGTTTTTCATATGCAGCTTAATTGTGGTTTTACTGCTATCCAGAAGATACGTGAGTGTTTCAGTGAAGAAATTGAAGGAAAATGATCACTTACACGCCCTGTTCACAAGTTTTGTTTGTAATTACTGTTTGAAGTTGTCGTTGTAACATTTTAGGCTGTGTCCCTCCGGCTTTTGCATATTAAAAACATGCCCACGCAGCTCTGATGGAAATATTGAGGTCGACGGCGACGTTCTGAATATCCGAATTCACGCGCGGAGTATTAATAGAATCTTGAAAACGCTGTCAGAAAATTAACATCGGTTTTGAAACGCTGTTTGGTTAACCTGCACACCGCGCGGTGTCTAATTTGAATTCCTACTCACATAGTCATTGTACGACAAGCACCATACCTTTTGAAGTATGAGGAGAGGGAGGCAGGCTCCTAGTGGCTTATTTGGAGGTTTTCGAAACTTAAAATCTTAAGGCTTATTTATATGTGTTGCTAGGAAAACATTCTTATTATTGCATGACTTATACGATCTGTAAAGGAAAGTCACAACTTCGATATATGTAGATACAACTGACAGTTAATTTCTTGACAGCGAAGCCTCCGCGCAGACAGAAGCCTAAATGCCAGGACACCGCGTCTGCTATGAGGACCTTAAAGAAACTTTATTAATCCGATTTTTGAACTATAGAACTGGGAAAAGCCTCGTCATGTAGATTGTTCCATAATCTCAATACCCTGGGATAATAGAGCGGTCGTATCGGCCAGTTCTGGATGTACGAAGTTCGACTCCGCTAAGATGGCAGGCTGAGGTCAGGTGACATCAATGAGGAGAGCTCTGAAGAGCAAATCCTGTAGGGGTAAGGGTAGGAAATCGTCGACAGCCCGCCGGTGAAAAAGGGCGCTAAGACTGTCGGGGAAAAGTAATCTATCAGTCGGACAGCCCTCCTCTGCATGGCATCGAGCATGCATAATGTAGCCGGGGCGGCAGCACCCCAAACGTGTGAGCAGTACTCAAGGCTAAGACTTATCTGGGCCTTGTACAGAGTGAGGAGGTCATGTGGATAAAATTACTTCTTATCGCCAAATAAATGGTCTAGCTTTTTCCCAGCAGGTGCCGCTATTGATCAGATGTGTTTGTGCAAGATCAAGGCCTCGATCTTCTGGACCCCGACCAGTCGAAAATAACGACTCTTTGGTTGAATTCGGCTACCCAATTCAAATTTAAGCACCATTGATCAAAGATAATTCCTTAATACGCTTCCAAATTAGTCGAGTCAAGATACATAGAAGTCGACAGTGATGCATTGTATAGATTGGCCGCATTATGGTTATACTTTCTATATATCAGCTTCTATTTCAAAAACGAAGGAACTGAAGTATGTACTATGCGATAACAATCTACCAGTTCTGTTGTTCGAGATAAGGACTATTGAACTGATATGACGATATTTTCTCAAACTGAATATCACACTATAATACATATAGCACTGACAGCTCCCCCCCTCCAAATGACGTAGTTTAAAAAATTTTTAACGTATTTTTCAATTCACAGACGACCTCCTAGCTCTCCAATTTTCAATCGCCGAGTCTGACATCTTCCTGAACGCCCCTCCTAAATATATGTAATATTTGACCATTACTGAATATTCACATGCATTTTTTTTTAGCTTTCAGTTACATTATTAAATTGCAAATAACCTGCGCCTATGTGTCTAGACTAGACTGCTCGGACTCGTACCGGTCTGTCACAATAAAAAACGCGACTAACCACTTCTTAAGGGGGTTGTTACCCACTTTTTATATCGCTCCGGATTGTGTACTGTTATCTTTCCATGTCAATGGCAGGTCGAATGTATACCTTTCCAACCCTCGTATGGCTGCGGTGTATAAAAACCAGGGATAAAATTTTATAGGTTATAATGTGAGCTTACGTATTATACCCATAATCATAAAAATTATTTTTAATTCAACTTTATCCATATAACATGAGTTTTAGGTCTTCATCAATAGAACAGAGGCAAATTTAATTAACAAAAAATAGCGTCAAGTAGATCGATTCTATACTTCCTATGGCTTCGTTCTATCGTATTTCTGTTTCCATGGTAGATGTAGGGGAAATATGTGTGACTCACTATGTCTAAGCGTTGAATAGTATCAGTGAGGTCAGTAGCTTCCTAATTTACCGCATACAACTTCCAACTTACACTTTTTACCCCCGCTAATTTTTGTCTGAAAGTAGTTATTTATTAATTATTTAAAATATACATATTCCTGATCTAGTTTTTAAAATACCCAATGTTATCGGTGGAATCAGTGGGTCCTTAAAAAGTCGTTAGTTCTAGCCTACCAAACATACCAAAACTTGAAGCATACCTATTTCTACCAAAGCCTGTCAAATAACTGGGTGTCGTACGCAACAGCATACGACAAGTATTACAAGTATTACTCGGTTTTCTTGCCGATAATTTCCCATGTATGGTCAATCAAACCACATGTGTTAAAAATGCTTCTTTATTGTATACGTTTTGGGTTACAAAGGTGATCTTCAGTACAAACTACACTTTCTTGACAATATATTAAATACAATAAAGGAGAATCTTCAGCACATGTGATTTGAGTGGCCAGACAAACATGGCGAATTATAGACATTATACAAATTGAATACTAATTATTAACTACATAAAAAGTAGAAAAGAATATAAATAAATAACTAGTCACACAATCGTTGATCTTTTCAAGTAGTTCGTTGCAATGATCCATCGTTTCAAATAGCCTCGGATCTCTGAGTACCACGACTGTGTTTCGTTTATACGTGTAATGGACCTCTTTGGAAAGTATACTTTCTTCACTGACCCTGGACTTTTCCTCTTTTATCGATTGTCTTGTTGAAATATTCTGCGACAGCTTAGTCAGACTCATCAAGACCATAGATGAATGGGGCCAAGTCCATAGGTTGTATTTATTGGCACTTTTTTTATCTAAAGCTACTGTGGCTCAGATGCCTGAAGGAGGTATATTTTTGAAAGAGTATGTTAAACGTTACATAGATGTGGTAGTGACTGATCCGCGGATATTTGAATCAGCTGGATCTTCTCATACTTGAAAATATCAACCATGGTGTAACTATTTATTCAGAAAAAGTTCTTCTTCCTTTCATATCATTAGTATTTTAGTATTAGCTTATTTTAAGGCAATTTTTTACCTTGTTTGGTAGATCAAAATTGGCGAACTTTTGATAATAGCGAGTAGTCTGGAGGACTAGAAGTAGATGACACTAATTATGTTTGGGGTGCAAAATAGTTTACCTCTCTATCAAATCTATTTCTTTGACCTCCAACCACACTAGCGCCGCCTAGCGGAAGCAAAATTGGACATCGCTGCAATTGTCCATTCATCACCAAAATGTTGGCATCCTACTACGTTACGTCTCACCAAAATTCTTATGACCGTCACCTTCTGAATCAAATAAACCACTGCTAAATACCAATAATCATCAAAACCTTAACCTTTGCACCATCTAGAGATTGACTGCAGGAGCACATTAAGATGCAAACACCTATGCAATTCACTTCGAACGAAATCGCACCCCGCGAGGTATGCACAAAGGCAAAGGACCCGTATTTTCAAGGCACAACTGTTTATTAATGCTATTGTCGAGTCGATTACACAACAGAGCAAAATGGGTAGGATTTGGTTTCAACATTTCAAAAGACTTCCGCTTATATTCTTAGTGCTGTGCGTCTGTCTCGGTATTTACTGGTTATTAAGAACACTGTTTTCTATTTAACTGGCAATTAATCAATTCGGTAATTAGGGAGTTCAGTTTACAGATCAGTTGCTCCCTACTTGATGAAAAAACAGATTTTTTATTTATTGATACCATATACGTGGTAAACTCTCTACCCCAAGAGCCTCATTTCCAAACAGCTTTTCCTTCAATAAAAACTTATTAGTGTTCTACCGAAATACTGACACTAACAAAATTTGTTCCTATGAGCGTTTTTGCAGGGTGCCGCAGGTTTTTGGGAATATAGACATCTGCCTTAAGTACAGGGTACAGTTACTATCCCTTCAGTGTTATCTCTATTCAGCTTTTCACCTACTTTTTTCAATGACGTTTCATTGCTCTTCTACGGATATACTAACAGAGTTTGTTCCTCTGGATGCTTTTGCATGGTGTCGCAGAGTTCTGGATCTGCAAGATGAACTTTACAAAACTTTTGCTGAACTTGTTCTTGTTGTTGATACAGCTCTGCTATCTTTGGAATATTGAGAATATGAAACGAGACATCAGCGAGAGAATCTTAGAACTAATGATATTAGCCACTTCAAAACATTCAAATTAACAAACCATTTATTTTCTTCCATTTACAGTACTTGGATGTTTAGGCTCTCTCTCAAAGGAGCATCAGTAGTCAAACATTGTTGAGAAGATACTCGGAGAGATATTTGCTTGTTTACCTTTTCTCAAGCCTGAACGCTTCTGTTCTCATGCTGTTTACCATCACCCATTCGTTTTTCTTTCAACTCCTTATTTATTACAAAATCGTGATGGACTCTTTTCACACTATCATTAGTTTACTGCACAGACTTGCAAAAAATGGTCCGTTTCTGTCTCTTGTTATGGTCCAGGAGAATTAGATATTCGTTACTTGAAATTTCTTCAAACAACTCGTTTTCTAACCCTGCACACAAAACGGTTGGGACCAATAAGGAGTGGCTGAGACTGGGACTATTTTGGTAGCGAGTTTTCTCTATCTCATCGATATCCGCAATTATGTGTTTGAAAGAAAAGAATAAGAAAAGCACCACCTTGATCAAGAAATAGAGTTGAATATTCTAATGTAGTAAGGATTCTCTGCGAGTCTTAGATTTATTTGTACTTGAAGATATTTTTTGTGTATTAGATATGTATTCTTTTTTTGAGGCAAATACGAGCCCCTTCCCTCTTCAGTTAGCCCACTTCAAGATTTGTACCAAAATATGCCTTTATAAACTAAACATGACGAAACTATTTACTTCTAATACAATTTATTTTATCAAAAACATGTTAGATACACTCTATTCGTAAAAAATACATATTTGAAATAAATAAATAAATGCGCGAAGTTAACAAAGCAACAATTTAAAGATTACCATTGGGTCACCTTTATTTTTTATTACGGCTGAAATTCTTTGGGGCATGGTGTTAACCAATTTTTGGCAAAAATTTGATGTAAAACAATCCCATATTTCTTGAAGCTTTTGTCTCAGTTCGGTTATTGTACAAGCAGGATGTTGTCGTAGAACCTTTTTCATCTCGTGCCACAAGGTTTCACTAGGTGACATATCTGGACTGCTAGAAACCCATTTCAAAAGTGGTACATTATTTTCTTCCGTCCATTTTATAGCCTTTTTTGAGGTATGGCACGCTACATCATCTTGCTGAAACACAAAATCTTGGCCGGATTTCAAACATTTTTCCATCACTGGTAAAAGCGATTCTTCTGAAATTGCCAAATATTTGTTTGTATCCACATTTCCATCAATAAAATGAAGTTTTCCTACTCCTTTTGATGACATACTGCCCCAGACCATAATGGATGCTGGAAATTTCACTTTTCTCTTCAGACAGTCAACATGGAATGCTTCATTTTTTTGCGAATAACTCTACTGCGACTGTCACCAACACAAACTTCGAATCGGGCCTCATCACTCCATTGTATTGCACACCATTGTTGAGGTGTCCATTGTCTATGTTCTTTATCCCATCTAAGCCGATTTTTCTTTTGCAGTGGAGTTAATAGTGGCTTTTCTTTAGCCTATAAGTTGTGCCACTTTAGGGTTTTTACTTCACTTTTTTTTATAGGAAAACTTACCTTGCAAGTGCTAAATCCCAGTTTGTGGGCCTCTCTATGAGTTGTGGATCTCGAAATTCTCCTTCCAACAGCGTCACTCCACAGAGCACTTAATTGTAAATAATTGGCACGCCTGTTTTTCACGATTATTCTTCTTAATGCTCTTCGGTCGGCATTTGTGATATTACTTTTTTCACATATCGTGGCTTAATATTAACTGAACCGGTTACGTTATATCTTCTAACAATATTTCTCACACTGTACCGCGATTAGTCTAACAAAGTTGCAATTTCTGAGTTTGATTTCCGAGAATTAAAAAATTTAATTATCAGTAACCAAATTTTCTCACTCTCTACCCATTTTGAAAACCTTAACTACCCAAAACTATTTTAAACGTATTCTGACAGCTGTGATTAATAAAAACAATTGTCATGGCTTTTATTTTTCACAGCCACCTAAGCTTTATAGACATATTTTGCATTGAAATGAAAATAGCTTGATATGGTGTAATTGCAACATGTGTCATTTTTATGCTGCAAATTTGACTAGGGAGTGATAAAGTTGGTGTTTTCTACTATATATATTATCAAAATATTCATTGTTAATATTTTAAACATATAACACCCTGTTACATTTTTATTATTTGTGTTTGGTAAGAAAAAAACTAAGATTTCAATAGTTGGGCCAACATATTTGCACCTAAAGCTTTCAAAATCCTAATTTTGCATACACTGTTTTTATTAGTGTATGCGATTCCGTCCTATGACTTCTAATATTGCAGAAATTACTATCTAATTTTTCCAGACTGTAGCTCTTAACTTTTCTACAAAAGAAGATCCACCAAAACTGCGTCATCTATCCCTTGTTTTTACAATCACCGTCACCCATATTTTTTTGTCTTACTTTTTTTTTTAGTGCCGCTTTCCTCGTACATTAAAGGGAGGCCTTGTGTATCCTTCCCTTTGTGAAATTATTATAATCAAACCGTTAAAATAATTTATGGAGACTGTACCTTGCTGCCGCACGGTCCGTGGTTTGAGATAAAGGAACCCAGGGATTTCTTAAAATAACAGAAGGACAATGCCTTCCTGGTCCTGCTTTTTTTTCGGCCAGGCAAGCAACAAGCCGACTTGCATCTGCCTACCGTTGAGGGTAAGTGAATTGTGAATTGGGTTGTTTCACGAAATTAGTACTTCAAACTGGAAAAAGACTATTATAAATTCCGAAATCAAATGTAAAGTGCAACCCGCTTATAATGGACGCGGCGGGAGCGTGACAAATAATCTATTATAGCCAGATGACCATCTTTTTTTTAATGAAAAAAGTAGCAGAAATAACATATTAAAAGCTTAAAATGTGATTGTTTAAGATGTATTACATAAATAAAGATACATACAAAAAAGTTATACATAATTTTGAAATTTGCATTTTTTCAGAATCTGTATACACATATTACAGGAATACGTACTGTGTAGGTATGTGTAACAACCGTAAATTTTTTTGGTAAAAAAGCTAGTAATTTTCATTTGAACACATTGTTTCTTTTGTATAATTATTTAGAACAGCAAGTTGAATTTTATTTAATTTGGTAAGTGTGACTCTTCTTGCTGAAAATAAAGTTGCAACTTTTTCACGCAGTCTAATGCCTCCTTAGTTGTCGCTGGAAGCTCTTCTTCATCGTTTGTTTTCTAGTTCGTCTGCCTGTTCGTTGACAACGAATCCTTCATTAACCAAATTGAAGTCTGACAATTCCTTTGTTGCTATTAAATTATTGTCAACATTTACGTACTCATTAAATTTGTCTATATTCAGTAAACTATTAATTTTCAGTAGATCACTTAATGGAATATTTCAGTTATGTTTTTCACTAAACCATCATGGCGAAAACAATTACGAATCGTTTCTGAAGTAACCAATTCCCATGCAATAGTTAGCAAATTTATAGCATCTAAAATGGACTCAACTTTGGTAATGTTGACATCTTCTTGAAGCTCTATAATTTTCATCAACATATGTTTCCGATACAGTTGTTTAAGGCTCCAAATCACAGCCTGCTTCGTTGGTTGCAGAACTAATGTCACATTGGATGGAAAAAATTGAAGGTTGATGTCATTAAGTGAAATATTTGGATGAGCAGGGCAGTTATCGACCAAGAGCAAAATTTTATGATTTTTCTTAACAAGTTGGTTGGTTGGTTGTTGGAGAGAATAGGCTATGAACTCTACCACATTTATTCAGCAAAACCCAAATTCACCAATATAAAAATAATATATATCTAGACATTAACAAAACAAAAACAAGGTCTTACTATAATATATGAGCGCCTAAGTTTAAAAACTTGTATGCGCAAAAACAGTCCAAAACAGTAATTAATTGATAAACATCGTGCAATATATATTTTTGTATAAAATCACTCAACAATACAAACAAAACATGAAACACGATATAGACAAAATGAAAGAAAATTTCATTTATTTGTTGTAAGCCATAGATTTAACTCAAGATCACAAAAAAGAATTGTCACAATTATATCAAAAAGAAATAAAAAAAAAACAAATAGGCAGATCAATCTACCTCAAAGCAACTTAAAATAAACGCATAGATTGTTCACGATTTTCCCAACAGAACATTTTAAACGAAACATAATTTTTTTTATTATTTCCAATATTCCTGATATTAGCAGGAATCAAATTGTAAAATTTAGGTGCAAGATATGTCACAAAACGAAAATTTAAAACTCGACTGCACTGCGGCACGTTCAGATTATGAGTGGTGTTTGCTCGGGTCATATAAATGTGTGACACATAATTTGTATTTCATTTCTTACTTGCATATACAAAAGCACATACTGCAAGGATATATAAGATTTTAATATTGCTTATTTGAGAATAGAGTTGCATAGTGGGATATAGTCTAGGTTTTTTTAGAATAATCCTTACAATATGGTTCTGCACCACTTTTATCTGCCCAAGATTTGAACCGTACATACCACCCCACACAATTATGCCATATACCAAAAGTGGCACCACAAGTGCTTTGTAAATCATTAATAGTAGTTTAATGTTCAGTATGTTACGAAGAGCGTAGAATTTATGGATGAAAAATCTAATTTTTTTGCTCAAATACAGCACAAGTCGATCCCACTTCAAGTGCTTATCAACAACAACCCCCAAATATTTAATTTCATTCACTTCTTTCAAAGGCTCATCTATATTATCAAGTTTAATTTGATTAAATGCTGGTCTATTAGCCATGGTTATAGAGAAGGCAATGTAATGAGTTTTTTTTATATTCAGAGTTAATTTAAATGTGTCCAGAAGGTTTTTAATTTTTGCAAAATCAGTCTTCAATTTTTCACCCGTTGATTCCCATATCTCTCCATGAAACACCACTATGGTGTCATCAGCATAGGCAATTACATCGCCATCGACTGCAAGACTGCAGAGGTAATTTACATATATATTAAGAAGAATCGGTCCAAGTACTGTACCCTGTGGAATATGCTGAACCGTCTTTGGTTCACTTAGAACGTCCGCAATCCTGACACACTGAATCCTATGCATTAAATAATCTGTAAATACGCTTAACACAGCACCCCTAACTCCATGTCCCTCCAGTGCTTGGAGGTGCATAGGATGAGATACCGTGTCAAATGCCTTTGCTAAGTCCAAAAACAATGAATATGTTACCATCTGAATAATAACTGGATATTGCTGGCCAAACTTGAGAAATCCAGTCAATGGTAACGTTCTTGTCAACTGACCCACCACATATTTTTCCAAAATGTTATGTCTTTTCTTAAACCTGTCTAGCCAACCGGAACTACAATTGAAGTAATCTCCAATCAATTTCCCAAATTGTTCAGCCTTTGTTCAGCTTTTATTAGCATAGGTCCACTTATTGGAACATTATTAGCACGCTTTTGTTGAAACCATTTAAACAGCAGACTTGGGGATGCGATAGCTGCATTTTTTCTTTTGACTATTTGATTTCCAGTCATTCTTAATTTTGTCACGGTTTTTCCAAATATTTGACATTTTTTATAACCATACGAGCACATATATTTACTTGAGATGAATCCTGCTCAAGCTCACTAAACGATTGCATCAGCTAAATCTGCTTCGGGGAACTACCAAAATAGCTCGCAAATAATGGATTAAAATAGTCCTCTAAAAGCGAGGGTCCATTTTAAGCGAGTCTATAATATCCGAGGATTTTACATGCAATTATTTATAAGACCTTACATGTACATTATATACGAATTTACACTATAAGCAAGTTGATTATAAGTGGATTCCACTGTATGTTTGCTTATTATTGTTAAGGTTTCCCCTAATCGCTGAGGTTAACATTAGTATTGATCTCCAAAATATGAATAATTATTCTGCTATTATTAACATGAAACTCAATCCTCAACAATCAAATTGAGTACTTCTTTGCACATAAGGAAAGCGGAGACATCTATAAGAGTGGATTTGAAAATAGGCATTACAGGCTCAAAAGTTCCATGATTTATGCAACAGTTTGAGCCGACTATAAAAAATAATTTCTTCAACTTGGCAACATAATGACTATATTTAAAGCATGCTGTGGCAACAATGTCAACGTCTTATCTTTGTTTTCTTCTACCTTTGTTAAAATGTTATCTTTTAGGTTTTGTGAAGAAAGCAGTTTCTTAGCGACTTTGACAGGGGTAGAATTATTGCCTATCGATAAGTTGGTTTGTTAGCCTAAGAAAAAACTCCACTGGGTTCTATTACCTCCTTCTCCAATATTCTGGGGCCTCGAATGATTCAGCCTTGAGTTACCCCCGAAGACTATGTACAAGGGGCCTAAACGAAACTGAGTGCACTGATCTTGACTCCGATACATGGTACAAAATTACATGCCCAAAAAACAAGCAACGTTTTCTGTTTCTTAAAAAATAGTAGGGATCTAACATGACATTTATAGAATATAGCCTCGAGAATATCGATTAAGAAGGTCAAGCGTAATTTCTTACATCTCCGCCCCTTATGTTGTAGGTAATTCAAGAAATTACCAGAGCATTAAACTTCCTTTTAATATAAATTGCGGTCGCATATGTCATGTACGTCACAAATTACCATAATGAACAGCAAGCGATACCGAAAAAAATTATTATGACAGCAGAAGCGTTTCGAATAGCATTCACGCTCCATGGATTTTGGTTTTGTGGGGTTGAAATATGGTATCACACTCAATTGTCTTTTGAACTTGAATGGTTCGACGGGCGCGCAAATGATGTAAATTTAGATATTACAATTATTGAATTATTATCGTGATCATATGTTGGTAAGGGAATACCGCTAGCAAGGTACGCTGAGGATAATAATGAATAAAAGTTTCGGTTGAGTGATGCTCGGAATACACCACTAACGCTAGTTAGAATATTTATACGCGTCCAACCACAGTAATCGTACGAGCATATTAGGCATATTTCAGCTCAAATAGGCATCGCTTAGATTCAAAATTAAAATTAGGACGATACAGAAATATTTTCAACACCCGCGTCGCAGCAGCACAACGAACATAGACATACCTCCGTCGATGTCTGGATGATGCCTGACCGATGGTTAGTCGTAGCAAATACGAGGGATGTCTTTGAAGTTTTGCATATGGAAATAAAACAACACGGTAGGTAGTTTTAAATGACTTTATTGTTTTTCGAAGCATTCTCCACGAACATTAATACACATCTGCATGCGCTCGAACCAATTTTCGAAGCACTTATCGCACTCGTTTGCTGGCAGATCCAAAACGGTATTTTTTAATGCGTCAACTGCTTCTTCTGATGACTGAAACCTTTGACCACGCAGTCTGTTTTTAATTTTCGGTAAAGTAAAGAAATCTTTAGGACTATATGGAGGATGGTCCAATAATTCCATGTTTTTTTCCGTTAAACACTGCCTTGTTTTTTGGGCTGTGTGCGAGCTTGCAATGTCTTGGTGGAGGATGATTCTTCTTTCGGGGTTGATTTTTCGAAGTTCGGTGATGACTTTTGGCAAACAAATGGTGGTATACCAATCCGCAGTAACAGTTCTTTGCTCATTAAGAGGAATTGTTGCAGTATGACCCGCTTTTGACACAAATCTCGCGACCATCTTTTTCGAAACACTTCGAGAACGGATGATTTTTGTTGGCTTTACTTCACATTGGAACACCCAAACAGCCGACTGTCGTATATTTTCTGGTTCATAACAGTAAATCCTCGATTCATCACCACTAATAATGCTGTATGCATTATTTAAGTTTCCGGAATTGAAATGGTCAAGCGTTTTTTGACACCAATTAACCCTGGTTGCTTTCTGCTCTTCAGTCAACAGGTGGGGTATTCAACGAGAAACTAATTTTCTTACTCCTAATTCTTAATGTAAAATTTTTTGAATGAGGTCTTTGAGATCTTCAAGGACGCCTCAAGCGCTCGATATGTCACATGTCTATCTTCAATTATGAGTTTGCGCACAGCATCGACGTTTTCCTGGGTGACTGCAGTTTTTGGTGCACCCTCCATGGGATCGTCGCTAAGACTCACCCGTACACGTTTGAATTCTCCATACCAACGGGAAATTGTCGACTGATGTGGCGCTTTGTTGCCGAAAACTGACAGTAACTCAGCAAGGCATTCTTGTTGCGATAATTGTCTCTGAAAGTTTTATTTAAATTATGGCGCGAAAATGTTCTCGGTGTAGTTCCATTTTTCTAATGACGCGGTAAAAATTCACTGTAGTGAGAACACGTATTGTTGTGAAACTTTGAATTTAAGTTTACTAAAGAGTGAGGTTAAGATTCAGTACTGACGTTCGATCCGTGCGGCCTACTATTTTTCTATATGCAAAACTTAAAAGACATCCCTCGTAATATTGAATGATAGTCAATATAGACAGGAAAGAAATTTCTAGAGCGCAACGTTGTCAAATGGGTAAGCACTAAGGTCTAATTATATGGTCCTGTTTGGCTCACTTGATCCTTTTGTTTCAATTTTGTTAGCTAACTTTAATCTCAGAGGCTAACTTGTACTAAACATACTCATATATTTATATATATAATAATGTTTTTTGGGGTATTAATACATAGTGGAATCAAAATATGAGTAAACAATAAAATACAAAATATAGTATCCCAATTTTTAACCGCCGCCTGTGTATCTATTGTAAATAAAATGGTTCACTAAGTGCAATTCTATATCAACAAAATTTAGTTAGTTCACTAGGCGCTATCTAATAGAAACATTAAGCCTCAAACAACAATTTCGTCTGTTTGTAGCAAATTTTTCCATTTTTAGCCAACGCAGCCTGTATTATGTTTTAAGTACTGTATTTTTTCATCCGGTTGTCACCCTGTGCGTCTGGCATGTCTTTTCCGCAAGGCTGAACCCGCACAAACGTCCCAAACAGAAGAATCGCTGCGTCCAGCAGCATATTAGTCGTGCATCAGCCTGCCTGGCCCCAGCTCACTGCGTTTTTGAACCAACCAAGCGTGAGCTGACCCCGAACAACCCTTAAATATTAATTTGGAGGATGGATCGTTTTCTTTGGCTTCTCGCTCCACTTGAGCCATCCTAAAAATCTCTTGCTCGTAGGGGGTCTATTGAGGATGGTTGCTTTATTATTACGATACGGCTGTATTGTAATGTCTTCTTAGGAGGTTAGGTTTTTCTTTGTTTTCCTTGGTCTCTTATAATGGTTCGTGTAACTGGTTGAGTGGTTGAATTTTATACCTACAATAATTTCTATATTGCATAGTTCGAGAGACAGCTGAAGTATGAACTAGATACCTCGTACTGGTAATTACTTGACTAGTCCAGTGACTTTAAATTTCAACGTCAAAATTCTCTGTCAAGGGCGGACCAGGGTGATCATTGGAGTCACAACACATCAGTCATGCCATCCTGCTCCGCTCAATGATGGTATCGCGTCGCGGAATCGCGTTTTTAAAAACGACTGACAAGCGATTTGATACTTTATTCTAATATAAATACAATGTTTCGACTAACAACGATATGTTAGCAAACCTAACCTAAGTGAGTTCAATTGAAGAGTAATAGGATTAAACTGATGCCTGAAGGGCACAACCATCAATATATAACATAGGGTTGTTTAAAATATAAGTACACCGATTAGGAAGATATACGAGGGGCTCTCGCTATATAACTCCTCGCTCTTCAGTTATCAGAAAGACATTACCTCTTATAAGCACTGATGTAGGTTAGCCAATGTTCATTCGCCGATATCCACCCTCCCCCGTGGACATGAATCATGCTACCCCCTTAAAACAGCCACCGCTTCCACAACTCAAACGTTAGATCAACCCTTGTTTGAGCGAGAGCGCATATTTAATTCTTCGCCTCAGGGCCCACAAAACTATGAGGTCAGCCTTGCGCACTAGCCGTATAATACATATTCAAAGTTCGTTGGATCAAATTTGTAAAGCCTCAAATTGCTAAAGAGGCCGGGGTTTCAACTATGCAAGACTTTTCGATAATTAGACACATCTTGCTATATATTAAATTAGGTTATTATACTGAAACAGGAACACTAGAAGTTCAATAAGTATTGTGATTCGTAGTTATTTGGATGACAGATCGCAGTCGGTCTCAATTGATGGGTTTAAATCAAAACCCTTGAACGTGGATAGAGGAGTTCCTCAGGGATCACTTTTGGGTCCTTTATTTTTTATCATTTTTACTGCTGATATGTCGGAGTGCTTTGGTGATATAAACAATCATAGATACGCTGACGATACACAGATTCAGCTTTCTTTTGCTAAGTCGGAAGCAATTGAAGCGGCTAGGAGGCTAAACGAGTGTTTGTTTTCAGTTTTTAAATACCCTTTTAATCATGGCTTGAAATTGAATCCTAATAAATCAGCCATAATCTACTTTGGGCCAGCTAAAGATTGGGCGTCTGTAAACTTGGTGATAGCAATGGATGGTGTGGCAATACCGGTTGTTGAGGAATATAAAAATTTGGGCGTTATCTTTGATAACAAGCTTAGATTCCGAAATCATGTGTCCAGGCTTCTACAGAAAGCCTATTTTTTAATCTTCGCAATATTTACAAAAGTAAAGATATTCTTAGTTTTAGGTTAAAAAAAGATCTCTGCGAAGCACTGGTCTTGTGTCACCTTAACTATTGCAACTTTGTGTATGGTCCTTGCTTAGATGTATTTACTAAGGATAAACTCCAAAAAGTGCAGAATTCTTGCATACGACTTATTTACCAACTTAGACGTCACGATCATGTCAGTCATAAACTTTCCGAACTGAAATGGTTGAATGTTTCCAATCGAGAAAAGCTGCATATTGCTTGCTTTTTCATAAATTGATTAAAACTAAAAGCCCTCCATATCTGATTGAAAAATTAACTCGTAGAAATCTGATTCACTCTCGTGCAACACGCTTTAATGTACTTTATGAAATAACTAAAATAACTAAAACCATGACTCAAAGCTCATTTTCCTATACATCAGTCAAACTTCTAAACCAATACAATATAGGTCAATTTGAAGATATGTCTCCTAATATGTTCAAACGAAAACTGAAACAACTGCTTCTGTGAAGTATAAGTTGTTTATTATTGCTTATTTTCTTTGTATACGTACATCTGTAGTTATGATTGTTCATTGTTGTTATGTAATATTCTAAAATTAATGTAATGTAAAACTTGTTTCTTGTCATATTACTCTTCTTTTTGGCTTGTTGTTACTTTTTACATGCTCAGTTAAGTTAACAGCATAGCTGGCCTTTGCCGAGTTTAAAATAAAGGCGTTTTTATCTGTTTATTTATTTATATTGACACCGTGTGCTAAACGCTATACAAGCGCTTGAAAAGACACAGTGTCCATAAAGGTAGTACCATCCAACTGGCAACATCGTCCTCCCTCCCCCTCACATACCAGTCCGCACGACGCGGCAGCACAGTAATAGAAGGAGACTCATAGAGATCGGCACGCCTGCCGATGAGCACAGGAAGCAGAAGCAGAGCCGCTTTTCGACAACCTTTGTCTAATAGTCTTAACAGCAAATTTATGGGGAAATCTATGAAATGGAACCTATACATATATTAACATCAATAAATTGACATATATACCATCCCCTACCCATAACAATCAAAATTTTTAATCTCTATGAAAATTATTTCTGAAAATGACCACGACCTTCTGAAACGTCCAAAAATAGAGTTTGCGCGATTTTTATTTATTTGTGTTTTTGCCCCTAATTCCGCCCTACTGGAGTGAGTTTCAAAAACTGTAAAGCTTTTTCGTCCTTGGCCGAATAGTAACCTTGAGTGAAAATTTGTTCAAAAGCTGAGCAGTGCTTCCCAAGTTATTGACGGGCATAGAATTAGTGGACAGACAGGCAGACTAACGGAAATGAGTGACAGGATTTTTCATGATGTACAAGTCACATAGTCTCTAACATAATATCTCATTTTCGAGATGTTTAAATGCGATTACAATACTTCCTCGCCAGTAGGCATGAGAAGTAAAATGAAACAAGTGTTTGAAAAAATATCGATTTATCTCTAGAAATGGAAAGGCTTACACTTTCAAAGTTCCAGAAACATACCTTCCCATGTAAACAGTAGCAAGTTCCGTGACTAATAAAGAATTTCTTGAATTAATATGGGGATTACACAAATTGCTTAATTTTTAACTAGTTGAGATATTTAAAAAAAATTTACTTCAAGAACGCCTTATGTATTTACTGCCCACTAGCAAATTTTAATCCCCGAGAGACTGTAGTAAAATCGGGCCGAAGGTTAACATTTATTTATTTATTTATTTATTTACAAATTTACGGGATAAACCCATTCGGTTACAGGTTGTACAAGTACAATCTTAACCTAATAAAATTCACACACATCATAAATAAAGTATCTAACATATGAACATAAAGTTTGACAATTTACTAAATTAAAATATTAAAATATTAAAACGTGCATAAAAATAGTTACAAACAAATACTAAAAAAAAAAAAACTAAAAAAACTGAACAACTAAACAACACAGCAAACATCACCAGCAATTAAGACATTTTAAAACTTTAGCTAAGATTTCAATCTTTAAGGAACTTTTTGAGAGAGCATAGTGAAGTATTAAAAAGGTCTATATCACAGTCATTACAATTTCTCATTATCCTATCCATGCTACTATTCGAGCCATACAAAGTTCTATGCCGACAAGGTTCAAAGGATCTGCGTTCTCTTAAATGCCTAGGAGAAACATAAAAATTTAGCTTTAGAAGCAGGTCTGGGCAGTGGTAAACACCATGAATTAATTTATAAGCAAAAACAATATCTGCTGAATCTCTCCTGGCTCTTAGGGATCCAATCCTTAACTCCTTTTCAAGAGCATTATAGTCTAAATTCTCAATAGAAATGTGTTTTTTGTAAGCTATATATCGTAGAAATTTTCTCTGAACCCCGTCAAGCATGTCCTGATAAGTTACATAATATGGAGACCACACGCTGCTGCAATTTTCTAGATGAGATCGCACCAGTGAAGTATAGAGAGTTACTATAGCTCCAATGTTAGTAAATTCAGATGTATTTCTTTTTATGAAGCCCAACATTTTTAAAGCTTTATTTCTTATAACCTCTATGTTCTGATAAAATGTTACTTTGCTATCAAATATAACACCCAGGTCTTTAACAACATTCACATTTTGAAGTTGGGTATTATTTATGTGATAACTGCTGACTATATTATTGTTAGACTTTGAAAATTGAATGTATTTACATTTGTCTGTGTTAAGGATCATTCTATTTTCTTCACTCCATTTAACAAATTGATCAAGGTCACTCTGAATCTTTAATGTTGAGTTATTATCAGAAAGAGGTAAATAGATCTTGACATCGTCAGCATAGATAAGAAAAGAACAGAATTTAAAACATTGGGCTATGTCATTGACAAAAATTATAAATAAAATGGGTGCCAAGTGCGCACCATGTGGTACACCAGACAAGACCGCAATTGGATTTGAGAGACAGTTTTTAATTTTTACAAATTGCTCTCTTTCAGAAAGATAAGAACTTAACCAGTTCAATAAACTTCCATGCAATCCGTCACAAGAGAGCTTTTCAATGAGAATATCTATATTCAACTTGTCGAATGCTTTCCCAAAATCTGTATAAATTGAGTCAACAGATTGCCCATTTTCCAATGCCTCAACTATATGTGAATGATAAACTAAAAGGTTAGAAGTTATAGATTTTCCTTCACAGAAACCATGTTGCTGTGCAATTATAACATTTTTAAATTTTTCCTTCAAAAAATCTGCTACAAATGATTCAAAAACCTTTGGAATTAACGATATCAGTGTAATGGGCCTGTAATTTTCAACATTCTCTCGATTTCCACAATTTTTAAAAATTGGAATAATGTAGGAGGTTTTCCATTTCTTTGGAAAAACTCCCAGGGCTAAAGATTTATTAAATAAAATCCATAAAGGCCTAGACAGTGAGAAAGCACAGTTCTTAAGAAACAATGCACTCACACTATCAGGACCCGGTCCCTTTGACAAGTCCAGGCTAGCCAGCTTTTCACAAATATCAGAAATTTTTATATATTTATAGACGTACGTTATTACTTATTCCGTCCTAAATATCATAAAACTTCTGCATTGTCGCACAAATTGAGACAATCGAATACTGTATTTTTCAGATGCTGCGTCCCTGCCTGCGCCTACTCTGAACATCAGCCGCATAAAACCAGATCCAGCGCAGCAACAGAGGGCAAGCCGTAAGAAGAAAGCGGTACGGTACAGCATCCATCATATTCACACGCGGAAATGCAGGACCTGGCTCGTGCCGAGACGATCCCCAAGACGCGCGTTCTAAACACCCTGGTCAATGTTGCCAGACTTACTGACAGCACCTCTCACAAAAGCCGATTATGTTCTCACTATCAATTTTCAACATTTCCAATAGTTCTCTGAAAAATGATAAAGATGTCTAGTCATCTTGCGAAGGCGAACTGAGATCTTTACAGTTCGAACCACACTTTGGTAGTACTCGAATACTCGGTATTTTAAATCCTACTTAGACTACATTTGGCTGATATTGGAATACTATTCAAATACTATTCGAATACATTTGTGTGTTATCTGATATTCGACTGAATACTTTTTTGGTCACTAGAAGAAGGACTAGTCTGGATCTGCATTTCACTTGTTGTCTGTATGCCGTAATAGAGCATCCATCGCTACATAAATGAATTGAACACAAGCAAAACAACCACAGTGATCTAGATACTTAGATTTGGAGTAAACGTGTCATTTAAACTTGTGTGGAACGTACCGACTCTACTCCATTTTTTCAATTTTGACATCATTGGCTTTTCAAACTTTTGATATTCTGATTATTTGATTGCATCTCTATATTAATATTTTCACGAATGACCACTTCTTGCCACAATTCAAATGAAATACTTCTCGCTTTTTCACGTTTTATTTACTCAAAAACTCATAAAACTTACCTAGCCTTACTTTTCCACTACACACCACCTTATACAGAGAAATACATATAATAATAATAATAATAATGTCTTTATTAATCCATCCACACTGCGAGTCGAAGTTTAGCCAGCTGGCTACTCTACCACTTAACCTCACAGCGCAGGAACACACAAAAGGAAAGATAACAATGAATAGCAATCGGCTAAATAATATATACGTATACAATAATTAAGGCTTAAATAGATTAATCTTAATATGTTGTACATCTATTCTACATAGCCCGCTCTAACAAAAAAAACAATAAAGACAATATATATACGTATATATATATATATATATCAGCCAGCTTGGCTAGCAGACCCCAGAAGATGGTTCTTAATGGCTCTCTTGGATGCAAGTATTCTCTTCTTTTTGTAATTGTCATTAAGACTATTATACAACTTGACAGCGTTGTAGGTGAAGCTACTATGGAAAATGTTGCTCCTATAACTAGGTATATTGAAGTCAGAGTTATGTCTGAGATTCCTGTAATTGAGATCCCCACGTGGTACCAGCCTTTTTAGTAGATAAGTAGGTAGCCTATTGATTTTTATTCGTTGTACTAAAATTAGTAAATTATATGTGAAAAGCTGGTCAACCCTTAACCATCTAAGCTCATTGATCCTCTTAGACACATGGCTAAACTTTCGCAGACCACAAACGTACCTACAGCAGCTATTTTGAATTTTTTGTACTCGATATCTAGTCACGTAATCAAGACAAAGAAAGTAAACAGCAATTGAATAATTTATTAACGGTAGAACCAGAGTCTCAGCTAGTTTTTTGCGAGTCTTGAAATTCAGAATATGGCGATTGGTGTATAATATCTTCAAACGCATGTATATTAAGCGAGATAAATGCGTAACATGTTGCTTAAACCTCAAATCTGAATCCATGGTGATCCCTAAATACTTCGCATGGTCTACTATAGGAATATGGGTTTCGTTAAGACTAGGAACAATTGTGCCATCTAACCGTTGTACTAAATGTTTTGGGCCAAATAGCATGGTGGAACATTTTGAAGCATTGATCTTCAGACAATGTCTTTTGCAGTACTCTTCAATGTTAACTAGATCTAAGTTCAATTTATATGATGCTTCATGCATGTCCAAAGAATCAAAAGACAGAGTTAGCTGCGTGTCATCTGCATACGTTTGAATATTACAGTGCTGAAGGCAAGTATGTAGATCAAAAGTATAAACTAAATAGAGTAATGGTCCCAACACAGAGCCTTGAGGTACGCCAGATGCAACACTCCTTGCCGAAGAAAATCCCTTACGTGTTTTCACCTTCTGGGTACGACTGCGCAAATACGAATTGAAGAAACGTAGTGGCTTATCAGAAAGACCATAAAATTTGAGCTTACTCAAGAGAATACCATGATGTACCATATATATAGTCTAAATCACGAAAGATGACGATTACGTCATCATTTTAGTCAGTAGTAAAGACAAACGACAGCGATTTTTCTATATTTTTAATGAAGATAGATGATGTTTTCATGTTGCATGATCGATCACATTTGAAAGATGAATGGTTAGGTTATGTTAAAGCAGGTTAGGTTGTTTTCGAAAAATACTTTGGCCTTTGGTGTTCCTGTCTAAGGGTGTATTCTACTCATAACTGTTTTTTCAAAACAAAAACTTCCCACTAAAATTATTATTAAAACCATGAAATAAAATGAAAATAAAAATAATTAGTGAAATAACCTAACTTCGAAAAATCATAATATAAATTAATTGTCATAATATATGTTCCCGACATCATGATTTTATCATCGACATACGTCCATTGATTACTTCAGTATAATTTTTTATATGACGTAATAGTCATCTTTCGTGATTTTTACTGTACCACTGACATCGTAATGTGTACGAGAGAGGAGCACGATGGCATGAAAGAGCATCAGGTTGCCTAGCAATCCGAATCATGAGCGCACTCTTTCTAACATACGTATTGCAAACTGCTCGCGCGTCTGTCTCGTGCACATTACCTCGTCAGTAAATTTGGATTTTTCTGTATGCCCCAGTAACACGTGAAGACCACATTCTAGAAAAATCAAGGGATCTAGAAAGAAACAAAACTGACAACATACCTAACATACAATTTGACAAGATTCAAACTGCGGCCTAACGCACCACATTATGTATTAATATTTTATTCTTAAAACTTATGATGTAGTTGAAGAACTGTCAACAACGTCGAGTAACTTCCACCGGTTTCCGAGTATCGTTATATTCTTCCGAAACTAGTCTGCCACAATAAGAATGCAGCAAGGCACGGTACACAACCCTAAAGAAAAAACTGTAGGGTCAACTGATATCTGAAATTGGTGGAAGGCCGCTATTCAGACGAAATGCAGACGTTTGTCACCGTGCAGAGGCCACCAGGTGTTTTTTTGGGTATCGATTCAGATCCAGAGACCACGCTGGATTACGACTAGGTAGGGATGGCTTGTTTTTTCATCTTTTACTTGATGGACACAAGATGAGGTAGGTCTAGTTGGTAAAATTTTGAGTGACAGGGTAGTTCACAGACAATTTATTCCTCCGTTGCGGCGATGAAAATAATTATATCAATATCAAGGTCTCCAAATTTTTATTATCTCGGATTTACTAGAGCACAGTTGTAATGCACATAATTCAGTAAAATGCAATTTGTGCTTTTAAATTCCAAATATACAAATATACTTTTAAAACTATATAAAATAATGTATTAAGGGCCATATGTCAGTCGTTCCTACAATTGGAGGCCTCCTTGATTTACACAGTTTTCTACTGTTCCCTGTCAGCGCTCATTTTTGAGATGATGTCACAAATATACAGGGTGGCGCATCTAAAACGAAACAGACGCATTTACTGGCAGCTCAGTTTTTTTTTTGGAAAAACGCTCAGACCAGTCTATTTTGTTTTCGAGGGGGACACAAGTTTGGCAAAAAATCACGTTCACTCGTGCAGCCCCCTGGGCGGGGGTGACACCAACCCTAAAATCTTAAATGTAAAGGGGGCTCGGGTGATACCTTATTTTAGAGGTCTTCCAATTCCCTTTATAATGATATAAAATGAATGTACTTCAGTTCAGTAGTTTTGAAGATTTATTGATTTAAAGCTTAAAGTAGACTTTAATAGGTACATCAGATTAGTTTGTACTACTTTCAGAAGAAATTTTACTAAATGAATTTACTTAATAAGTAAATGCTTTTCTTCACTACGTCCATGGTTTGTTTATCATTGTGTTGTTAAAAATAGCTATTGGAGCGTTTTTTTGTGGCAAAAAAGTTAATATTTCTTGAAGAAAGATAAGGAAATATCTCGTACTTATTTTAAATAGGAATTTAGTACACAGTTTGCGATTGATTTGACTAAACTTTGTTGCTAAAATAACTTGTAACGCTTTATTACATAAATTAACCATGGTATATTCCACAGCAGAAAGAGTTGAAATTATCGAAATATTGTTCGGAAATAATCAGTGCGCTAATAGAACAGTAGAAATATTTAATGAGCGACATGAAAACAGTAACGGGCATCGAAAATATGTTGTGTTCTAGAACTTGTAGCTAAATTTCGGGAAACTGGGTCAGTCGCCAATAAAAAACGCAACATTGAAAATCCCATAAGGAACGAAGCAATAGAAGTAGGAGTTTTAGGGCAAGTTTATGTAGATCCTACGTTAAGTACCCGCAAATTGGAGACTGTGTGTGGTGTTAGTCGACGTACTGTCCAACGGATTCTAAAGGCCCATAGTTTTGATCCGTATAAAATTCACCTGGTACAAGAACTTAATGAAGACGATTTTGATCGACGATTACAATTTTGTGAAGATATCAGTGAACGAATTATAAACGATGAACATTTTCTATTCAAAACTTGCTTTTCCGACGAATGTTCCTTTTTCTTAAATGGCGTAGTAAATCGTCATAACTGCCGATACTGGTCCGATTGTAATCCCAGAATTTATCATGAGGTTCATACACAGTGGCCACAAAAATTAAATGTTCGGGCTGGCATTTTTGGAGATCATTTAGTTGGTCCTTTTTTCTTACCTGGGAATTTGACTGGTGAAATGTATTTGGAATTACTGGAATACGCCATAGATCCTGCATTAACAGCCATAATTGAAAATGAGAATGATCGGCGGTACATTACGAATAGGTTGATGTCCCAACAGGATGGTGCTCCACCACATTACGCATTACGTGTTCGACAAAATTTAGATCAGACGTTTCCAGATCGATGGATTGGTAGAAGAGGTGCCATTGAATGGCCCCCAAGATCACCAGATTTATCACCTTTGGATTTCTTTATGTGGGGTCATTTAAAACGCAAAACCTATGCTACTCAGCCAACATCATTAGAAGACTTGCGACAAAGAATTGTGAATGAGTGCCTTCAAATTACTCCTCAAATATTGCAAAATGTGCTTCAACGTTTTGACCAAAATCTTTATTATTGCATGGAGAGTCATGTGTCCATTTTCAAAATTTACTTGTCTAACGGGTCAGTTCATTCTTCATTTTAAATTACTTTGCTGCCAAATGTATTGATCTCCACTAATGATGATGTATTAGTTTCATTTAAGCTTTAAATCGATAAATCTTCAAAACTCCTGAACTGAAGTATATTAATTTCATATAATATAAAGGGAATTGTAAGACCTTTAAAAAAAGGTATCACTCGACCCCCCTTTCCATTTAAGATTTTGGGGGTGCACGTGCTTACGTGATTTTTTGCCAAACTTGTGTCCCCCTCGAAAACAAAATCGACGGGTCTGAGCCTTTTTCAAAAAAAAACTGAGCTGCCAGTAAATGCGTCTGTTTCGTTTTCGATGCTCCACCCTGTATATTTGCATCCAATTATTCATGCTTTTAATTCATTCATCTGTTTTAACAGCCTTGAATATCCTACAATTCAAAAAGAAAACAAATTTAATAAATATAACTGAATAGTTTATTTGGAGCAGGTAAACTCATTTTAATAGTTCATTAATTTTGAATGAATGCGTGCTCTCAATCTGAGCAGACGATATAATAAATTTACCTAAGCGATCGTGTTTTGATTTAATCAAACTAGTTTCATAGATCCAAGTAAACTGCTTTGGAAATCGTAGTTTAATTAAACCTATTGACTGTCACATAAAATAACTATTTGTTTTCAATTGGTTTAATTAAAATATTGACTGGTTCAATTAAGTTTTTTTCTCAGTGTACTACACCGACGTCAATATGAATATAAAGCTCGTCACGAAGCTGATAGTTCGAAGCGCGTCATCGGCACTGCGCCTGTCGCATACTCCCGATCATTCACGAATGAACAGCCAAAACCTGCCGAATCCGCGATTCAAATAAACAATTTAACTGTTTTTTTTTTTATCAAAATGCTTGTTTGTTTGGAATGTACCTTTTCTACACAAACGTAATTATCTAAACTAATTAAACAGTTTAGTGACACAAATACCTGGTTTGCCATTTCCAAATAATCTCGTTCCAAAAATGCAGCTTAATTAAATCCAATAATTTAGTCAGAATAATTAAGAAATTCACTTTACACACAATTATTAGGGCGTTGAAGGGTGAACTTTCCCAGAAAAGTTGATCTCATATTTGAGAATAAACAATTTCTTTTTAAAGGAAGTCTGTTTTTCATTACTTTTACACGACTGTCACGATGGAAATCGTGACTGTACAAAAAAAACTAAATCCTTCTACTGACGCCTTTAGAAGACAAAACGACTATAAATTATATTTAACACTGTAATTCTTCAAAGGAACAATTAGTACACATTACAGAAAAGTTAAGTATGATATTCCAACTTACTGCTTCCACATCATATATAAAAACGCAAGTTGTGGTACCCAAAAAGCTGGAGTGAAATACAAGAGAAAGATTATCGTCATCTTCCGTGGATTTCCAATGGATTTTCCAAATGGTAGCGTAGATCCAACGACTCCTCCGGGAATCCCATGTTTACCAGAAGAATTTCTTATGCTTCGGAACTTGTCAGGATGCGCTGGTTTTTCAAGGACCTTAGGAGGTTCCACAAAGTTTTTAGTGATGAAACTTCTGGCAATTTGCCTCGCTGCAGGGTAATCTGCGGATGCTGCTTTTTTACTTATATGTGACAGTATATTACTCCACGGAATTGATATCACTCGCGGAGATTGCATTTCAATCTTAGGTATTCAATCTACTGGTAGTGATTCCGAGTAATGCCAAGCAACTTTGACAGATGTCATCGACTGGTTGCTTCCTTACGTGCCAAATACTGAGTGTTTAAGTGACGATACTGAATTATTGAAGATAACGATAACGACGGCGACGTAAGACGTAAAAACTAACCAAACCTGAACCGTGCTTTCAAACGTTCAGTGGTACATAAATAAATTATAACAACTATTTCATTTGATATGACGAGTAGTCCTCCCTTGAGGTTATGTAGCATGTTAAAACCACAAAACATTAGAACAGGTTTTAGAAGTCTAAAATGAACCAGAAAAATAGAGTGCTGTAACAGAACAGTACTCTGGATGCTCAACCATCATCCTCCGAGAATATCAGGCACCCTCTCTGAATACGCCCGCCTCTTACATAAACGTAGAACAGCATGTTCCGATTTCAAAAAATGTCTTTAAGTTCATTGACTCTTTACTTCCCACGCTACTCTGTACAACAAAAAATTAAATGATTTTCTTCCTCCCTCTAAGAGGAATTGCTGCAGGCGATCGCCGACTGTGACGTACGACCAACGACGACAACGCTTGTCCATCGGGCGATGGCGTCATTCGTATCGACTCCGATCCGCTAATAACTTTGCATTCCTTATAAAAAGAAAAAATAAGGCAAGGGTAGATCTATGATTAATAACATCCATTGCGGTTTCTTTTTTCTATTACTACATCGTGTTTCCTGTTTTCTTAAAGTACGGTGTGTAGGTCAAATAGTATGAAAAATTCCCCTCAAAAATGTACAAAACGTCGGAATCCGGAGCATGCACCTAAGCAGCACCCCATCCGTTCCGCTTAATAGTCATTGACAGTCGCACCTTTAGGGAGTCTATTCATGTTTACTTAAGATTTACAGATTCCCGGGGTTTCTAACACACCGGGCTAGCGGGAAGCCTCCGATTTGCCCTGATTTATATGCGAAAGACGATGGCCGGACGCTGGTTTGTTTGAATAAAACCAATAAGATATTATAGTCCAGGAAGTGATAGTTAATACTCCGGCGTCTATGAAGAGATTTTCCAAAAACAATGCAGCAAACTAGTAATATAGCTTTCGTTCGTCTGAGTACAAATGGCCAACAATTGACACCTCTTTCGTGCTATTTGGCAACTCATCAGAATGGTCTAGCACAAGTGCCATCTATTACCAGAATCGACCTATGCGACAGTGAAAAACAGCAAGCGGTCTGATGGAACTGTATCCCAGTTCGCATTTAACAACCGGCTCACCTCTGTGGCCGCTAGGTGCTGCTGATTCTGGTGCTATCGAGTTTAGTCGCGTTGATATTTACTCGTCATGTACCAGTATGTAGGCAAATGCAAAGATAAACAATCTCAAAATACATAATCGCATGAAACAAACACTGACTATGAAACTTGCATCAAGAGGTAGATCCTTTGAATTTCTCCTTACTGGGGTTGCCTTAAGGATATGGTCTATCAAACAGAGGTGATTTCCGTAACACAGTTACGAGCGAAAATCAGATGGGCTTCTCAGGAAATTTCGTAAAGGGAGTATTCTAGCAAACTAGGAAGATCATTTTTCAAAAGGTGCAGGGCGTGCATAGGAGTCAGTGGTGGCTGGTCTAGATGTTTTAATAGAAACTTACCATTACAACATCAATCGTATCTCTTACTGTTTATTTGTGTCATAAAAGCATTTTCTATTATTTAAGGAACAAGATGATCCCCCTTAAAATTGCAGTAAAAAGAAAATATTCAACAAAATGTTACAAAGCAGTACCAATTTTAAAATACATTAAAAGTATTTGAACATTTATCCCATTTTACGTACTAATTGGCTTTCATTAAAATATTACATTAGAATAGTTTTAATGGGGATTTCGCTGTAAGATCAGAAAAACACTGACTTCCATGTAACAATCAATTATGACGATTTTGAATCGAACCCAGCTCAATTGATGTTTGTGGAAATGGCAACAATTTAACTAGACGACAGTCGATTTATGATAAAAAAAATATTGCTGTATATCTCGGAAACCATGATACTTTTGCCTCAGTAACATTTTGCATTACACTTACTTCAATTTCCGGTCACCCTAAACAAAAGCAAACTTTTTTCTTCCAGGATATTATTCCTTTCAAAAGCGGGAAGTTACTTTCAATACTTCCTATTTGAACCTTGAAGAATAGGTTTGTGATCCTTGAACGTATGAACATACACGAATAATAGTAATATTATCCAAACAGTAGAGAGATCATCGGTAACGTGAGGATCACGGGCTTCCGAACTTTGTCGTCACTTCTCTCAAACGCAAGTGTCGAATTCAGTCTAAAAGCTAAAAACATGGATGCAAGTAAGCTCATCTAGTACGTTCCACGCATTCATATTTACTATGTTAAATGACGTTAACAGTTTCTGTAAGAAAACATTACCTATTTAATTCACCAAATTTGTTAATGTAATTACTGTTAGAACGGTTTGTTGACTATACTATAACGAAAAACCTAGAAATGATTTGAACTGATTTATATGAGAAAAACCCAAGAAGGTGAAGCTGTGCATATGTTACCTAAATCAGAAAAATTGGCGGCTTTATTTCGCTACGATGGACTTTTATGCCTCTTAGAACTACTGTCCGGTTGCAAATCCGTACTGCTTTATTTGAACATTGCTTCCAGTTCGTCAAGCTTTGCTCCCTTCTTGAAATCGAAAATATATGTTACTATACTTTATTCCGTGACCCGTAGAGTTTGTAGTGTGGTGAAGATTGTTGTTCTGAAAATTAGTTTATCAATATATCAACGTCTTAGCTACAAAGTAATTAAATTCTACATTCGTTGATCCGTTATTACTCCCTTCGCTCTTGAGAACATATGCTAGGGTGGTTGTGGACCACATCAAGGGAACAATATTACACTATCTAGGTTCAAAGACTATTTACCTTAAATTTATAGCAGCAAGCTCACGTATAATCTGGATGGTCATGTGATATTTTGGCGCAGTCATTTTCATTGTGAAACATTCGCCGTTTATCGATAACGTCATTGCTAAGTTTCACCGAAAAGGAATTCCTGAAATCAGCATAAAATATCTAATCCTTGTAGTAAACTAAGCTCTTCAATCTGTTGAATCAGAAATCGACGTTGCTCACACAGGCAAAAAGGCGATGGAGATTTTTATTCCAAATTCTTAAATCTGCCAATATGCCAAATTTCAACCGGCTCTGAAACTGTCCTGGTCTTAAAGCTACAAGGGTCTGTTATTCTAGGATTCTATTTTGTAGATACAATGCATGGCCTCTTAGGTAGTAGGTCAACATATACCATGCAAAACTAACCCTATCCTATAAATTATCATATTTTCATCCAGCAATACATCGTATACCGTCTACAAATATTTATGTATTTAAATATGCCACAAAGCCGTACAAGCGAGCCCATTTCAAATACAACGTAGCCGACTGGCAACGATTCAAAAGACCCACCCGTATCAAGGTCGAAGGCTTTTCAATTGCTCTTATAGTAACTCGATACTTTAGACTGCTATCGATATCAAAATGTGCTTGATACCAGACGGCAGAACAATATATGCCTACCTCCAACCCTTGCGATCTCTTGATGGTCCCACGAGTCAGCTTTGAGAGTCTTCTCGGTTCTTAATAAGTAACAAAGAGGCATTCATTTAGGTTGATTGAGATGTGATACAGAAACGGATTCAGTACGTTTCAGTAGTTGCGGAGCGCCACGCTGACAACCTTAACAAAATGCTGCAAATATTACCGTATTGGGAAATGTACCAATAAAAAATAAAATAATAAATAGACGAGAACTTGATCTGTCGCTCATTCAGCGCTACAGAATGTACCGCAGTTCTCCTATATGTATATAGCGCCTTTTGTCCTTGCATCTCTCTGGCTACTTGACATAACACTAAAATTATTCGTTAGTTTAATAGCAGAAAAAAAGAGCATTGACTATTCTAAAGCACATTTTTTACCATTTGCATCTTATGCTAAACATTCGCCAAATTACACAGATTTATCCTTCAACATTAATGATCAAAAACTGTTCATCACATATCTATAATTTATATATTTTTCTATTAACCTATTCTATCATTCTAAAAATGATGTTCAAAAAGCCGAATGTTTATCCCACTGACGAATTATGCACAGATCTACAAATATATGATATAGACAGCTTTATTTCTTATACAGAATCACTCGTCAGTATAAATTTGTCAACACCGACCAAAAAAATTAAACATAATCATTGTACACGGTACAAAATTCGTGGCACAGTGGTTCCTCAGCCACATTAATCTATAATGTAGCGGTCATATCTCTAGCGCCAAAATTTTATCAATCCATCAATCATACCAAATGATCGGAAATTATTTCAAAAGAAATTTGAATAAGGTTACATTCTATATCTAGGACTGAAATTAATAAACTCATAAATGCGAATATCAAGTGAATACATAATCCACTATGATTGTTGCCCGTTTTTGTAATCTGTATTCTACAGTTGCAGCTTGAAAGTACTGGTCCATGCACAGGCAATGCCTCCTATTGCTATTGCGCCTGTTCTAATTTTATATTTATCTACTCATTTTGTTTCTTTGTACACTGAGTGAATAAAAATTATTATTATTTTTAATATTAAACAGATGCCTTCCATGTATCCATTATCATAAACATTTATTTACCTCATTATAGGCATAGGAATTGGTAACACTGGAATACATTTCTTGAAACATCCCCGCCAGCACCATCTGAAGAAGTTACCATAAGCAATAATGTCTTCATAGGAAACACACACTTGGCCTCTATAATCATTATGATGGATACATAACATTGTCATACTCTTATTACTTCGAAATCTGAATTTTGAACAAAAGTTTTTTGTCGTTATTTTGCAATCTCTAAAGTAAATGAAATCCTTAATTAGCACTTGCTTTTGAGAATTTAAAAAGCGGTAACAAACTTCTGCTCACAATTCAAAAAAGGAATTGTTACTGGGGTAACATGTAAAAAATGCTAGAATTATATTAATATTTAATTCGCTGCTATCGAAGCGTACCTAGATATTTGCAATTAATTTCAATATCACATGAGCTTGCACTTAGGATTTTTCAATTTTATCACTTAAACATTGGTATTTCATTTCACTTCTGTACATCCAACACGTTCTTTCAGTATCGCACACGAATGAAACTCCTTCAAGCCCATAGACGCACTGCAATGCACAATCAAAAAATACCTTAGTTTTGAGATACTATAACCTTTCATTCATTGCACACCGTTCTTTTATGCACGAAATAAAGCTATATCCTCTTAATTTCTCAAACCAGTCTTGCCAGCCAGATATTGCTTCACTGTTTTTACACATACTAAACAGCTACAAAAGCATGCTACTTTTGGAGACATGAGTTTTCCTAGTATCTTTGACATTTCGGGCTCTTTACATTTTCCAATAATGCTCCACTAGTATAAGGAATTTTAAGCGATTAACCATGATAAACCGCGGTTTATAGTTATGCCCCTGATTATTCTGTCATTTACCACTCTTGCACAGAACGAAGAACTGAAAACAGGGTTGCTACACGCAACTCTTTTGTGGTCCAACGTCAACGATTGTGAGTACCTACAATTCAAATATAAGTAAATACTACACTGAGATATTAACAACATACCTGATTACTTTTTGAATTAAGAAAAACAATGGATGACTCCATAGAAACTCAGTAGTACTTCTTTTATCATCCTTTTTTCTATGATAACTTCTTACGGAAAATTGTGAGTGACTGACTGCACAAAGGAAACACAAATGGCACAAAAGAATAGGTCATACTATATTCATGGATTAACGTTTGACATTCAAGTGCCGCATACAAAACCATCAACTGAGCAAGCTTATTATTGGGCTTAACTGTCATAAACGGTGACGTCACAAAGAGCCAGTTCGTGACGTCATCATTTGACAGTTGTTACAATCTGCGCCACTTAAAATGGAAAGGTCAAAACTAAACATGACCGGTTATGATTGCGTTATGTAGTTTCAGTTGCACCCCCTGTGAAAATTGAAGTCCAATGTCAGAAAGGTAGCATATTATGATGGATTTAGATTAAGAAACATAACAGCAAATATAATAACAACGTTTCTCAGGCTATAATTATTTATAAACATGTAAAGGCACACGTTGCGTAAACCCAATTTTCTTTGTATAATTTCGGACAAAAGAAAACTCGTCGCGTCGCGTAGTCAGCAAGCAGCAATTAAGGTTCTATCATGTCACCGTTGACAAGCGACATATGACGGATCGCAAGCAGTGGCGCTTCGTACAAAGCGGCAAGCCCTGATTAATTCGAAGAATAACAAGCGACTATCAGCGCCTACTGGGAGGTGCCAGTACCTACTTTGATGTGCCGCCAGAAAAGGTCACGGAGAGAAATTTTTTTCACACGCGGCTGGGAAAACACAAAGCTATGTTTAGAATACTGCGCTAGCAAGAATTTGGTAGAAAATCTAACATCACATTTCAGAAAGCCCTGAGAGGGGCGTATAAATGTACACGTAACGCTAGCAACCATGATTAAGTGCTTCAAGCGTATATAGCCAGTGACAGATGTTTTAGTGAAAAATCTCACACTTGATACTGCCGAGCTTTACTGAGTGGCTATAAGAGCCTTCTCCTGTCTGAAAAAGATACATAACAAAAGATCCAGTAAAACTCTCCAAACAATTTGATGGCAAATATTTAAGTGTCTAGCGATCTTCCTCGTACTCGTTTCAGGATGTTCTTCGACTTCGTGCAGCACTGCTTCCTCAATTTCATGTGTTCCCACACTTAGAGGTCTACCTTCACATGCTCTTTTTCGGACAGAATAAGTTTCAACAAGACGATGATGGATATTAGGAAAGGTTCGACTATCTGGCAAAGCACGATCGGGATAACTCTGGCGATAAATCCGTCTGGCTTGCTCACCATTACCGTCGGCAAGGCCATATACGTAATGAATTTCCGCCATTTCTGCATTTGAATAATTCACCATTATTAACAAGATTATAAAAACTAAATAATGAAAAAGATGTCACAGCGAACAGATTTGAATAACAGAAACTCGTCAGATGTCAAAAGCGAGTGCCATATTCCAGAGCAACTAGATATTTATTGCTAAATTGCATTCTTCAATTATTACATTAATTTTCTCGGACAATAGAACGGTTTTTATTTTTTTACTCAAAAATGGCGCATCGAAGGAAAACAATTCAGGAGAGATCATTTATTTTAAATTGAACGGTGAATTCAAAAATATTTTTTATTTGGCAAAAAACCATTGTAATACTATTTTTCTCTTAAAAAATATCAATGTCAATACCCGTACGTACGCCACTGTTAAAGCTAAAAGTTATTTTTGCATTGAAAAATATGCACCTTTATTAACTTTCACTACGTACTCAATATCAGTGAAATATCTGAAGCGGTTCTGAAAATATTGATCAATCTCCATTTTTTTCCTAAAACTTCAACACCCCGAGTTTTTCTAAGGAAACATTTTTGGACCATAGTTTATGGAGCAAACTAACATTAATTTTTCATGTAGATTCACATCTTTAAATATTCGCATATCATTAAGGAACACCCTATGTACTATACCGCCTGAATCGTTAGCCTCTAGCGGTCACTGTGTAATTCGGCTATCAAACGCGAACTGAGATCTTTACAGTTTCATCGGTTGCTACTATACTCTCGCAGTGGTCGATTCAGGTAAAAAAGGCACTTTGGCCACAGAAAATGTTGTTGTTTTGTTGTTTTGTTTTGTTTAAATATCAAAATATATCATTTTGAGTTAAATTTTGTGTGCATTTGAGTTAACGTATTTTCGACTTATTTTTCCAGCTAGTCACATCTGTAATTTGAATTTGGCATAATTTGCTTGCTAACGAACTTTATGTGCACTGTATTTACACCATGCGTCTGTTAAAGCAAAACAGTGATATGAGGCCTCAATTTATTACTACGGCAGCGGTCTTTTCATCTATTACAAGTCCAGTAAATTTCAGTGAAAACAGCATACCTATGTCTAAGTCACTTGGCATCTAGGTATGCCTAAAATTCGTTAACAACGGTCATCTTCGAATTCGAAAATTACATCGTATTAAATTTTGTCGACCTGTGGCATGTGTCCGTACCCGCAGCAACACTAATGGCTTCACCACATAATTTCTTCATGAAGTGGGCAAAAACCGCAAAGGTGTTTCTCTCTTACCAGCAGGCCCCGCACGCGTCACACCGATGGTCCGTGCTATGGCCACCATCCCAGGCGGATCCGAGTCCCATTGAGGATGACGGGACACCCGCATAACGGCGCTAGCGGGCCTGGGCCGTTACCTGCAGTAGCGTGGAACTCTGTCGGGCAAAGGAAGTAAATAGATGAAGGGTACAGGGGGAAAAATATGAATGTCACAAAAAGAAATTTTCGAGAAAAGCGAATTCGAAAACAGACTCCTAGATTCGTTATACAGGGTCGGTCAAAGATCTGACCGAGTACCATAGATTCCTGATTATATGAAATTGAAAAAAAGTTAAATTGTAAAAAAAAACATTCATGGTTGCCCAAAAGTGAAAGCAGGCCAGACATTTTTTAATGGAAAATTCCTTTTTTTTTGGTATCTTGAGATTTTATTGTTTTAAACATTTTTTATGTATTTTATGCCTGAATTCAACTTTTTTTGGGGTATTGAGGCCAGAAATGAGACTTTCGTCATATGCGTAAACCCTGTAAAATCTACTGATTGATTAACAAGCAAAATGCATCTTAAGTTTTACGATCTGTTCTAATATGAGAACTACCTTAACAGAGAATTTATTACACATGAGAAAAAGCTAATTTTCTAACCTCAATAGCTCAAACACAGAATTATTTCTAATTATTTTTGACATGAAAAAAACCATGAACAAGAAAATCTTCATTCAAAAAAATATAGACAAAACAAAACATGGTAACTGTTTAAAATGATTACTTAACGTTTATTTCTTTTGACGCAGATTGGTGTATGGGAAACTGTTGTAGTAGCTACTAGTTTCGGTGACGATCAGTGGACGTTCATCTCTTTTCATACAACGGCTGTTACATTCATCTTTTTTCCCTGTACGGCAAGTTTTCAATTGGGTATAACTATGATCTGTCATTATTTTTGCGCGTTTCCGATACCTCATTGGATTGTATTTCGTTAAGACCACACGTTGCGGGCTCTAACTGCAAACACCAAATTTATGACATTGACAATGGTTCAATATGATTGACTTTTCCACATCTTGCGGACTAATACCAGTCTACAGTTTTTAAATAAAAAAAATCACTTTCATCCCAAAGAAGCCAGGATCTAAGATCTCAGTAACCTATGGTCCGCGCCCTCCGAAGGGTTCGCGTACGGGGGTCCGGAGACATACATCTGGACCATTTAACAATAATGAATAAGTGTCATGCTTACTTAGCTTGGCCACAGTGCAGAAAACACCTCACTCCCCCAATGGCTAGTGTACCACCCACCCCTAGATAACTATATCCTTCAAAAAGAGAAACGCTGTCCTTTCAGATTACAGGAATGTGTTACCATTTTTTTTAAATTGTGCTTGATTGCCTAGCGATCCGAGGATAAAAAAGGAGTGATATCCCTCTAGGCACACACGTGTTCAGTGGGTGATAGATCGGGAGGTCTAGGGACTAAGACACCAAATCGACTTGATTGTCTTCAAAATGGGCCAACGTAACTGTGGTATCGCATTATCTTAATGGAAACGTGTGTTGATGACCGTAAATAAGGCAAGATATGTGGTTTCCTCACATCCTCGATGTAACGTACGGCGATCATGTTGTCTGTGATGAACACCAATAGCGACTTGCTTTTATAAGCAATATCCCCCGATACCATGATTCCAACAGTGTGTAGTACATGTGTTTCCATAGAGAATTGGGAATCTGGTCCCACCGTTGCACGGACATCATGCATCCCCAAAAATAATCTGTCGTTTCTTATGTTCTACAACTACCAGTAGAAAGGAAGCCACCCACACATGCGCAGTCTCATAATAATCAATTTCCCTTCAAGAAACGTTAATTTTCTTTGATTCTGAAATAAAAGAAAATATTTTTGAGAATAATTTATTAAAATAAGAACGAAACCTGGAATAACAAAAATAATCTCTCTCTTCCTCTGTATACAATATTTTTTTACCTTACCTACTTTACCCTACATAACTACTCCACTGAGTGTTTGCCTACCGACTGCTTTATTTGCTGCTAATCGCTTTACGACAGAGGCGACGCAGATTTATGAATCTGGATGTACTGTCCTTTGTGATAGGCTGAAAACAGTGTATCTAAAAAAATGGACAAAACAGTGAAGAGAGCACCCCCATAGTTACATAGATGATACAGCGAAACAAAAACTCAACAACAATAGCTGGCCTTACGTGAGGGTTTGCAATCCTGACAATGACTGTGAATGGTAATACTTTCATTGATATCGGACATATTGATATAAAACTACTCTTCCGTGAACTAGATGCATATGTCGTGGCCATATCGTAGAATTGACAACAATTTCATGAAATGACCAACTGAATTTGAACATATCGTTAAATCGTCAACGTTTGATACTTGGTCATCCACTATTGACCATATCGTGAAATAGGGTGTCCATAAAAAATTCAATAAAAATCCAAAACATTCTATGAACTCGTTTGTTCTTTAAGGACGACAAACATTGTTATTAAAACTAGAAACAATTTTAAAATACTTTAAATGTTACAACGTGCCACAAGTTATTTTTTTTTTAATATATAAATGAACCAAAACAGGAAGTTGAAATAAAAACTAAGATGTATTCCACATTTCACATATGTAGAATAATATAAACAAAAACAATATTTTATCTGGCACACTATTTTTTTTATTCAAGTACCTGTGAGACACACGCTTTTGGTTGTAAGTAAGTATATGCACGTTTATTTGATCATATCGTTAAACAATTTGAAATCATTGATCTGATCAACGCACACCATGGTCGAAAGGAGAAAATCAACAGAGGTCAGAATTCTCTCAGAATACTCCGAAAATTCGTGAATATTTTGAAACACCATGTGTAAATATTCTCACGAATCTTATATAAATTGACAAAAAATCACGTATGCATTTACAATTTTCACTTTTGACTGACTAACAATTTTCCACTGACACGAAAAGCTGTAGCAGTTGAAAACACTTTCTATCACTGTTCGGCTTTTCTAATCCAAGAGGCACTATTGAAACAGTGTGCAGATTTGAGCAATCAATTGTGAAACCGACATATTCTGCACAAAAAAGTTAACAAGGCTGAAAAAAATCTACCTAAGGTGATGTGATTGTCTTTCCAACTCCTAACTATTCTCAAAAACTACAGGATCCTTAATCCCCATCCACGAATTACTGAATAGAATGGGACCAGCCACGGTACTGAGACCATCTTTCTCACCAGCGATTTTTTTTGTCCCCCAAATAAGTATAGGTTCAGTTTCTTGAAATACAGCAAGAGGCGGTACTCTACTAAAAGTCGATGAGGTGAAAACCACCTGTAGAGTTTATAAATACGGATTTGCATTCTTTATGATGCCTTATATTTTTCTCATCAGAATGCTTCCCATAATACAAACACTGGTGGGCGGGCCATCCTCTTGTTCTGACTGTACACATAGTTGATTCTTGTATTCCAAATGGAGCCCATTGTTAGAACTCTGAGTGTAATCAATATTACCTCCCAAATTACGGTGTTTAAATGTGAAAAGTACCGTGGAGACTCAGAATCAAATATATAGCATGATTCACTGATTTGTAGAATCGTAGGCACTTCTAGGTTGAACTACCAAGTAAATTTGGTGTAGTTCATGGCTATCAGGATGTAATCATTTTTAATTTTCTGTATGTGGAAAGGGTTTCAAAATGTTCAAAGAAATTTTTTCAAATAGAGCGGCTGCTATGAGGAGCTCAAAGAAATTTTGCTAATACGATTTTTGAACTGCCTAAGGTTAGCAGAAGTAGGAAAAGCCTCCTCAACTAGATTGTACCACAATCCCGACGCCTTAGGAACAAAGAACCGGTCGTATCGGTCAGTTCTAGATGTACAAAGTTCGACATGGTTAGGATGGGAGGCCGAAGTCAGACAGGTCTGTCTGGCAGGCACGTCGCGCGGCGACGTCGTGGAGGAGAATTCTGAGGAACAAAGACCGTTGATATAGCGGTAGAAGAGAGCTAGATCGCAGATGGCCCTCCGTTAGAGAAGAGTTATCGTTCAGTCGGACAGCTCTTCTCCAAAGACATCTAAACCTACTTCAGAGAGAAAACCTGTTACAATGTACCGCCTCATCTGTGCTCTTGGTTGCTCGAGAAACAAATTCTACAATTATAGCACCACTCCTTAATGTCATCCAAATACTACTACTAGTAGACATAGTAAAAGCGCTGTAGTACTTTCTGCAGTGTAGTTCTTCACACCCAGATGCCTTCCTGATATTCACTTGTAAAAATAATGAGGGAACCCCTCTGTTGGGTACCACCAACTGAGCTCTGCTCCTTTTCCACCAAAAACAAAATTACATATATCCTGGTGGCCATTGTCTATTTCACCATGAATAAGCAAAAAAGTGCTTCAGATGATATTTAACATATTGTCGCATTTTATCTGTGCGTACATCTACGATACAGATATGCTTTATTTTCCTTCTTTTGAAGTGTCAGTAAGATTCGTTCCACTGGCTTATTTGTTTTAAAGTATTACCACACGTATTTTTTGACACAACGAGCCTAAGACTCCAAGGGTGTCACTCTCAGTTAACAAAGCTCCCTAACCGTTTTTTAATACCTAATCAAAATGATGCATGTCGACTTTCACGAAAAATCGACGAAATTGAAAACTGTGAGAAACCGAAATCTGGTAAAGTAACAAAAAAACCGCAACTCTATTGTACTCATCGAGCAATTCATAAAAAATGCCGTTTTTATGTAGGGCCCGTCCTGAAAAGGGACTACGGAAAGAATTCGTCACGCTGCTTTACTTCTTATTGTCCTGTGCGAGGGACCTAAAGGATTTGCCGTCATTATTTTTTATGTCTTTTTATCTATTTAATTCGCGTGGTACGTTGAAAATTTGTATGACAACGGCGCTAACATGCATGAAGGTATGAAGAAAGGTTTTCAAATCGGTCGGCTCTGCTTAAAACATGATTAGCAGATATTTACTTGAAGGATACTGTTATAGTCAGAATAATCTCAGAGGCTTTTTCTAAATCCAAGTAATCCCAAAGGCAAATTCTACAGGGTGGCCCATCCATGTGTGGACGGAATATTATTTTGGGAAAATCTATTTATGGCATGTTATACATGACATTTGAGGGCACATTTCTAAAATATTGGCAATTATACAGGGCTACCCAATTTTGACCTACATGTCAAAGTTGTGATTTTTTAAATAGAATTCGTCAAATTTTATTGAATATTTGGATAAACGAATTCGAAAGAAGAAGATTGATATAACATACTATGGGGTTTTGTTAATTAGCTACTGAGATGTAAGGTGTTTTGTCCAGAAAAACCGGCTACTTCGCCAACCCCTCAATCCGCCATTTTGAAATTTGCAGTGCTGAATTTTGTATTAAAAAAAAGTTACTACCTCAGTTTTTATCTTATTTGTTACTTTTTCGAATTTACATTTTTACTCATACAGGGTGGTCAAAAACGCGAATTGTACTTTTTCTCAAAAATTTCAAATGCATCACCCTATATATTTGTAACAAGTTTGGATTCAATTGTTTATACGCTTTTTTTGGTATAAGATTTGATTCAGATAAAATCACTAGATTTTGAGTTATTAAGCTTTTAATAGAACAACACACCAAAATTAAGGAAAAAAAATCACGTCATCCATGGAAACAAAATACAAACAGTGGGCGAGTTTCATATTGCCACTAAGAGTTCAGATTTGACGTAAAAATTAATAACAATCAGAACAGTATAAATCAGCTTCAAGCGTAATAGAGAAAAACAACTATAACAACAACATAAACAAACAACTATCACTACTGAAGACCTAATCTAGAAAAACTGCTCGAAAATATTTCCACCATGTTGAATACACAGCCGTAGTCTTTGGATAAATGACCGTTGCATATCCCTCAGCATGTTTTCCTTATGTTCAGAAACGCATCCTTAATCCTTTCCTTCATATTTTCCGGGGTCGATGGTGGATATTTATAAACCTCTTGCTTAACGTAGCCCCATAGAAAGAAGTCCATCGGTGTCATATCTGGTGATCTAAGGCCCATCACGACGGATCCAACAATTGTTACTCCAGGTCTCCAAATATACTAAGTGACATATAAATCCGAACACCCAGTTTAAATGGTTTTATTTTAATAAAATTTTGTATAAGTACTTAATGAAGCATAATAAGTAAATGATAAAAATTTCAAAATAATTGCAATTCTTTAAAGCCCTTTGACCTTTAATAATGTGTGGATGCACCCTGATGCGCTACGCATTCTCCAACGCGCCTAGGCATGCTTCTGATCAGGTGGTCAATGTCCTCCTGTGGTATCTCATTCCAGGCAACCACCAACTCCTCTCGAAGTGCTTCTAGAGTCTGATGAGGACGTTGCAAATTGAGCAATCTCCTACCCATCATATCCCACACGTGCTCAATTGGGGATAAGTCGGGAGATCTTGGTGGCCATGGTAACAATGTGACATCATTATGTTGAAAGAAGTCTATTGTGACTCTTGCAACATGTGGTCGGGCATTATCTTGTTGGAAAGTTGGATCTGCCAGGGTGTCATGATAGGGTAAAAGATGGGGTTCTAGAACTTCGTGGATATAACGCTGCGCGTTCATGTTACCTCTGATGAAGATTAAAGGTGACCTGGAACCATAAGCTATAGCACCCCAAACCATAACTCCAACCACGTCGCCTTCTAACCCTGGCACGACCATCGTGCATGCCTAAACAAAATCGAGACTCGTCACTAAAGACAATACTGTTCCATTCCTGATCCCAGAGTGACCGTTGTCTGCACCACTCAAGGCGATTACGTCGGTGTTCTTGAGTTAAAGGGAGGACCCAGTGTGGCCGGTATGAAAACAAGCCAAAACTTCTCATTCGTCGGTAAACACTTCGCATGCCAATAGGTCTTCCGTGTTCTGCAAACCATTCATTTGCAATGGACCTGGTAGTGGAGAAACGGTCCCTTAAGGCCAATAATCTTAGGCGGCGATCTTCACAGTCTGTTGTTCTACGGCGGCGTCCAGTGCCCCTTGCTCTTTGCGTACGGCCTTCTCGAAGCCATGCCTGACAACGCCTAACCACAGTGACACTTCTTTGCACTCTAACTGCAATTGCCCGGAAAGAAAGTCCAGCTTCCCGAAGTCCCACTATACGGCCCCTATCAAACTCACACAAGTTGACGAAATCGTACAGGTCTCCGTACTCTAGGCATCGTAACCGATTGTAAAGGATGTCAAGAACCAAAATCCGCCAACGTTGATTCTTTACTGCGGCTGAAATATTCATTTTCAGAGCGTTAGTGAATTAAAAAAAAGCAATATAAAAACCGGAATGTCCAACTGATAAGGCTGAAAATTTTTCACTTGTTATTTACAGTAAGATAAATACATTCACCAACTTTTATTAAAATAAAACCATTTAAACTGGGTGTTCGGATTTACATGTCACTTAGTATAGTTACGCACACGATTATGATAATGCGCAGGTGCGCAGTCATGTTGGAAATACATATGAATCCTAGTTTGTAGGTTGAATCCAAACTTGCACGAATATACAGGGTGATGTATTTGAAATTTTTGATAAAAACTACAAATCGCGTTTTTGACCACCCTGTATGAAAAATTAAAACTCGAAAAAGTAACAGATAGGATAAAATCTGAGGTGTGTAAGTTTCTTCTGTTACAAAGTTCAGCACTCCAAATTTCAAATTGGCGGACTGAGGGGTTGCCGAAGTGGGGGTTTTTTATAGACAAAACACCTTATATCTCAGTAGCTAATTACCAAAACCCCATAGTATGTATATCAATTTTCTTCTTTGTAATTGATTCATGTAAATATGCAATAAAATTTAAGGCATTTCATTTAAAAAATCACAACTCTGATATGTAGGGACACCCTGTATAATTGCCAATATTTTCCCAAAATGTATTTGTTTGTGAGTAATATTCCGTCCACACATGGATGTGCCACCCTGAGAGAATCGCGTTTGCTACAACCAGAAACAGGTGCAGGGATCATCTGGCCAACGCATGGAGGAACGCTCAAGGTATAAGCAAAGAGTAGTTATATAAAGATAAGACAATTCGTGGATGTCTCTTATAATTTGTTGGTCATCTCCATTAATATGTAAGATTTGACTAGTCTTGCACATATCAGTACGCGATGTAACCAAAACAGCGATCTATGAGCGGACCGTCGTGGTTTTGGTGTTCCGCTCATAGATGGTTCGAAATTCCGCGTGTTTCACACGGTATTTAATGAAGCGGTGTTGCCAAACTGACAAAATGTTCAGAAAACGCTACATTCATACTGAGCTGATGGAGTTCAGTTCCTTTCACGGTTTTTGGTGGTTACGTCAAAAAGTCATACGAAATAAATCATATTATGACCAAGATGCCTAGATAACTGGCACTTATTTCAAATTTACCGACGATTCATCAAATAAGCAATTTGAGGTTAGAACAGAATTGAATTTCATGTTGAAATTACTTTTTTGTTGTGTAATAATGCGTGTAGAGTCCTGAAATTTAAATAGCTATGTGAAAAGGTATAGATTTTGATAATAATTTCTATTTACATGACGCGGAAAGCACTCGCAAGAAGTGTAAATTATAACTTTATTGAACGAAAACTATATTTCTTAAGTTGCAAACGGATGATGCATGTTCCTATCATCAAACAAAAGTTAATATGTACAAAAAGGTGCTTTTACTACGGGTGATGGACAATGCATTCATCCAGCAAGGTTTATCTATCTGTCAAAATCGCATTTATCTCGACCCAAATAAGAACAGCACGTGCTTAAGCATTATCAGCTGTTTTGTGGACGCCATGTTTTTGGTTACACCTATTATCTGTCTCTTATTTATTCGCCTTAGCTAACTGTCTTCTCTTGATAAAACTACTCTTTGCTATAACAAGCATCACCATGTTAATCCAGATGCAGACGTGCCAAAACTGGCTTGAGATGAACCAACTAGTGCTTAAGTTACAGAAAACAAACTGTGTTATGTTTCGATCAAACCAAACAGCTGCTGAATTTTCTCAGGTTGTTTTCAATCTACATGTTATTAAATTCACAGAAGATACAAAACTTTAAGGTGTAACATTCGATCAAAATTTCAAATGTGACGAACAGATTGATATTACAGGCTGAACCATGCGAGCTACGCAATCAGGGTACTGGCAAACCATCTTCCTTTCTCAGCTTTACTAACAGCCTACTATGGACTTGCATACCATATTTAATCATCAACTGGGGTAACAGTACAGCCGCACACAGAATTTTCATGATACAAAAACGGTTACGTACCTCGTATGATTTGGAAAATCCAACAGTGTTTTTACTTCAAAATACGACTTTCTCTTGCTTGTTTCTACAGAAATGTATTCAGTTGTGCCAACGATTCTTTATTCATCATTCCTATTATCATAAGCTGTCATAAACTACTTAATTAAATGAATTTATCTCTTCTCTTTTGTCTGGTGCATACTTTAAGGTGGTCAAACATTTCAAAAATGAATGAACAATCTTATTTTAATTTTCCCATTACAATAATATTACGTTTTAGGTACACTGTTTTAACTTGTACAAAATGATATCAAGCATATTTCATATCGTTAACTCTATTCACCGTTCATAACCCCTCAAAACCTCTGGTAATTAGGTCGATTTATTGCCTCCCTTATCCTTAATTAGTCCTTCACGTTTACCACAAGACTAACCACGCACTTCGCTTGCTCATCGTGGGAACTTCCTGTATCGTTTCCACAATCTCGCTTATCGTCTTCAGTGTAAGCACAATTACGGTTCTGTCATTGTGGATATGAAATTGTGTTTGTCATATCTGCGTTTGAAACTACCCGACGAAAATGTTCGTTGGTGGTAACGAAATTGTTATCAGATTTCACCCGATTATATTTGCTTTAGTATACTTTCACTTCCCTTACAGAAAAAATATGAAATTGAGATGCAAACATACGTGTAGATGTGTGATAAATAGGGGTGTGGTGGGTTTCGATCGCCCTTTGACAAACCCAGGATGTTTTGACAAGTAGGTGCAACTAATCTCAATTTTCCCACAAATACTCGTAAGAAAAGAAAGTGCTGTGCTCATAAAGATGATCCATTTCGGTTTATTATAAGTTTTTGCGGAAAATGTGGGACATTTTTATGAAAGTTTTGGCTGTTAATCACTACAAATGCTTAGAAATTCAGCTATTCAATGTTATTCACTCTTCAATAAAAGATAAATGGTATGATTTCTCGCAATAATCAATAATCAGAGAGGAAAATAAAATTATTATCTACGCCACTCTCTTTTCTGAAACACTTATTACATATATTATTATGCTTGTTGACAAATTTTGGTCAAACTGTTTCTTTTTAATTGATTTCAATATTTGAGGTACACTAACAATCAGGGGATCAAACAAAAATTGAAAATTTTTTGTGAGTCTTTCAAGTGCTAGATGTAGATAAAGATGGTCCTAATAGTGTTTTAAGAGAAGTATGGGGTTGTCCAAAACGGACGCAGGAAAGTAAACGCATATTAAAACAAGAAAGATTGATATTCAAATCAAGTTGGGTACTTTATTCTGAAGGTTCATTTACACCATTTATGTATGAAAAATAATATCGCTCAAATGTTCACCACGACTGGATTTACAGACGTCCACGCGATGGTCGAAATTTTCAATGACATTTTGCAACATGGTCGGTTCTATGGCATTTATTTCGGCAATGATGTTGTTTTTGAGTTCTTGGAGGGTGGCTGGTTTGTTGACGTAGACTTTGCTTTTCAAATATCCCCATAAAAAGAAGTCCAAGGGAGTCAAATCGCACGATCTTGGTGGCCATGGCACATTTCCTCTGCGCGAAATCACGCGATCACCGAAGAAGGACTACAATCGATGGATATTGACGTTGGTTGTGTGGCATGTTGCACCGTCTTGTTGGAAATAAAGATCGTCCATATCCATTCCTTCAAGTTGCGGCAAAAAATAGTCCTCTATCATCACGTGATATCGCTCAGAATTGACAGTAACGGCGTCCCCGGCCGCATTTTCGAAAATGTAAGGTCCGATGATGCTTTTTGACAATGCACACCACACAGTCACTTTTTGAGGATGCATCGGCTGCTCTTGATACTCACGGGGATTTTCGTTCGCCAGATGCGGCAGTTTTGCTTGTTTACCGTCCCATTCAAAGTGAAATGCGCTTCGTCGCTGAACATGATTTTTGATGAAAAATTGGCATCAATTTGGCGGTGTTCAAGGAGCCAATCTGAGAACGTTCGGCGCGAAAAATGGTCGGCCCGACGCAGCTCTTGCGTCAATTGGATCTTGTAGGCGTGTACATTCAAATCCTTGTGGAGAATGCTGAGCAAACTGGTTCTCGAAATGCCCAATTCTTGGGATCGACGCGTTGTTGATTGTTTCGGATCGTCTCTCACACTCTCCTTCACAACAGCAATACTTTCTGGTGTGCGAACGCTCCTTTGCCGGCCAGAGCCTGGCAGATTTGCCACAGAACCTGTTGCCTCGAATTTACGCACCAGACGACCGATGGTTGTTTCGTTTGGGCGGTTGTTGCGACCGAAATGTTCACGAAGCGCGCGAAACATGTTTTTTATTTTTGCACCATTTTTGTAGTGCTCTTGACTAACTTTAATGCGGTCTTCAATCGAATACGACTCCATAGCGATCAATGGTAAACATTCAACTAACAAAATGACATGTCGGTGACAGAAAACAAAGATGGCGTCTATGTCAAATTGACGTTTACTTTCCTGCGTCCCTATTGGACAACCCTTTATATTAAAGCCTTGAATGTCTAGTTTTTCTATCTTTTAGTTCCGTGCCAATTTTTTGCAAGTTTTTGCCAATTACAAACTTTTTTTTGCTAAGCAACTACGTAAGCTCAATAGCCTGTTTAATTAGATTCAATTTAATTTTTTTCAAAACCTTGATATGACCATTTTCTTACTGAGATATCGAATTTTTAATGAGAAAGCAGTCTTTTGGCTTTCATCATCGATAACTCAGCAACCAATCATCATACAGATAATTTAAGGATGGTTTTAAAAGCTTGAATCGGATATTCAATGGTATCAATGACCATTTATGGAAAAAATACATCCTTCACATGGACTAGAAAAAATGGGAAATATGAGAGAATTTATGTGTTTTTTTTTGACAATATTAACAAAATGTCTAATGTCACTTTGTTCTACTTAGACGTTTCTTTTTTTAACAACAACAACAAAGGAATTGAAGGTTTACGTTTATTGTCTCTAATAAACGAGCATTCATGGAAACAAACAATTTTCAAAAATGTTAATCCTTTTTGTAAGAAAACGTGTCAAAAGCTCGATAAAACTGTTTTCAATTCATACAAGGTTTTTGTGAGTACGGAGTTGTAAAAATTAATATACTAAGTGACATATAAATCCGAATACCCAGCTTAAATGGTTTTATTTTGATAAAATTTTGTATAAGTACTTAATGAAGCATAATAAGTAAATGATAAAAATTTCAAAATGATTGCACTGCTTTAAAGCCCTTTGACCTTTAATAATGTGTGGCTGCACCCTGATGTGCTACGCATTCTCCAACGCGCCTAGGCATGCTTCTGATCAGGTGGTCAATGTCCTCCTGTGGTATCTCATTCCAGGCAACCACCAACTCCTCTCGAAGTGCTTCTAGAGTCTGAGGAGGACGTTGCAAATTGAGCAATCTCCTACCCATCATATCCCACACGTGCTCAATTGGGGATAAGTCGGGAGATCTTGGTGGCCATGGTAACAATGTGACATCATTATGTTGAAAGAAGTCTATCGTGACTCTTGCAACATGTGGTCGGGCATTATCTTGTTGGAAAGTTGGATCTGCCAGGGTGTCAAGATAGGGTAAAAGATGGGGTTCTAGAACTTCGTGGATATAACGCTGCGCGTTCATGTTACCTCTGATGAAGATTAAAGGTGACCTGGAACCATAAGCTATAGCACCCCAAACCATAACTCCAACAGTGAGATGAACATGTCTTTCAACAAAAAACTGTGGACTCCTCCTTTCACCACGTCGCCTTCTAACCCTGGCACGACCATCGTGCATGCCTAAACAAATTCGAGACTCACTAAAGACAATACTGTTCCATTCCTGATCCCAGAGTGACCGGTGTCTGCACCACTCAAGGCGATTACGTCGGTGTTCTCGAGTTAAAGGGAGGACCCAGTGTGCCGGTATGAAAACAAGCCAAAACTTCTCATTCGTCGGTAAACACTTCGCATGCCAATAGGTCTTCCGTGTTCTGCAAACCATTCATTTGCAATGGACCTGGTAGTGGAGAAACGGTCCCTTAAGGCCAATAATCTTAGGCGGCGATCTTCACGGTCTGTTGTTCTACGGCGGCGTCCAGTGCCCCTTGCTCTTTGCGTACGGCCTTCTCGAAGCCATGCCTGACAACACCTAACCACAGGGTCACTTCTTTGCACTCTAACTGCAATTGCCCGAAAAGAAAGTCCAGCTTCCCGAAGTCCCACTATACGGCCCCTATCAAACTCACAACTTGACGAAATCGTACCGGTCTCCGTACTCTAGGCATCGTAACCGATCGTAAAGGATGTCAAGAACCAAACTCCGCCAACGTTGATTCTTTACTGCGGCTGAAATATTCATTTTTAGAGCGTTAGTGAATTAAAAAAAGCAGTATAAAAACCGGAATGTCCAACTGATAAGGCTGAAAATTTTTTCAATTGTTATTTACAGTAAGATAAATACAGTACATTCACCAACTTTTATTAAAATAAAACCATTTAAACTGGGTGTTCGGATTTATATGTCACTTAGTATATTTGCAATCTAGTCCTTGGTTTTCCAAAGAAAACAACATTCTTTTGTTTTTTTTTCCATCCCATATGTAATGTTTTTTCATAATCACTGATCCTTTTAGATAATTCATTGCAGCTTTAAGGACCAACCTGTATGATGATGGCTCATGAGGTAGCGATGATCAAATCCAAAACGATCATTTTCGTTAAAGATTCGATATCTCAGCAGGAAATATCGCGTCGTGAAAAGTATTTTTTTAAATCACACTACTTCCTAGAATTGCGCGGAGTCTACAGCTGCAAAAATACGTTCACTAAATGATCCAAAAACCACACGTTTGTAGCTTCAAAATGCTTTTCTTAGAACCTCAATACAAACATCTGAGATACACCACTTCAAAGAATCATCAAAATGTACAATTTCTATTTGAACACTTAATTTTTCCATTAGTGTATAATCAGTACAAAAAACTTACATGCGCACTACTTTCAGAATATACTGGAGGTAGTAAAATTAGATATTGAAAATTGTATGTTTTACAGTGAGGGAGCAATCCTATCTCAACACACCGTTATTTAAAGATTATTCATTTTATCCTTAATGAGTCTCCTCAGCGCAGCAACAGCCTGTATATTGATAAAAGAACATTTCTTTAACCTAATAAAAGTTCAAAATTAATCTCTAAAGAAAAATTTCATTTGCTCTTCTTACAATGTGAATTCCTCTATACATTTTTTCTAAATTCTAATCTATTTGAGTTAAATTATTCAGTCTGTCAATCTGGAATGTATGAATTGATAAGCAACTGTTATATCACACAGTATGTACAATAAAATAACGATAAGAAAGACAGCTAATTATCAATTGAACATATAGATGTTATTTAATGATAGAGAAACGATGAAAAATGGACTGATCGCACTTGAACCCCTCCTATTATCTCGTTCTCTCGCCATATGATAGGATCAACTTTCAGCGTCATATCATTATTGCAACTAACGAGCGTGAATATTGTCTTCATAATCCAGTCAATAAGTGAAAGGAGTTTCATATTGGTTTGGATATTCTAGTTCTTATTAAAACAAGCAACAATAGCATTTTTTTTCTTTTGAGAGTAGAGTAGGTTGCTAGATGGATACTCGCTATTAGACTAAGCCCATTTTCAAATTATATGGACACAAATGCGATAGGACTTCTGTAACCTTCTCTTAAAACAACTGTAATTTCGAGATCTGCTAGTGCATATGTTTTTTTATTTGGTTTTTCGGTGTAACTAAGAAATTCATGACTACCTCTATACTATCACGTATCTTGAAAAGGTCAAAGGGCTTTAAAGCAGTGCAATCATTTTGAAATTTTTATCATTTACTTATTATGCTTCATTAAGTACTTATACAAAATTTTATCAAAATAAAACCATTTAAACTGGGTGTTCGGATTTATATGTCACTTAGTATATATTCACTGTACACTGTCGAATTACAAGCCATATACATGCTAACAGTAATTACAATAATAACCCGTCATATTCGGCATATTCAGCAATGATTTCCTCACACAGCAAATAGCACTGATTTTATACACACGCAGACCAATACACATAATCATCCAAATGCAATCTTGCTATTCAACCAACTTTCTTCTGAGAGATAAAAAATACAGACCCGGATCGCTCAGTCTCACAAAACTATGCAACCAATAATGCGTAGTTTAGTTGAGTGATTCCTCCATAGATGGACGTTCACAACGATCCTAGTGAGCAAACGTGGAATGACTGTTTGCTCCCTAAATACTACCTAGTCTGCAAGTTGACATCTTATAGGTTTTTTGACGTTTTATAGGTTTTTTACATGATACCCGTGCCGGAAAGGCTAAATATTATTTATCCAATATTTGAACTATCTAAGGTCAGTAGAACTAGGGAACATCTCTCTAGGCGTATTTTTTCAAGCAGCTCTCAAAATTTTATACGCAAAGGAGCAGTCTTACCGACTAACTGTTAATTTACAAAGTTTAAATGAAAACCAGAAACCTAGAGTATCCATCTGGTAGATCCAGAGGAGCCAGGATCGTTAGCATGTCCGTAGGAAAGAGACAGATTTCTGATTGCTCATGAGGTATAAACTGTGAAGTAAGCTGTGAGGTAAGCAACTCCCGGCTCTAAAGAGATGGTTTAGCATCTTTCCAGCAGCTACCACGATTAACAAGACATATTCATGTAAAAATCATCTCATACAACCCATTGTTCCTCGAGTCTTATCAAAATTGGTGCTGAAGTTGGTAAATAATAGAACGAGTATCGGACGCACAATGTGACAAGAAAACAAGAAGGCCCGTAATTTAAAAGACCATATCGTAACGCAAAGGCCTTGGAAAGGCCATCACATTAAGTTCAAAAAGTTCTTTCATTTGATGCCCATTTCATAGGGGTGACTGTAGAAAAGTCATCATTTTGCGGTTGCCGATATATTGGATATGAATTGATGTCACGTTGTGCATTGTGTCTGTCTCATCAACCTCTTTCATTTGATACCCACGCCACAGGGATTATATGGAAATGATAAATCGCCATTTTGTAGCATGCGCCATATTGGATTCAAAATCGCGGCAGTATGTATTGCCGCGCGTACCAAACGGGTCAGTTCAATTGATTTAGTTCAAAATTTAGCTTCAAGCTTTGTTTCACACATATTAGCTCGTTGGTCCAGCCTTGTGAAAATGCAAAACAATCTCGGCAATTGTGCGATTATAAGAAAGACTTGTCGACTGGACTATAACATCGCTTCGGTGCCATACTGGCACGCTGCAGACCAACGATCCAACAACGTATTAATTAGTCCCTATTTGTTGCAGTCTGACCCCTTTTGGTGGGCATGATCTAATACGCTCGATGTGCAATGTGTAGGTGATGTTTTGTTACAACTACGGTCGACATCGTTATGTTTACGTGATGATAAATGGGATAAGCAGTTGTCAACGAGACCGAAATAATTGTTCGGTATAAATTGGTAGGAGCATATGTTTTCGGTAGTTACTGTTAATGGAGAATCGATGTTGTTCCCAACATCAAACGGAATTATGCATATGTCACTTCACGATTATAGATGACGATATTTTAGGCGACCCAGTAAATAGGGTATAAAAATATATTGGATATATGAAAAAAAAGGTTTAACTGAATTGCTTGATAATAATATGAAATTATAGCATCTAAGCTTTTTTGATTATATACTAAGTGACATATAAATCCGAACACCCAGTTTAAATGGTATTATTTTAATAAAATTTTGTATAAGTACTTAATGAAGCATAATAAGTAAATGATAAAAATTTCAAAATGATTGCACTGCTTTAAAGCCCTTTGGCCTTTAATAATGTGTGGATGCACCCTGATGTGCTACGCATTCTCCAACGCGCCTAGGCATGCTTCTGATCAGGTGGTCAATGTCCTCCTGTGGTATCTCATTCCAGGCAACCACCAACTCCTCTCGAAGTGCTTCTAGAGTCTGAGGAGGACGTTGCAAATTGAGCAATCTGCTACCCATCATATCCCACACGTGCTCAATTGGGGATAAGTCGGGAGATCTTGGTGGCCATGGTAACAATGTGACATCATTATGTTGAAAGAAGTCTATTGTGACTCTTGCAACATGTGGTCGGGCATTATCTTGTTGGAAAGTTGGATCTGCCAGGGTGTCAAGATAGGGTAAAAGATGGGGTTCTAGAACTTCGTGGATATAACGCTGCGCGTTCATGTTACCTCTGATGAAGATTAAAGGTGACCTGGAACCATAAGCTATAGCACCCCAAACCATAACTCCAACAGTGTGATGAACATGTCTTTCAACAAAAAACTGTGGATTCCTCCTTTCACCACGTCGCCTTCTAACCCTGGCACGACCATCGTGCATGCCTAAACAAAATCAAGACTCGTCACTAAAGACAATACTGTTCCATTCCTGATCCCAGAGTGACCGTTGTCTGCACCACTCAAGGCGATTACGTCGGTGTTCTCGAGTTAAAGGGAGGACCCAGTGTGGCCGGTATGAAAACAAGCCAAAACTTCTCATTCGTCGGTAAACACTTCGCATGCCAATAGGTCTTCCGTGTTCTGCAAACCATTCATTTGCAATGGACCTGGTAGTGGAGAAACGGTCCCTTAAGGCCAATAATCTTAGGCGGCGATCTTCACGGTCTGTTGTTCTACGGCGGCGTCCAGTGCCCCTTGCTCTTTGCGTACGGCCTTCTCGAAGCCATGCCTGACAACACCTAACCACAGTGTCTACACTTCTTTGCACTCTAACTGCAATTGCCCGAAAAGAAAGTCCAGCTTCCCGAAGTCCCACTATACGGCCCCTATCAAACTCACTAAGTTGACGAAATCGTACAGGTCTCCGTACTCTAGGCATCGTAACCGATCGTAAAGGATGTCAAGAACCAAAATCCGCCAACGTTGATGCTTTACTGCGGCTGAAATATTCATTTTTAGAGCGTTAGTGAATTAAAAAAAAAGCAGTATAAAAACCGGAATGTCCAACTGATGAGGCTGAACATTTTTTCACTTGTTATTTACAGTAAGATAAATACATTCACCAACTTTTATTAAAATAAAATCATTTAAACTGGGTGTTCGGATTTACATGTCACTTAGTATATTATAGTAATCGGATGAATTCTTCCACATTCAGCAACTCCCCAGGCATCTGAAGAATAGTCCAAGCTTAAACTTAGCCAGTAAGCTTTATACAGATTGAGAAGTTTATCAGCTACATAATTCCGTTGTTTTTACGTTTTGCTTAGCGATAGAGAGTAAGTAGTGTAAACCATGTCACCGCTTGAAAATATAAATTTTATGCCTATGGAAAATATATTGACATGACTTGTCAGTAATGCTCTGTGGTACGCCTCGGTCGACCAGTTGGCCTTTTTCGTGTTCCTCTTCCTTTTTCTCTCCACACATGACACACACGCATTACCATTATTGCAGTAGAATTAACAAGGCGGCCAATTTCGCGATAGGACAAACCAACATCTCAATAATTCTACCCCTGTCAAAGCTAACATGGTGATAATCTGATAGATCCACATTATTTATGTGATTTCGCCGCTGACTGTGAAAACTATACTGTAACTTTTTTGTATTACACGTGTTGTCGTACAAAATTAATATTAAATATACATACGTAACAACAACTGTCGTCATGTGAATTTACGCTGTTATTATTGTAAAAACAAAAAAAAAACTTGAAATATTACGGAAGTATTTACGTGATATCGTATGTAATTTTACACGCACTTTTGTAGTGTACAGAAGCGATACACTTACTCGAACTTAGATTATTTAGCGCAGGAAGTAGAGTCGACCTACTTGCAGCCACTTTTATCAGAAATTGCATATTGTTTGAGTTCCCCTCCTGTAGTATTAATCAAGCGGTCATTGCAACTATTCGCACCCGCGTACCGCCATTGTATAATTACATACTTGATATTAAAAGGGTGCATACATGCTCTTATGACCAGATGTCAGTTTCATTTCATGTAGTGAACAAGCAAAGTCATTGTTCTTTAGGACTATTGATTATAGTCCTAAATGTGCAAAAATAGCGATTTTTTTTCTATAAAGGATATGTAACATAGCGAGCTTTGCCATTGAGTTGGCTTGAATATCTTTTTTTTTTCACTGAGATATGCACTTTGAAATTTTCATTTTTCACTTAGATCGGTTCACGTTGAACTTGAGCTTGTTGGTGTTGGGTTGGCTGTGGTCTTGTGGATTGGGTATGTTTTAGATCTTTTATGGGTTTGTTCGTTGACGTGTCTTATTTGATACGAGGGTGGTTCAATAGGCATTTTAGGCAGCAGCGGTGGCCGCAGTAGTAGACTCTTCGGTCTCCTTATCTGTCGCCGTGCGCTGTACGGGTTCGAATCCCGTCCCAGCAGAAATTTTTCTCTTGGCTATGGATGCTGTGATTGTCCGTAGGTGGTAGACGGTCTCTGACTGTCGAACGCGGAGGTACCACCCGGCGGATCTCGTAGACGGGGCCAGGATGTGTGCATGTTGCATGCACACGTGTTCCCTCGCCAGAGTCCGTGTGGCGTCCCCCCCCTTTCCCCTATATCCCCCTATAGCCTCACGGTACCCCATGGGTGTTTAGGCCTTCGTGGTAGTTGGAGTATAAAAAACAATAAGTAGCCGTGTTAGAAATGAAGACACCATTTTTTTTAAAAAAAATTCTTTTTATTCTTCAACATAATCCCCTTTTAGAAAGATACACTTTTCGCGACGTTTCTGCTATTTTTTAACCAGGACCAGGACCAGGATTACCGTATTATACCTCTGGATATAGCCGACCTTATACTGTATTCCGGCGCCCAAAACGGAATCTGTAAGATACTAACTCCATCTGTGACATAGTAGCAGAACACAAACATGAATTTAGAAATCTACTTTGGAAGGAGCTACCGTAATTGCTTGTGCTACTGTCTCATAGATGGCGGTGGGATTTGCAATCCTTTTTTTGGCATCTCTAAAGCCTACTTTAATTAGGTATATTCAGGCAGAACTACTTTTATTTCATTATACGAGTACTAAAGGCGGTAATGCTTTCATGTCTAAAAGGCCATTAATTAGGGATAATGCATTACAATATGGGTAGATATTACAGCTGAATATGTCAGATGGTTCTAATGCACATTATCTCATTTTATAGGTTTTTTCATTTACTCCAGCTATACCTATAAACTATTTTTGCGTATAGCTCAACCTGGTTTAACAGTAGTCAACATCTAGTAATAAACGAAGCGTTCCATATGATCCAGCTTCTAACGACCGATGATTTGTGTGATTTTTCTTTGCACTAAAGCAACAGGGCAAATTTGAGTAGAGTCTATTATCAGGAGGAACCAAGCATGATCATAAGTGTAGTTTAAATCAAAAAATAATAGATTTGAAAAAAAGTTTTTTCAAAATGAATATAAATGTGAGTTTTTGTCACTGCCAACAAATGATGCAAATTGTCAGGAAGACACCATATGCTAATCAGCAAATAGTTCCGAAGTGTCGTTTTTATTTACCACGTCTACTGGCAAACAATCGCTAAAAATTTCTAGAAGTGGATATTATGTTTTCTGGATGTATGGCATGTATCCATGTAATCTCCGTCGATCAGTATAACTTGGAAAATACCAGTCAGATTTTGACGAATTTTTCACACAAGGTTGTCAAGGAAGATAAAGCCTTGTATTTTTTAAAAGTCGGACCAGTGGCGACGAAAAAAAAGACCCAAAAAGTTGAAAAAATCGCTCAATCTTCGCCTTTTGACGTTTGGGAAGATCCTGATCATTTTTTTAAAATTCGTAACGGTAAGAAAATTGGGTGGATGGCTGTTGTTGAGAACGGTTATCTTAATGTTTTTGATATTAGTATCTTTATATTAGACATTTATCACACATCATGGATTTACCATTACATTTGCTCTTAAAACTTATACGATAGGAGGAGTTAGGGAAATAATATTCGTAACTTTAAGAGGTGATTGTTTGCATTATTCTAAGCAAAAAAGTTCATTATAACATATGTCCGAAAACCAACCGTTTCTGAGCAAAAAAATGATGAACTTATTTCCTTTTAGTCATGAAAAAAATTTTGCACCTTAATAATTTAAATTCATACGCCTAATAGCGTAAAATGTATGAATACATCTATTTATTAATCGACTGTCTCTAACAAAATAATTTTCTTGCTTATTAAATACAATTTTCCGAGGAAAAACAAACAAACAAAATCCCTCACACAACTGGCAACGTCGTACTCCGCCTGCACTGCAAAAAATGAATACCTATATCGGAAAAAAATTATTTGATAGTTTCTTGCATTCGTTAATGCAAGTAATGTTTACCCGAATTGAAATCACATTTTATTATTCAGTATGTATTACTGTATCAGTGCGTGCATTAGGATACGAAAGAGATGTTTTTGGCACGCGAGTATCACGATATGCTTATTATTTATGGAGAGGCTCATTGCAATTCTGAAGAGGCTAGGCGCATTTACGAAGAACGTTTTCCCGATCGAAGGCTACCAGCTAGAAGAACATTCGTAGAAGTATCCCAAAGACTTCTGGACACAGGGAACGTAGTGCCTAATTTTAACAATCGCGGAAGACATCGTGAAATTGGAGTGGAAACCGAAGAACATCTATTGTGATTACTAATACATTTAACTGTAACTTTATGTGATTTACTGATGTTTTCTTTTTCCGTGCATCGCATTGTTTCAAATAAGTGACTGATAATCATGGGAATTGATGGTGTTTATCGCCACGTACCGGTAGGTTCTGACATTTTTTTTAAGTAAATGTTCTGTACTGAAAGCGTTATTAAATAAAAAGTATTAGCCACAAAAAAAGCGTAAAATTATTCAATAATTCAAGGCACATTTTTAACAAAAATATCATACATACATAAACAACTCGATGAATCGAATCGCGGTTGCATTGCAACGTTGTCAAATGTTTGAGAAAATTTAATTATTTACGACTAGCTTTCCTCGAAAACGATTGATTTTCGGACATAAGTTATAATGAACCTTTTTGCTTAGAATAATGCAAGGAATCACCTCTTAAAGTTACGAATATTATTTATTACACCCTGTATATGATACGCGTCACTACCCGTAGAGTATGGAAAGAATCTCTACGGAATAATTGCGTGTGCCTGTTTGACTGACTTGATCTATTCAGTTCAATTTCTCTGTTATACATGTTCATAACTAACTTTTCCTCAGAGAGTCTAACTTGTGCTGTCCTAATAATTTATGAACTTCGACGGCGTTGCAAGGGAAGAGGAAGGGCCAACCTACTTGACGCCATTACTTACACTATAAGAAAACTTCTTCATGGTTTGAATGAAGTGGATACAAGTCAGTCAAATATTTCGGTTATTGCTCTCTTCGATGAGATTCTTTATGGTCACTATCCATATCCCCCTTAAGCCCCACGATGTCCACCGGTACTGAGGCCAAGTCTTTCTTGATGGCTAATGTATAAAAAATGCTAACTCATGTCTCAAACTTCAGCGACAATGCAATATAAAGCTGTATGTTGTACTGTATATGTACGCCAGTAGATACATGAGTAATCGTCATCAATATCACCAACAGAAATGATTAATCACTGTTTCCAGTACCAAATTATACTTATAACTGTCAAAGGAGGCATCAGTCCGTTGACAGATCACTTCGATTATTCCCAATTCAATTGTCTTCCCTCGGTACTGTCAAGAACATTGTTCGTTTCGGAAGTATTCGAACAAGAAGAAAAGATTCTGACGTCCCCCGTGCTAGTCTTTCCTATTATGCTTAGAGAGAAAGGTATCTTCATTACCTGGGAAGGAATTAGGGATGGATGGTGGATGTATTGTCTAGTATTGAACTGGAATCGAAGAATGAGGGGACAGATTCAGGATGCAACAGAGAGAATATAATGAGGTGATGTAGGTGAACGTTATGAGAGCACACATCTGTTTTTGGAATTTTGGGCGACTTTGACGGAAGAGGGTCAGTTGAGATTGAGTTTTACACCCTCGTTTCTTACAGAAGTACGTGAAAGAATACTGTCCTAAATGGGTAAGAATAAACGTGCCACAACCATTTCGGTCTTTATATCTGAGCTCTAGATTTCGAGTGACTGAAATTCACAGGAGATCCACGGAAAGTTATTGTTACATGCAAAAAAATGGCGTCAAGTGGGTGCACTTAGTTAAGATTATGCTGGGCACAAGTTATATCCTTTGAGAAGAAGTTGTACATTCATTGAAACTCAAAACTAATGTAGATAGATCTTTACCTACGCAGTTGAAAAATGCCGATGAAGTAAACAATTATTTTTCTTCCGTTTCCACACCTTCGGGCAATTGCAAGGATCTAGTTGATAAATTTAATAGTACCAAAATTAATGAAAGTGCTAGATTTGAGTTTAGTTTTGCTACCCCACAAAATGTGCTAGAAATTATTCTGTCCCTAAAATCTAATGCAGCAGGTTCGGATGGTATAACAGTCTCAATGCTTAAGCATTGCTTGCCTCGAGTACTACTACCATTGACGCATTTATTGAACTGTTGCCTGGAGGCTGGGTATTTCCCTGATGCTTGGAAACTATCTCTTGTCAAGCCCTTGCCTAAATATAAAAATCCAAAATGTCTCTCAGACTTAAGACCTATAACTTTGATTCCTGTTATATCGAAGATATTGGAGAAATTGATTAAGCATCAGGTTTATCATTATTTCTCTAATAATGATTTCTTTCCCAAGTGTCAATCTGGTTTCCGCAGTGGTTTTAGTACAACTACAGCTTTAGCAAGGGTTTTAGATGACATCATTGCTTCGCTTGATAAGGGAGATGCTTCAGCACTTGTATCATTAGATTATTCTAAGGCGTTCGATGAAATTGAAGTTTTTTGGTTTTTCAGACATACCTCTAATGTTTTTTATAACATATCTTTCAAATCGTACACAAGTAGTAGAGATAGGCAACACTATATCTAGTCCGATTGATATAACATCAGGTGTCCCTCGGGGTTCAGTTTTAGGGCCCTTGTTGTACTTAATTTATACTATAGACTTGGGTAGCTCTGTGAAAAACTCTTCTGTGATGTGCTATGCCGATGATACACAGATATATAAGAGCTTTAATAGTAACACTTTACATACTTCAATCAATGAGCTTAATGATGATTTGGAGGCAATAGTAGGATACTCAAATGGTAACAATCTTAAGCTCAATAAGGATAAGTGCTCAGTGATGCTTTTTTGTCCTGCTGTCAAACGTAACACTATATTGAATTATCTTGATGTAAAAATCGACAAGGAGCGTCTAGCTGTCGCAAATACTACAAAAAATTTAGGGTTGATTATTGATTATGCTTTACGGTTTAAGGAGCATGTTTCGTCTATCTTGAAAAAATGTTATGCAACTTTGAACTGTTTTTATGTCAATCGCTCTATTTTGAATTTCAAAGTTATGTGAGGCTATTATATTTCCAAGCTTATTTTACTGTAGCACTATGTTCTATCATTGTCTTGATTCTATCACAAAAGCAAGACTCCAAAAACTCCAAAATACTTGTTGTCGATTTGTATTTAATCTCAAGAAGTATGATCATGTTTCCTTAAAGAGATTTCAGCTTGGTTGGATGTGTATAGAAAATGCTTGCAAGTACCATATAGCAGTGTTTACACATAAGATCATATCTTCTCGATCCCCCTTGTATCTTTATGAGAAATTTGTTTTCAGACGAAATAATTCAGACATTGATTTCAGACACAAAAAAAGACTAGAGATCCCTATGTATAAAACAACTTTATTTCGTAGTTCATACACTTACAATGCTATCCTGATTTATAACGAATTAGATGACAATATAAAGGATTGGCCAGTAAACAGATTTCGTAAGCATGTGAAACAGATTTATTTGTCATTGTGGTAATTGTGGAAAAGTTAGTTTTTAATTCTTATATTTTATTTTATTTTTACCTAATATATGTGTGTATATATTATGTATGTCAGGAAGCTATCAAGCTCATTGTTTTGAAGCGTCTCTTGCTGCTTGTCAAAGTTTCCTTTGATTAAGAATTTCTATATATTATTTGGGTAGGTTAAGTAGAGTAGCCAAGAGCTAGACTTCGCCTACGTAGAGGTCACATTATGTTGTAGTTTATATAATGTGCCAAATAAAGACATTTTATTATTATTATTATTATTATTATTATTATTATTATTAAGTTAGCTATAAACATGTATAACAGAAAAATTGAACGGTTCAAGTCAGTCAAACATGCTCATAGTCCAAAAGAAATTTTCCCTGGAATACCGACAGTAACGACCATCTGGCAACGTTGCTATCATTCTTCTCGCTCATACATTTCCACTCGCCGCTCGCCACAGCAAGCCTCAGCATCAGAACTGGTGAAACCGCGATGGAAGTATACTCAGTGACTCGCGTTGAAAATATTTCTCTACTGTTTTAAGAGCAAATGTACGAGGAAATCTAAGATTTGTGAAATATGTCTAATAGGTGCGTGGAATTACACCGGGGCGGGAAGCGCATAAATATGTCATCAGCTTGCTCCTTAAAGAAGCAGCTGCTAGAGCCAAATAAAAAACAAACAAATTTAAAAAAAATTCTATAGCAATGCAGATGACTATCAAGACATTGATAATTAATAAAGTTTTGATATTAAAGAAATATAGCGGAGTATAGCAAGTAAATAAATTGAAACTTATAATTATGAGTGAGAAACAGAAAGCGAAAATAGGGGAAAGAGAAGAAGAGGGAAGGAGAAGCAGACGATATGTTTTTGATGAGACCTGAGAGAGTAAAGCACTTTTAAGGTTCCTCTTAAATGTAGCCACAGAGAGAGGAAAATCATTAATTTTGAATTTACTTACCAAAAAGGCAATTTTATATGAGAATGATTTCCTAAATGATTCTTTATTATGTTATGGTAGGTATTGTAATCAAATACAATCTTCTAATGTTTAGATTATCACTGATCAACAGCCAAAAAATATTCTAAATAAAATCAACAAAATATTACTATTTTTAATGTGCTAAAACCGGAATGAAACTTATTTTTTCAATATTAGTTCAAGTTTTAGAGATACGGTAATTATATGTGTTCCTGCTGTGACAGTGTTAATATACTGTAATTCACAAGAATGCACGTGCTACATTTTTATATTCGGCAAGGAAAGATGATGTAATCGGCATGATTGTGTTACGTTATACATACGTGTACATTATATTGTTTTATATTAGCCATTTTTTCCTCAGTTGGCTGACAGCGTTCATGCAAGATGTCTCGACAGTGTGTAAACAATCCAGATCAGTTTTGTTACGTGTGTGGTGATGTGACTTTTGCGTCTCAGAGACGGTCTATTACTCCACTAATAACAAAGGCATATCAGCTTTATTTCGGTTGTAAACTAGGTGATCAAGACAAACAGTGAGCACTCCACATCTGCTGTAATACATGTGCTTCAAGTCTGAGGAGCTGGTTAAATGGCAAAAAACGGTCTATGCGCTTTGCTGTCCCAATGGTTTGGAGAGAGCCTACAAATCATATTAATCATTGTTACTTTTCCATGGTACCTTGTGTTGGACAAGCCACAGGTATGTCCAAGAAAAAAAAATCGGTTATTAACTACCCAAACAGACCATCTGCGATGAGACCTGTGCCTCACAGTGACGAAAATCCTATTCCAAAACCCCCAGAATCCTACACTTGCGAATCAGAAAACGAAGCAGATCATGGCGATCGAGTGATTCGTCAGGAAGAAGATATGCCATCAACGTCAAGAGATCCTGATTTTATACCGAGCACGTCATGCCACCAACCGCACAAAATAACACAGTCAGAATTAAATGATCTTGTAAGAGATTTAGAACTTCCAAAATGTAAGGCAGAGTTACTTGGATCAAGACTGCAGCAGTGGAACTTGTTAGAAGACGATGTTTCGGTATGTGTTTTTCGTAAACGCCACAAAGACTTAGAACCATTTTTCAATATGGAGAATAACTTGGTTTTCTGCAGTAACATTAACGGCTTACTGGCGGCTTTAAATATAAACTATAACCCAGAAGAATGGAGATTGTTTATAGGCAGTTCAACATTGAGTTTAAAGGCAGTGTTATTGCATATTGGAAATATTTTACCATCTCTTCCTGTAGGGTATGCAGTTCACATGAAAGAATCATATGACAATATGAAGTACCTATTGACATGCATAAAATACGATGAGCACCAATGGTATATTTGTGGCGATTTGAAAGTTGTTGCACTTTTACTTGGGCTGCAGCTAGGCTACACAAAGTTTTGCTGTTTTTTGTGTGAATGGGACAGTCGGGCAAAGGCACTTCATTACACCAGACAAAACTGGCCTGTTCGTCAATTCCTAGAGCCAGATCAAAAAAATGTACAGCATATGCCATTAGTAGATTCGAAAAAAAATTTATTACTACCACTGCATATCAAGTTGGGCCTAATGAAAAACTTTGTCAAGGCATTAGATAGAGATGGGTCAGCTTTTCAATACCTGCGTCAGAAATTTCCAAGACTAAGTGAGACAAAGGTTAAAGAAGGTATTTTTGTTGGGCCACAGATTCGAAATATTTTGAAAGATACACAGTTTGAAAACACTTTAACAGGTATTGAAAAAACTGCTTGGAATGATTTCCGTCTGGTGGTCACTAATTTATTGGGAAATAAAAAAGCTGAGAACTATAAAACCCTTGTCAAAAATATGCTGTCATCGTATCAAAAGATGGGCTGTAATATGTCTCTTAAGATACATTTCCTACACTCACACCTGGACTTTTTTCCTGACAATTGCGGAGCTGTAAGTGATGAGCACGGCGAACGTTTTCATCAGGATATTTCAACAATGGAAAAAAGGTACCAGGGAAAGTGGAATCCTTCCATGCTTGCAGACTACTGTTGGACTCTTGGTAGAGATGCTCCAGAAACGATCCATAAAAGAACAGCAAAAAGACAGCGCATATAGTGATTCTTATAAGTATATGAATCTTGTTACTTTTTTTAATATATCCTTAAAAATAAAAAGTTTTTTTTCTAAACCGCAACTAATTTTTTTATTTCGTTGTCATTTTTGGATTCAGCGCCCCAAAATTAACAAAGAACTGCACTTTTCCCACAAGATACAATTAAAAAACTACAATTTGTTGTCCAGTGATTATTGAGATATAGTCGATCAAATAAATTAGAGCTTTTTTTGATTTAAAGTTGGATATCTCAGCTGAAAAAGGCAGTAACGAGGTTTTAAAAAAGCAAATTGATGCTGAATAAACAAGCTGTCCGATCAAAAGCATGGCTTAATAAGAGAAAAAACTTGCAATTCTTTTTGCTCACGTTATTTCCTAAAATTGCGTGGAATAACTAGCTTTGAAATTTTGTTTGCCATTGCTAGAAACTTGAAGCTTGAAAATGCTTCATTTAAAAGCTCGTCACGACCATTTTCCACTGAGACACAGAACACAGCACCACCTAAAACACTAACGTCTTCCAAGCAGATTTCTTACTGTTCCGGAGAAGGAAAACATAGCTGTGACAAGTATGATATAATTTTTTGGACGCCGAAATACAGTACATCTTCCCCCTTTCCCATGTATCCCGCTATAGCCCCACGGAACCCAATGGGCGCTTAGGCCCTAGGCCTTCGTGGTAGTTGGAGTATAAAAAAAGTACTTATTTCACGAAAAATCTAATTTGACCGCACTAACAACATCCGTTATTTACGGTGACCCTTTGAGGTGCTCGAACAAATTGTTCCGAGATCTGTTTAACCAGGAAATACCGCTGTCAATTTCAATTCAAGATCGGCTCGTTAAAACCATTGAAAATAATTAGATTTGGAAGAGTCTTCGTTTCACGCTGGACGAGCTACAAGATTGATTGGCTTGGAGAAGCAAACTAAATGTTTTTACCAGCATTGCCTATGTATATGTAAATACGTACACTAAATTTTCTTAATATGTTGAAGCCGGCAGCGTTATGGTTTATGAGCATTATAATTTTACAAGACACATTATATTTAGTTTATGTTTCTGTACTGACATTTCATTTTGAATGATCCTCTATGAGGTATGTGAGTAATCCTTGGATTGCTTCATGTTTTACAATTATAAAATATCCCTATTCTCATTACTAAATCATTACAAGTGTTTTGAAAAAATACACAAAAGATATTTTACATAAAATCGTGATAGTAATCCGTCATTTGGTATGTTGTAATAATCATGTAATGCGTATACTTATGTTTTGAATGAGGATTGTGCACAGAAGTACAGCCACACATTATTTGGGTATGTAAACAATGATACTAATGCTTCAGGAATTCTGTATTTCCATATATTTTGCATACAATAGGTACGATGGTTTAACTGCAAAGTACAAAGACTGACGAAAGTACAAGAGGCGTTATAATTATTGTGTATTCCTTTAGTTACAGTTACTATATGTCGCAATTCCTTAAATTTAAGAGGAGATATTGTTTACCTATTAATTTAACGTGTACACCATCGGTGACAAAGGCTCCCGAGACACACACACTCACACACACACCAGAAATCCCAAGAGGTCGATTTTCTTTAGTTTTAACCTCATGGCACAATATTTTGACGATCATATCCAAAAATCCCTTTAGATCTTGAGGCTTTCATCCTACACTGTATATTTTCCGTTGCGCGACAAATAAAGTCGACTTGAGTATCCTCTATTGAAATCCGAAAAGCCGCATCGTTCTTTGAGAACCCGCTGGGATTCTAATCCTAATTTTGATAGAATAATCGGATGTAAATGAGACTTACGGATCTAAGAACCAGTAGCTTACAGATGACATCTTTATCATATAAGTCCGACGAATAATTAACTACCGGGTGTTATCAGAAACATTGCACATGACCGTACTTCGTCGTGTTAAATGTTACGAGGTCTGTAAATTAAGGAGACTGGCAACGTAGCATGAGATCTGGCAACACTGGAGACGCTTTGTTTTAATGAAAACTTATAATACAGTGGACCTCCGGATTTTTGTGCTAAAAGCAACCATACTCATTGTTAGTTCATAGTAATTGTAATACAGCTTTTATTTTACAATTTTTTCGTACACATGTTTCCCGAAATTCGATACTATCCATTCAACCAACTGATGTCATTGCACCTTAACGAACATATCCAGCAAGATAACTGTGCTAGAGGAGAAAACAATATGTCATCACAGTCACAAAAAACGAAACGGACAGAACCTGCTTATCATATCTCATTCCAGGCTAATAAAAAGTAGATGAACTGTAGCGATCTTTGAGTAATTGTCCGATATGACGTATAAAAATACGTACAGTTTTATTTATGGCGGGTGTACACCAGTTTCTGACTTTTTGTTTTCGGAGCATGGGAAAAATAATGTCCGAAAAGCGATCATACCAAAAGTAACAGAACAGTAATTTTATGCATCCACAATTTCTGCCGCTCAGAATCAATTTTCAAAATCTACGATTACCTAAACGATGGAAGTATTGAGGACGCGATAATATTCAAGGTTCAGTTCACAAGTTTTCTGTAGCTTAAAAAATCAGACAGCCAGTAAGCGTGAGAAGTAAAATTTAAGATATATATATATATATATATATATTACAGGGTGTCCGCAAAGTTGGGGTTTTCCTTTACACGACGTGTAGATCTTGAAAACATAAGCAATTTTTCTTAGTACCATATACACCAATGTCTTAAGGGAACCGAGATAAAGGGCTCTGCAACATCAAAAATATCTGAATACCGTCCTGTAGCCGCGACATCCCCGAGTGGTACTAGGACACTAGCTCAACCCGACGACAGAACTGGGTCGGGGTCAGTGTGTCAGGTCAGTATGCAACCTTCAACCGACGGTTACGGTCACGCGTGTAGAGGTAATCGCGTAGACGAGAATCCCTCAACAAGCACTAGAGACGTGGCTAGAGAAGTGCAAGTATCAAAAACTAAAGTGTGGCAAACGCTGCGTGAAGAGGAGCTGTATCCGTTTCACGTCCAACGTGTACAAGCCCTTCAACCTGACGATTTTCCAGCAAGAGTGCGGTTTTGTGAGTGGTTGTTGCATCAACATGACAATAATCCGGACTTTTTAAAGTGCATATTGGTGACAGACGAATCTACGTTCACGCGTAATGGGGTGAATAACTTTCGCAACACTCATGTTTGGTCAGTAGAAAATCCGCACGCTGTCCGTCGGGCACATTTTCAACAAACATTTTCGGTGAATGTTTGGGCTCGCATGGTGAACGGTATGCTCATTGGACCATTTATTCTCCCAAATCGATTGGACGGGATGAAATACCTAGACTTTTTACGCAACATTTTGCCTTCCTTGTTTGCCTGCGTAGCTCGGAGACGTACTTAGCCCTTCTCGTCAACTGGAGAGTGAGTACTTTTTCCTTTATTTTTTTTTACTTGGTCGCCCTCGTTTCACTACACATTACCTTTGTTATTTCAAGGGTAGCTGTTTCTGAAAAGGACAACCCCAACTTTGCGGACACCCTGTATATATTTAAATCTACGTACTGTTAGGTTAAAATACGCTATCCGGTCATGCTGGCTACAGTCAAAATGATCGATAATTACCAAGATATTTTTAGTCAGAAGGGTTAAACAGAAAATTCGGAGCTTTATTTCTGGCCACAAATGACACAATCTACGTTTTCTATAAACTTGTCACAACTAATGTAGGACGCCTTTATGGCCTTCTTGATTTTCATAATTTTCTTCTGTTTCGTGTCAGCGCTCTACTTTGAGGTTATGTTACAGATATCTATCAAATTGCTTGTGCTTTTGATTTAAATAGTCTCTTATACCAGCCTGAACTTTCTTTACAATTCAAAAAGAAAATATAGCCTCACAATAGAAGAGCGCTTTCGCTGGCGCGGAAATCTAGAAATACTTTCTAAAGGAGAGAAAATACTATAAAAATCAAGGAGAACATAAAGGCGTCCTACATTTGTAGGAACAACTGACGATACGGCCCTTGGTCGAGAATCAAAGACCAGTTACGTTCAAGTTTAATTTAAAGCTCAAGAACAAGCTATTTATATTTTGTTTTTCGAAAATTGAATCCCTTTACAGTAATTTAGCAGTACATTAGTGCTTTTTATTTCGTTTATGTGCTGTTTCAAATTTTTGCGATTGTTGTGTTTATTGATCTTGTGTATACAGGGTGACTTCGAAGTTGAGTCATTTTTAACAGTGAGTAGATCTGATCAAAAGAAATTTTTTTTCCTTTACCATTTTTCTGGTAAAATTAAAGTAACAAAGTTATAGCCCTTTGGAAGTTTGAGTACCGCCCTGTCTCAATAATAATATTATGTGCTCGTGTTTGGCGACAACGGATAATCCGCCTTATCGGTTCATCGCATCTGAAACAAAAAGCGAAAGAATTTGGAACGATGTTTTACAATTATTTCATTCAGTTGTATACAGTCAGTGTCAGTCGGTAGTGAATAGTGGTGTCTGTTGCGTGGCTCAAACGAAATAAAAAATGGCACATGTTTATGCGGATCGGTTTCCCAATCGAGTGCAACCAACCCCTCGTGCCTTTGTTAATGTAGTACAACGGGTTCGTGAATCAGGTGACTTAAGACCTCACATATGGACGGCATGCCGGTGCTCCAAGACCTCACGATCATATACAGGTCCGCACTGAAATACTTGTCGGGAGGATACTTTATAAAACAAGGTAAAATTTTTCTTTTTATTTTACACATATATTTGGTTTATCTTCCTTCTACAATCATTATCTGAAAATTAATGACTCAACTTCAAAGTATAGTGTTGCTTTTTTATTTTCTTACTGATAGAAGCTTCCGTAAATTTTGTAAATTCTCATAATAAACACAAGCAGCGGCAACGCTGCGGTTAGCGATCTGTTCGAGAACGATCTCGGTCACTTTGTAGTTGACGAAAAATTTTGTTTATTTTTCAAACACCTACGATTGGTAGGAATGGTAAATTCGTCTTTTCAAATAAAAAACTCCTTCTGCCTGAAAAAAATGTGGGAACATTATTTTTGAGACAATCCTCGTATGTACATGCATCTTGGCAAACCTTATTACAAACCGAGATCATGTCAGAGCTATAAAAAGTCCGTATTTATCATCCGCAAATCTAGTACAGCTGTAATTATTTATTCGATTAACGAAGCACACACTCGAATCTTTTTTTAGGAGCAAAAAAGCTACGAGCTATCGACAGCTCTCGTGATTCGTGATGTCGGATGTAACAGACCGAAAACTGGTTCCTTTTGTGTTGTACTGATAATTTTCGGGCATTCAACAAGGGCGTAGTTGCAAGCCCCAGGTTTGGGAGAAAATTTAACGAATCGTATCACTCGACAAAAAGAAGTTAAATAAGGAGATCAAATCAATTTAATGTAGATACAAACTCATTATCAAACTGTCGCTGATAATATTCAAGTGTTCTATAGTTCCTCTACAAACAGCTACCACATGGATAACAAGCCTACTAATCTAGGTTTAAAATATACAGGGTGTTCATTTGAAAATTTCCTACCACGGATTATCGATAATCACTGATTAAAAGAAAAAACGCCGAGACACATCAAAAGATTTGTCAAATGGGTCATTCCCTTAGAAATTTTAAATGACAAGGGGTGTCGAGTAATAGCTTGTTTGAAAGGTCTTTCGAAGTCCTTTATTTTGACTTTGATTTTTTTAAATCTGTCGATTCGTTTTCGAGAAAATTAGAAAAATCGGTTTATTAGCAAAATACACAAATATATACATATATAAAGAGAAAATGATCATGCGGAGAAAGGTATATAACAAAAAAATAGGAAAATAATGGCCAAAATCCGCAAAAAGAAGAAAAGTGGATTCGAGCAGAAAATAGGATAGGTAACCCGAGCGATACGTATTTCTGCTGGTTGGCTTCATCAGGCCTGAAATGAATGCACATATGCAACTACAAACCGGCCGCGTGATTGTGGTTAGATGTCGCCTTGAAAATTCGAGGTCTTCTAGCCATTTTATACTACAATGTGTAGGTTGGCTCTTGTTGTGGACTTCGTGTGTGATTTTTTCACTCACCGTCTTCGTTTCCCCAGGTTACGGCCGTATGGACGGCCCCTTAAGTCACTAGTGTACACAAGTCCCATTAACACAGTAGAGGAATGTAGAGAAAGAATAGTTGCAGCTTGTGATAGAATAAAAACACTCCAGGGACATTTCAACGAGTGCACAATTCCATGAGAAGGAGGGCGGAAGCATGCATACTAAGTGAAGTGGGCCATTTTCAACAATTTTTGTCATCATTTCGTTTGTTCTTGATGTTATGTTTATGTTGTCCGTTGTTGTTGTTTATTACCCCTAATGTGTTTAATTTTTCCAATTAAATTAATAATAATTTTTCAAGTTGTACAATAGAACGGTTTTTATTTTTTTACTCAAAAATGGCGCATCGAAGGAAAACAATTCAAGAGAGATCATTTGTTTCAAATTGAACGGAAAATTCAAAAACAATTTTTGTTTGGCAAAAAACCGTTGGCGTACCATTTTTTTCTTAAAAAATATCGAAGTCAATATCCGTACGCCACAGTTAAAGCTGAAAATTATTTTTGCATTGAAAAATATGCAACTTTATTAACTTTCACTACGTACTAAATATCAGAAGCGGTTCAGAAAATATTAATTAATTTCCACTTTTTTCCTAAAACGTCAACACCACGAGTTTTTGTAAGGAATCATTTTTGGACCATAGTTTCGCATATCATTAAGGAACACCCTGTTTGTATTTTTAAAAGCTGCGTAAAACCTGTGCGGTGATGCAAAAACTAGACAATAACAACTTACCGCTTTTCGAAAGTTGATATAAGAACTCTGCGCGCCAAAAACCGGAAAGCGAAGCACACCGGACTCCGGAACGGCTTGTTTACTATCGCGGCGATTAAGCGGTACTGAGTCTTCGGCGTTCGCCTTCGCTCTCACTGACGCGACGCGCTCCAAAGCTCGCGCTTTCGTTTGTTGCGACCGCGGCCAAGGCTGATGTGATACGATAAAATAGAGCGAGTCGGAGGGAGGGGGATGTAAGCGTCGCTGGGCGTCCCGACGCCTAGTGCAGTGCCGCGAAGCAGGTGGTTTTACTTTCTATACTGCAGCGATGTGTAATGTTTGTTTATAATATAATAAATGGCCTTTATTCGTCACAGCCTTACAAAAACAACAGACGTAATAGCAAGAAAAAAATAGTGACGAAAAGGTTTAGTGTTAGCTTATGTTGTTTTCAACCCGACCTAATGACATAGACACAGTTGATGAGCTACTATAAAAATCGAAAGCTGGAGTCTTGTCCTGTCAAACCGGTAGTACACAAAGCAAGTGAATATGTCAAAAAATGTAAAATCATCTATGATATGCAACCCCCAAATTTCGTTTTTCTCTCTTCAACAATAAAAAGGTTATAGGGGTAAGCCACATTGGACAAACACCCGGTATATTTGATATTTATAAAAATACTAAGTTAAATATTCGAAAAATGTGTGAGTTTTGATCAAAAATTCCAAAATTGTGTTTAAAAAACAATCAGCTACTAAAATAAATAGAGAACTGTTGATATAGTCTAAAATATATACGAATATTCTAAACATTTGAAGTACAAAAATTCCTTTTGACAGTTTGAAAGCAAAATCGATTCTGTCTACACGAGATGATCTTGTTTGTATGTGGAAAACACAGAGTCACTGTCCCTGACCACAGTTCTAGCATTGTAATTTGCACTTTTATTTAACATCCGCCTAGAAAGCTGCCATCGCTCAACTTTGATACTAACACAGCTCTACTAAAGCGAATGCTTGCTCTTGTCTATTAATAGCATCTATTGTATAAACAGTTAAGTGGCTGAATACCATTAATCTTACAATGATGATACTTCCTTACGCACTTCCGTATGTTTTCAGTACATCTACGCCACTACGACTTGGACAGCAATGCGTTTTTTACAAGCTTCATCTTAGTGTACAATGACGCAAAAAAATCAAGACTAGATATAAAGTATTAAATAAATCCATTTCACAAATTGTAGGCCCCTGAACATTCCGGGTTCGTAATTTAGACCTTTTCTTTGTCGGAATTCAATTGGCAAGTAATAAAAATTAAACAAGCCTCATCTTAGTATATGATGAAGTAACGAAGTCAAGACTAGGTATGAAGTATAAAGAAATCCATTTCACAAATTGTAGGCCCCTGAACATTCCGGGATCGTAATTTAGACCTTTTCTTTGTCGAAATTCAATTGTCAAGTAATAAAATTAAACAAGCCTCATCTTAGTCTACGATGAAGTAACGAAGTCAAGACTAGGTATGAAGTATAAAGAAATCCATTTCACAAACTGTAGGCCCTTGAAATTCCGGGTTCGTAGTTTAGACCTTTTCTTTGTCGGTATTCAATTGGCAAGTAATAAAATTAAACAAGCCTCATCTTAGTATACGATGAAGTAAAGAAGTCAAGACTAGGTATGAAGTATAAAGAAATCCATTTCACAAATTGTAGGCCCCTGAACATTCCGGGTTCGTAATTTACACCTTTTCTTTGTCGGAATTCAATTGGCAAGTAATAAAAATTAAACAAGCCTCATCTTAGTATACGATGAAGTAACGAAGTCAAGACTAGGTATGAAGTGTAAAGAAATCCATTTCACAAATTGTAGGCCCCTGAAAATTCCGGGTTCGTAATTTAGACCTTTTCTTTGTCGGAATTCAATTGGCAAGTAATAAAAATTAAACAAGCGTCATCTTAGTATACGATGAAGTAACGAAGTCAGACTAGGTATGAAGTACAAAGAAATCCATTTCACAAATTGTAGGCCCCTGAAAATTCCGGGATCGTAATTTACACCTTTTCTTTGTCGGAATTCAATTGTCAAGTAATGAAAATTAAACAAGCCTCATCTTAGTATACGATGAAGTAACGAAGTCAAGACTAGGTATGAAGTATAAAGAAATCCATTTCACAAATTGTAGGCCCCTGAACATTCCGGGTTCGTAATTTACACCTTTTCTTTGTCGGAATTCAATTGGCAAGTAATAAAATTAAACAAGCCTCATCTTAGTATACGATGAAGTAACGAAGTCAAGACTAGGTATGAAGTATATAGAAATCCATTTCACAAATTGTAGGCCCCTGAAAATTCCGGGTTCGTAATTTAGACCTTTTCTTTGTCGGAATTCAATTGGCAAGTAATAAAATTAAACAAGCCTCATCTTAGTATACGATGAAGTAAAGAATTCAAGACTAGGTATGAAGTATAAAGAAATCCATTTCACAAATTGTAGGCCCCTGAAAATTCCGGGTTCGTAATTTAGACCTTTTCTTTGTCGGAATTCAATTGTCAAGTAATGAAATTAAACAAGCCTTATCTTAGTATACGATGAAGTAACGAAGTCAAGACTAGGTATGAAGTATAAAGAAATCCATTTCACAAATTGTAGGCCCTGAACATTCCGAGTTCGTAATTTACAACTTTTCTTTGTCGGAATTCAATTGGCAAGTAATAAAAATTAAACAAGCATCATCTTAGTATACGATGAAGTAACGAAGTCAAGACTAGGTATGAAGTATAAAGAAATCCATTTCACAAATTGTAGGCCCCTGAAAATTCCGGGTTTGTAATTTAGACCTTTTCTTTGTCGGAATTCAATTGGCAAGTAATAAAAATTAAACAAGCCTCATCTTAGTATCCATGAAGTAAAGAAGTCAAGACTAGTATGATGTATAAAGAAATCCATTTCACAAATGTAGGCCCCTGAACATTCCGGGTTCGTAATTTAGACCTTTTCTTTGTCGGAATTCAATTGTCAAGTAATGAAAATTAAACAAGCCTCATCTTAGTATACGATGAAGTAACGAAGTCAAGACTAGGTATGAAGTATAAAGAAATCCATTTCACAACTGTAGGCCCCTGAAAATTCCGGGTTCGTAGTTTAGACCTTTTCTTTGTCGGAATTCAATTGGCAAGTAATAAAAATTAACAAGCCTCATCTTAGTATACGATGAAGTAACGAAGTCAAGACTAGGTATAAAGTATAAATAAATCCATTTCACAAATTGTAGACCCCTGAACATTCCGGGTTCGTAATTTTCACCTTTTCTTTGTCGGAATTCAATTGGCAAGTAATCAAAATTAAACAAGCCTCATCTTAGTATACGATGAAGTAACGAAGTCAAGACTAGGTATGAAGTATAAAGAAATCCATTTCACAAATTGTAGGCCCCTGAACATTCCGGGTTCGTAATTTACACCTTTTCTTTGTCGGAATTCAATTGGCAAGTAATAAAAATTAAACAAGCCTCATCTTAGTATACGATGAAGTAACGAAGTCAAGAATAGGTATGAAGTATAAAGAAATCCATTTCACAAATTGTAGGCCTCTGAACATTCCGGGATAGTAACTTAGACACTTTATTTGTCAGAATTTAAGCGTCAAGTAATAACAATTATGCAAGCCTTATCTTAGTATATGATGAAGCAAAAAAATCAAGACTAGGTATGAAGTATAAAGAAATCCATTTCACAAATTGTAGGCCCCTGAACATTCCGGGTTCGTAATTTAGACCTTTTCTTTGTCGGAATTCAATTGTCAAGTAATGAAAATTAAACAAGCCTCGTCTTAGTATACGATGAAGTAACGAAGTCAAGACTAGGTATGAAGTATAAAGAAATCCATTTCACAAATTGTAGGCCCCTGAACATTCCGGGTTCGTAATTTAGACCTTTTCTTTGTCGGAATTCAATTGTCAAGTAATGGAAATTAAACAAGCCTCATCTTAGTATACGATGAAGTAAGGAAGTCAGACTAGGTATGAAGTATAAAGAATCCATTTCACAAATGTAGGCACCTGAACATTCCGGGTTCGTAATTTACACCTTTTCTTTGTCGGAATTCAATTGGAAAGAAATAAAAATTAAACAAGCCTGATCTTACTATACGATGAAGTAACGAAGGCAAGACTAGGTATGAAGTATAAGAAATCCATTTCACAAATTGTAGGCCCCTGAACATTCCGGGTTCGTAATTTACACCTTTTCTTTATCGGAATTCAATTGGCAAGTAATAAAAATTAAACAAGCCTCATCTTAGTTATACGATGAAGTAACGAAGTCAAGACTAGGAATGAAGTATAAAGAAATCCATTTCACAAATTGTAGGCCCTGAACATTCCGGGTTCGTAATTTACACCTTTTCATTGTCGGAATTCAATTGGCAAGCAATAAAAATTAAACAAGCCTCATCTTAGTATACGATGAAGTAACGAAGTCAAGACTAGGAATGAAGTATAAAGAAATCCATTTCACAAATTGTAGGCCCCTGAAAATTTCAGCATCGTAATTTGACCTTTTCTTTTGTCGGAATTCAATTGTCAAGTAATGAAAAATTAACAAGCCTCATCTTAGTATACGATGAAGTACGAAGTCAAGACTAGGTATGAAGTATAAAGAATCCATTTCACAACATGTGGGCCCCTAATATTCCGGGTTCGAAATTTATACCCTTTCTTTGTCGGAATGTGAGTGTCAAGTAATGAAACTTATATGCAAAAGCAACGGATTAACAATAAATTGTGCCTTAAGTGCAGTACTAAACCGTGCAATTAGATGATTAAACGAGATTCATGATGGTTTTATCGTCGTTAGATTAAATTAACTCCATAGAAATAGCTATACTTTCTGGATGATTGACTCTGCAAATAAATCTTGGCCTAACAGTAAAAGTCTCAATGGTCGAATTTGCAAATGGGATCAGATTGCACATAATTTGATGTTAATAACATCGATATAGCATCAATCAGTAAGTGAATTTCTTGTTTGCAAATCACTCTAGATCGGTACTCAATCATACGCTATCACGTCTTGATCATTTGTTGTACTTATACCCTACATGTCAGTATCAGATTTTCTTGCCCGATGTGTGAGACTCTTAACTTATGTTGCTAATCCACCACATAATTACTGGTTGTGATGTTTATGCACAGAACGCTGCAAACATTTCCTGTGTGAAATGGATTTGTATAAAAGGATATTTGAGGTATACATGTGAATTTAATCAGCGTAAAAAAGAATTGCCGCACTTTCTCTCCTAGTCTTGATAAAAATACGTTGCGAATTGCACTTTTTGTGTTTTTCAATTAACGTTACGTCGTCTGGTGGTCGGAATAAGTCATTCGAAATATTGCAAACGTTTGAATTAGCGATCATGTCCTCATTCTCTAAATCATTTTATTCAACGGAATCAGTATACTTTATCTGAAGTCACTTGAAACACTGTGAAATACCGGGTGCGTTTTATATATCTATATTTAACACGCTCTGTTGCTGCAAAAATCGCCAAATTTCGCAGCAAATATCCCCGTATAAATCAAAGGCAGTTTCACACCGGTCCACGTGGAGTAAAGCACGCCTATGCGTGGACATAGCCAATGAGAAAGCGTGTATTTCAGAGCTCCGAACAAGTGCAGGTGGCTACTGAAAATTGAAACAGTTTAGCCAGTGCCGTGTAGCGGTGAATAAACGTGTTTTCTTTAGTCTGTCCGTGTTTTTTCATAGATTTTATTAGTTTGTGTGTTTTTGACTTTTGAATACTCAGTTTACTTGTTGATTTAATTGTTGTGTTGATTGTTCTTGTGTGTCCTAAATATGGCTCTTTGGAGACCTTGGGAAAATGCTCCAAGCCACGAGGAGATGGTTGATGAACCTGTGCAGGCAGAATTCTTTCATAAAGATTTAGAGGAACAGACCCAAAGAGTAATCCTAAATATGTATGATTGTCTGAAAAACGAAAATCCAGATTCCTCGCAAAATCAAATTTTAAACAGAATTTGTATCCTGACAAAAATCAGTCGGTCTACCATTTATCGGGTTATAAAAAGGGGAGATGTAGTCAACCATTCCTTCCACAGAAAGCGCATAGGGCAAAAATTAAAAAGAATAGACGTGGGTTTTCAGGAAGATATTCGTCGTATAATATACGGATTTTATAAAGAAAATTTGGTGCCCACGTTGGAAATGATACGGGATAAATTAAAAGATTATCCTGAAGATTTTTATAATTACAAATGCTTAGACTCACTGCACTGTATGTAAAACTGTGTGGTTTTCAATACAAAAAATTAGATAAAAGAATGGTGATTATGGAGTCGTCTCGAATCGTTGAATTGCGCCAAGAATTTTTGCACAAAGTTAAAATCTATAGAGAGCAGAAAAGAAATCTGATTTACCTGGATGAAACGTGGTATGATACCCATGATGTTGTGCAGTACGGCTGGGTTGACGACAGCAACAAGTGCATTTTAAATGCACCATGCAACCGTGGAAAACGAATCATTATTCTCCATGCTGGCAGTGAAAATGGATTTATACCTAATGCCTTGCTGTTATCTGCCAAAAATATCAAAGAATCATGTGCCGACTATCATGAGGACATGACCTCCGACTTATTTGAAAAGTGGATAGAGCAGCAGTTAATACCAAACATTTCCCCAAATTCAGTGATTATTATGGACAATGCGCCATACCATTCCCGACAGAAAAACAAAATTCCGAATACAGGCACAAAAAAACAAGACATTATTGATTTTATGAAGGATAAGGGAATGGAAATACCACAAAAATCAACCAAAGCCATATTATTGGATCTTATTAAAAGACAAAAATTTGAAAAAGAGTATGTTGTTGACAATCTGCTTCAGCAAAATGGCCATGAAGTATTACGTCTACCTCCCTATTACTGCATTTTTAACCCGATTGAGTTGGTCTGGGCTGCTTTAAAAAAAAAGTAAGAAAACATAATCAGACCCCTCAATTAAGTGAATCGCTATTGGCCACAATAAGAGATGCAGTATCTCATATTGCTGCCACAGACCTATGGAAGCAGTGTTCTAGGCATATTATTGAAAAAGAAAATGAATATTGTGTTTTGCCTCCTGTAAATCCCGTTGTAATTCCTCTACAAGATGACTCTAGCGACAGCTCCGAAGGCGAGGATGAATATAAATACCTATAATGTAAGTCTTTATATACCTTTTATATACCTACCTGCTATGTAAATATTTGCCTATGTCAAACGTTGGAATTCTGTAATTTTTCCATTTCTTAACTTTCAGTCAACATAAATTAAACTCCCAATATAAGTATTTTTACGCTTTCTCATTGGCTATGTCCACGCATAGGCGTGCCTTACTCCACGTGGACCGGTGAAACTGCCTTTGATCTTATACGGGGGATATTTGCTGCGAAATTTGGCGATTTTTGCAGCAACAGAGCGTGTTAAATATAGATATATAAAACGCACCCGGTATTTCACAGTGTTTCAAGTGACTTCAGATAAAGTATACCTCCTGGTTGCTCGTTGCCGAGTGCCTACTAACCTGCCTTCCCCCGTCGACGCCCGAAAGGGCCTCTCGACCCTCTCTTAACCTGCTAATCCTTTGTAAATAAACAAAACGGTACTATATGTTGTAGCACTACGTTCCAGAGATTTTATTTTTGTCCGTTGTTCCGCTGTTTTCGAAGCCTTTATTGAAAAAGAAAATGAATATTGTGTTTTGCCTCCTGTAAATCCCGTTGTAATTCCTCTACAAGATGACTCTAGCGACAGCTCCGAAGGCGAGGATGATATATAAATACCTATAATGTAAGTCTTTATATACCTTTTTATATACCTACCTGCTATGTAAATATTTGCCTATGTCAAACGTTGGAATTCTGTAATTTTTCCATTTCTTAACTTTCAGTCAACATAAATTAAACTCCCAATATAAGTATTTTTTATCCCAAATCAAAAAATAAGAAGATAGTAAAATCCATTTATTGTGATATAAAAACATTATTATTATCGTTCTAAATAAATGACCACACGCCTATGATACGTCATGGAATTACAAAGGACGCGCCGACCAAAGGTTTTTATGCTATTTCAAGTGACTTCAGATAAAGTATACATCCAATCTACATTCCAGTAGTTTTTTCAACGATTCTGGCTAACAATGCATAAAATGCCAAAACATAACAGAAGGTCATACGAATACAAAAGGTTTGATACTGGTGAATTTTGCTTTTTTGAAATAATTAGGGTTTGGCAATTTTGGAATTTGAATTTAAAATTCATCTGTGCAAAATCACGCTAGAGCCACCAATGTACATCTTTGCGTTTTCTGTTGAAAGCCCAAGGCGAAGTAAAAACACTGTCGAACCAAGACAAATATTTATGTAACTTGTTCGATCCCGTTTACAAAATGACGACAAATCACGCAGGCTGAAGAGATAATTTGGTAAAGGCAACCGAAATCTCTATTTTGCGAATACCTTCTGCACACCGCATATCCGCGTTCGGGTCGATGACCAGTCAGCTGTTTGGCAAACAAACTGAACCGGTGGCATGTTGAAAACAAAGTCAGTCGAACACCTGTGGATCTTCGGCACGTAGTACGAAAATAGAAGTTCGAGTTACAAGGAACGGGAAGTGTTCGATGCATCTGAGCAATATCGATAGTGCTATAAACCGTTGAAAAGCGCAGCAATTTCATTTGACGGGTCACATCATACGTAATTTATCTGAAGTCGCTTGAAATAGCATAAAAACCTTTGGTCGGCGCGTCCTTTGTAATTTCATGACGTATCATAGGCGTGCGGTCATTTATTTAGAACGATAATAATGTTTTTATATCACAATAAATGGATTTTACTATCTTCTTATTTTTTGATTTGGGATAAAAAATACTTATATTGGGAGTTTAATTTATGTTGACTGAAAGTTAAGAAATTGAGGGGTCTGATTATGTTTTCTTACTTTTTTTTTAAAGCAGCCAGCCCAGACCAACTCAATCGGGTTAAAAATGCAGTAATAGGGAGGTAGACGTAATACTTCATGGCCATTTTGCTGAAGCAGATTGTCAACAACATACTCTTTTTCAAATTTTTGTCTTTTAATAAGATCCAATAATATGGCTTTGGTTGATTTTTGTGGTATTTCCATTCCCTTGTCCTTCATAAAATCAATAATGTCTTGTTTTTTTGTGCCTGTATTCGGAATTTTGTTTTTCTGTCGGGAATGGTATGGCGCATTGTCCATAATAATCACTGAATTTGGGGAAATGTTTGGTATTAACTGCTGCTCTATCCACTTTTCAAATAAGTCGGAGGTCATGTCCTCATGATAGTCGGCACATGATTCTTTGATATTTTTGGCAGATAACAGCAAGGCATTAGGTATAAATCCATTTTCACTGCCAGCATGGAGAATAATGATTCGTTTTCCACGGTTGCATGGTGCATTTAAAATGCACTTGTTGCTGTCGTCAACCTAGCCGTACTGCACAACATCATGGGTATCATACCACGTTTCATCCAGGTAAATCAGATTTCTTTTCTGCTCTCTATAGATTTTAACTTTGTGCAAAAATTCTTGGCGCAATTCAACGATTCGAGACGACTCCATAATCACCATTCTTTTATCTAATTTTTTGTATTGAAAACCACACAGTTTTATAATACAGTGCAGTGAGTCTAAGCATTTGTAATTATAAAAATCTCCAGGATAATCTTTTAGTTTATCCCGAATCATTTCCAACGTGGGCACCAAATTTTCTTTATAAAATTCGTATATTATACGACGAATATCTTCCTGAAAACCCACGTCTATTCTTTTTAATTTTTGCCCTATGCGCTTTCTGTGGAAGGAATGGTTGACTACATCTCCCCTTTTTATAACCCGATAAATGGTAGACCGACTGATTTTTGTCAGGATACAAATTCTGTTTAAAATTTGATTTTGCGAGGAATCTGGATTTTCGTTTTTCAGACAATCATACATATTTAGGATTACTCTTTGGGTCTGTTCCTCTAAATCTTTATGAAAGAATTCTGCCTGCACAGGTTCATCAACCATCTCGTGGCTTGGAGCATTTTCCCAAGGTCTCCAAAGAGCCATATTTAGGACACACAAGAACAATCAACACAACAATTAAATCAACAAGTAAACTGAGTATTCAAAAGTCAAACACACAAACTAATAAAATCTATGAAAAAACACGGACAGACTAAAGAAAACACGTTTATTCACCGCTACACGGCACTGGCTAAACTGTTTCAATTTTCAGTAGCCACCTGCACTTGTTCGGAGCTCTGAAATACACGCTTTCTCATTGGCTATGTCCACGCATAGGCGTGCCTTACTCCCACGTGGACCGGTGAAACTGCCTTTGATCTTATACGGGGGATATTTGCTGCGAAATTTGGCGATTTTTGCAGCAACAGAGCGTGTTAAATATAGATATATAAAACGCACCCGGTATTTCACAGTGTTTCAAGTGACTTCAGATAAAGTATACCTCCTGGTTGCTCGTTGCCGAGTGCCTACTAACCTGCCTTCCCCCGTCGACGCCCGAAAGGGCCTCTCGACCCTCTCTTAACCTGCTAATCCTTTGTAAATAAACAAAACGGTACTATATGTTGTAGCACTACGTTCCAGAGATTTATTTTTGTCCGTTGTTCCGCTGTTTTCGAAGCCTTTTTATTCTTGGTAGAGTGCGAGCATTTCATCAGAATCTCGAAAAAAATAATATCTCATTTTAGAAAGATGTTACTTATTCGGAAATTGGCGGTGAAGCAAAAATAAGAATACACATTGAAAAAGTAGTTTGGTACAGATTGCAGTTTTTAATAATTACATTAAAACAATGCTAAATTGAAGCGATGATGACTAGCAAAGCTTGAATCAATAACGGTCAAACACACTTCCCACTTCAAAACAGTCGAACAGTTCGATAATTCAAAAAATACTTATTGACACGTTCCATGCTGATGATGAAAATAATGACTATATCCAGTCACAATGCCGAGAGCTGGCCTGTCGAGAATCTTAAGTGGCATCTTACATCCGCAGATGGAAAATAAGCCCAATAAAAAGTAGTTGAGCCACAATGCACACATGGACGGTGCAAGGAAGCTCCAAGAGGGGGGAGCTATAAATTTGGAAATCTAGAATTTTTTTATAACTAACAATTCGGATAGCAATTCCAAAGAAAGAATAGTTTTATGGCGAATGCAATCAAAAACTGACATTAACTACATTGATTTGGAGGTTATTTCCAAGTTGATGAGTGATACAGTTTTTCGTGATGTAGATGTCATATGACTTG